>BMAC01000105.1:989998-1061914 GCA_014905375.1 Phtheirospermum japonicum | reverse complement strand
TCAAAATCGAGGCATGTTTGCTGAGCGTCAAACCCCCATTGGTGTTTTCGTGAAGCAGAACCTGATTCCCAACATCAGTACCAACATGGCTCCATTTTCTACTCCGTTTGTCCGAGCCCAGTTTACTTTGTTTGATAATCAGGTTGCACAGCACCAGGGACTCGTTTGTTGAGGTCCTTTTGCTTTCASAACAAAAAGGGGGAGAAGAATGTAGAAGACGCTGGTTCGTATTTATTTGTTTTCAACATTGKWTACTYCATTTAGGGGGAGTTTCTAATGTAGGGGGAGTTTCTAAATTCAGGGGGAGTTTTTACTCTTTTGATTATTTTCATGCGTCTTGGGTATTTAAGGATTTTATTCTTGAGAATAATTCCTTATTTAGTTATTTGCCTTTCTTAGGCCCAAAATATATTAGAGAACTAAAATTAGGACTCTAGATTTGTTTTCTAGTTTGTATACAAGACTTTAATTATTTCTAAATTGTGTTTAGAATTTGGTTTTAGGAATCTACCAATTTTAGGACTCTAAGACTCTTCTATTTAAGATAAGACAAAACCAAGAGAAGAGGACACCTTCAATACTCTTACATTCACGACTTTTCGAGAAGGACTTTTTTAGAGATTTACGCACGGGAAATTCAAGGAGAGATCGCACAACGCAAGACGCACGGCAAAGTAAGGAAGGAAGAACACGACGTACTACTTGGAGCCAACGATCGTGATAAACAAGATCTTTGAAATTGCGTGACCGACGAAGAAGATCTTGCCATTCCGGCAACAAGTATTTAGTATCAAGTTTCTTGATATTTAGTTTTCATATATTACTTTATATTTTGTATTGAACTTAAAAGAAAGTAATATGGTTTTCGGGTTTGTACACCCAAGTTCACAAGTACTTTTACTTGTGAACTGAATTTGTTTAATCGTGTTCTCGTGTTTTAATTTTCGCTCCATAAGTTTAAATTTACTTTGGTCGATGTTGTTAACTGATGTTGGTAATATTGATTAACAAAATCGTAAATCTAAGAATTATTCTTATATCCATACACCTTCTAACTTTACAATGACGATATACTTTAAAATTTTGAAATAGGCTTAGAATGAGGACATGGTGAACGTAGGCACACAACACAATATTCTTATTTTCTCCGAACATGAGATTTGGTCAAACCCCATGAATGTCGGGTCAATCCTGAGAACGAAAGCCCACAAACTTCTCCACTTTCAATACTGGAATATGTCACAAAATCAATGGCTCATCTCATCAAACATCTATAATTCAGGAGAAAACAACATATTTTTTCCACCACCCAAAAAACAAACAAACCACATTTCACCTAAAATGCGATCAACATATAAATAAACTTTTCTGTCTCAAGAAAACGAATAAAAATAAAAAAGACACGGAGCTTTTTTATTTGATTCCAATAATTTGGTAAAATAATATAACTAAATAAATAAATAAAAAATGGCACAAATGAATGCTAAAGATTATGATGTTAGAGAAAGTGATGTGATGAAAAACCATAGGAGGAGCACCAGCGGCGGCTCGTTCAAGTTCAACGTGGCCGCGCCGGAGTTCGTGCCGACGCTGGCGGCTCAGCCGCTTGCTCCGGCGTCGGCTCAGGTGCCGATAACAGGGTTTTTCTATCCGTGTTTTCAGTCCATTGATGGGACTAGTGGGAGCTGGATTTATGTGGCGGATAAAGATATTACGATCCCGTTGGTCCAGTCGAAGCCCAATGAGAAATTGGGCTCGGCCCAAAACCAACAGCAGCACCAGCCGCAGCAGCAACAGGCCAAGGAAATTGTCATTTCTGATGAGATTAAGAACAAGATCATCAAACAGGTTATTATTATTATTATTATTATTATTTGCTTTGATCATTTGGAATTGTTATATTATAATGTTTTTAATCAAGAATGTCGGTTTGCGATTATGAAACTATGGTGCCCTTAAGTTTAATATTCATGATTTTTTGATGACGATATTACAATAATATTAAAATTAAACTCAAAAACAAATCATTGAAAAAAAATAATATTGTTAATTAGAGGATGTCTTGTTGTGATGTAATATTGTACCTTGTAATGCATACAACGAGTTTGTGATTAGTTCCGAGTGAATATTGTAGTTTAATTGTGATACAGGCAGAATACATGTTCAGTGACATGAGCATGCTTGCCAATGAAACTCTTGTGAAACATGTGAACAAGGACCCTGAAGGCTACGGTAAGGATTGGATCTCTCAATTTTTTGTGTTTTATTTATATTTTCTTGGATTAATGATCCAAAGTCTTGACATTCTCTTATGTATTGGTTTTTCTTTAAAAGTTCCGATTAATTTCGTCTCAACTCTAAAGAAACTCAAATCCCTCAACGTTAACAATCAGATGGTCGCACAAGCTCTTCGCGCGTCTTCAAAATTGGTTAGTCCTTTTGATGAATATATATAAAAACCCATCATTTCTTGATCGAAAATGTGTTGTGTTTAGGTCGTAAGTAGCGATGGCAAGAAGGTGAAACGCAAACTGCCCTTCACGGAGAAAGAAAAAGAGGAGCTGCAGGTATATAATACCATACATATAGATAGAAAGAGTTTTAATTGCTCAATAAATGATAATGTTATAACACAAATCTGTTTTCATATTCCGTGTAGTTGCGAACGGTTATAGCTGAAAATTTACCTGACGATCACTCTCACCAGAAAATCGAGAAAATGTTTAATGTGGTTGGAAGGTGGGAACATTTTTTTATCCCCATTGCTCTCTAATTTTCAATTTTATGGTACTTCAACATATACTTACGATTTATGTATACATATTCGTTTTACACAGCATCAAGTCGATCAGAATATGCCAACCTCAAGAACACAATTCTTCACGATCTAATAAGGGCGATATCGTTGTCAGTCATAAGGTACCACTATTTGCAATACATCCGGTTTTCAAGAATCCATGGTTTTTCATTTATTTTTTGAAACTATTTATTTTCATTTGTTTATTTAATTTACACGCTGTTTGTGTTTACTTTCAAGCTTCATGCACTGGTAGAGTATGAGAACTCTGAAACAGCAGAGAGAGCGGTATGTTTTTTCGCCTCAAATCCTTAAATGAGATTAAAAATAAATAATAATAATAATAATAATAAAGCTTGGATTTATATTTTCATTTCTCAGGCTGAGAAGCTGAACGACGAAGGGAACTGGAGAAAAGGCATGCGAGTGAGGCTTATGCTTAAGCGTTCGGTATGTTAGACTTGATTTCGAAGAACTTAATTATTTTACAAACATTAATTATATCCATTATTTTCATTCTTCTTGAAACTGAAATAAAGTTGTAACATAATGAAGGGTAATGTGCAGCCTAAGTCTGTGCTGAAGAGCAGAAAGTCAGATTTTGATGCCTGTATAGATGACGATGGATCAAACCATCATGCATCCGAAGATGCATCTCGGCATAACACCTCAGAAGCTGAGGTAATTTATAGATTTAACTGCAGATGGCACCCTTGAGGTTCGGTCTAATTACGAAAATAAAAATAAAAATCCTTTTACCTTTCAGAATTATAAATAAGCCCTCCTTGACATTTATTTCTATTCTAAGAATTGCACCCTCAATAGGGGGTATTTGTTATACATTCTAAAATGTTTTTATTTTTTTTTTCTTTTGGCACAACCTGAGGAGTATATTTGCAATTCAACTCTAAATTTATATGAAGTGAAGTTTGATGTAACGTGAAGGTGTACCATTTCTATTAGAAAAATAAAAATAATAAAATAAATGATCAAGTTCATTTCAAACAGTCTGATGACAATTCTGGTAAGAAAAGCTGGTCGAGAAACCGAGGGAAACCAAAGCATCGTCCTCAGCTTCAAAGCGCACGTAGCCTGCCTACTCCATCCTTTCACTCGACGGGCTCCTGCCCGGGCCAGCTCATGAAGGGTCCAAGAATGCCCGATGGAACCCGAGGTTTCACCATGGGAAGGGGAAAGCCACTTGTTGTCTCCAGCTAAAACTGTGGGATATAAATATAATATCAGTCTAAAGCATTATGCAAGCGAAAGAGACTGTTTGCTTCTTGAAACTGATTATTGATCGAGATGGGACTTGGTAGTGGTGTTTATCATATATTGATTGCGCTTACTCGCATTATACTCAAAGGCTCTATCATCACTTGATGTTATTCTTTTGCTGTAAAAAATCCTTTGAACGAATGTGGCCCGTGTTGTTGATTTAGCTTAGGAATTTAAGCATTCAATATATATATTTTTTTAATTTTTAATACGACATAGTCGAGATCTCTATTTTTTCTCGGCTGGATTATGTAATGAATTGAATTTTTTCATTGAAATGAAATGTATCTTATTTCTTTCTTGCATTGTTTTTTTAAATTTAGGGTTAATTACGAGATTTACCCAGAAGTTTGGTGTATTTCTAAAAAAAGTCTGGATAAGTTTTAAAATTATAAAATGCACCCCTAAGGGTTTAATCATGGACTACAGACCAGCAAAATTTGTGTAGTGTCGTTAAGGCTATCTCCAAGTGATTATAATTATAAAACCAAAAAATTGATTTTATTGTCCTTTTGTCTTGTTCTCATGTGAACGTTTTTGTTTTTTTAATAGATCCCATCAAATAAATTTGAGACTTTGGGTCTTAAAGCAATTTGAAACTTTTTGTAAATAAGTTTCAAAAATTTGAAATCTTTTTATTTGAAAATAAAACTTATGTTTGAAGGTGTTTTTTAGGTCTTATACCCAAAATTATGAGTTTGAAATCGACAGTTGAATATACCCAAATGGATTTCAGAAAAATAAAATAAAAGTAATAATAAATAGAAACCCAAATGGATTTCAGAAAAATAAAATAAAAGTAATAATAAATAGAATAAAAATTGAAGGAAACAAAATTTTGTCCGTGCAAGAAATGAATAAAAAAAAATTAATTTTACTTTTCTTTTAGAATTTCCTTTTTATATTCTTTTAAGTCTAGGAGTGCATGCATGTTAGAAACCTTTTTTTTTTTAATTAAATTGTGGAACGAAGCCTCTCATTATACTAAAATGAAAAGGGGTCGATCATAATAAACCGATCAATTAGTTAAACCAATAACAATAGAAAACAAAACTAAAATCAACGTTTACCAAGGAATTCACGTTTCAGTGAATCCTTTGATGGTGTGTTTTTTGGGACGGAATGCACATTTTCAGCAAAAACCACTTATGATTGACTTAGCAATCATATCAATTGCTCGAAAAGGTGGAGATGAGGTTGCTTTCGCAACTTGAAAAGAGGTTAGAAACTCCTTTCGTAAATTTCCGATTGTGTTTTTTATAGGGCTGAGCACGGGACTAGAAAATACCCGAATTGTACCGAATTTTGAATCGAACCGTATTGAAACCGAAAAATCTCCGTTGACCATTGACCAATCTCCGAACCGAACCGTCCCAAATTTCTTTTACGGGACGGATCTGGAGATTTTTAAATCCACTTAAAATCTCTGTACCGAACCGAGAACTGATTTATAATTGTATTAAATTAGTTATAAATCTCATTATATTTGATAGTTAATAAGTCAAATACTATTTTTATTAATCGTGTATCTTAATTAATCATCAACTAACAAGTAAAAGTTAAAATTCACCATAATCTAGTAATTTTAATTTACGATTATAATTTGAGCGTAAAACGGAGATTTATCCGAAAATCGAACTGAACCGACTTTTCTGCGAACCGAGGGAGGAGTACGTTGTTGACTACCAACATTAGAAGCTTCCACTATGTTTTATTCTTCTACACATTCGGCATGTCAACGAGCCGCAGTGTGCTTCAACTTGCTTGGCATCCTCAATCTCCAGACCAATCAAGGCATTCGGTTGTGAATCCGGAACAAATTATGAAACATCACAATTTCATTATCCAAACCCAAAAGATCAAATGATTAGTCATAGGGACATTCATTTGTACCTTTAAAGAAACCCCAACGGAGGAAATGGTCCTCTATTTTGAGGTCTCTGCAGCAACTCCTCTGCCTTTATCAAAATCCATTTTTTAGCGGGCTCAGCTACTTGGAAAGGCCGAGAATGACTCCGCCCACTCTTTGAAGTACTCGACTCAGATCGTCGGCAGGTAATAAGCGAATACCCCACTACCTCGCAATGGTTATAATATTCTAGCTAGAGGCCGTTCATAAGTGAAGGTTACAAAGCTCAAGTGTCCAGTGCGTTCTAACATTAATCTGTCCGGTAAGGGATGCGCCAAATCCACCTCAACAAGCACCCGAGCATACCATGGAGCGAGTTATAATCAATCTTCAAAGGGGTACCTGCTGCTGTGCGATTTCTAAAAGCTTTTCCTCATCCCAAAATTCATAACTTAACTCGTGAATTCGCATCCAAACTTGAGCATATGACGACTTGATACAAATGGGATTAAATGGAGAGAACCCAATGACACAGCCCATGCCTTCTCTTCTAAAAATGAAACACTTTTCTCATCGAGATCATGTGAAAATTCATTATTTGATCCTCAAATCACTTTCACCTTATCGAAAGCAAACTCACCAAAAAGGGTTTATCACCCTTAACTTAAATCATACAACTAATGAGAGCATGAAAACGCCTTGTATCTGTCTCATATAGTTCATCAGAGATTTTAATAGATAAGATAGCCCCATTGCGAACTGGTACAAGGGACAGGCGATGGGCTGCTGAGGGATGATGTTCGTCAAAGTTAACACGACTAGTCATAACCTGTCTGGAAAAAGGCATATGCTTCTAGTTTAAGCCCAAATCGGAGCAGCTACCTAGACTGGCGGGCGAATTCCAGGAAAAAATGGAGGATAAATTTGGGAAAAACCAATCGCTAACCCTCAAAGACTTCTAAACCAGAAATAGTAGCTTTCGACATAAAAAGAAGAAAGACATCTAGTGCCCTAACTGAATGAATCACACACTGTGGCTGAGAAGACCAGAAATCGATTTAATTATCGCCCATCGTCAGATTAGGTGAAGGATAAAGGGGTAGCGCCTGTTGGAAAGGAAAAAATCGCCACAACCATTAGGGTTTAGTTTTAAATTCGTAAATTTGGAGATTTTATACATGTTATAAACCTAGTACTTCAGTCTTGAAGCCAATATTAATCCTATGCACTGATTAAAGACCCGTCATTATAACAAAATCCGAAAGTTGTACAATCTTAGCACAAATTCTATGATTCCCACATGGATGCTATAAACTTGTGTCACATTTGGACGTGGCACGTGTTTGATATGAACCAAAATATTCATACGTAATATTATTTGATATATGTGGGTATTTGTGATAAACGACCTCATTTTCTGGAAAGGGTATTTCTTTTGGAAGGTGAGCGAACTGGATGGTTTATTTGGAGATGTGGGCGAGCTGATTTGTAGAGTAGCGACCTGAAATATGAGGATGAGTTCTCATATAGGGCCGCGTCTTTTAGCTCGATTATGGGCATTATAAATATCAGGCCTGAATGGGCTCATATGAATGGTCTTATGGGGTCCCGGCGGACTGTATGGAAAGAGTCACAGACCCAAGCCTAATCTGGTAATTTAATGGGAGATTTATTATTTATGAGAACTTAGCATATAGGAGGAATTCTAATTCTAAGTCAGTTGTAGTATTTATGAAATTGTGATGGGAGAAGGAAACCCTGGTTTGGGGAGGACTTCTCTTATCTCTATAAAAGGGGTGCATACCTCTCTTTATTTTCTAAGTTGAAGTTGTTAATTATTATTGCGATTGGGGCTCTTGAGATTATTTCTTGCTTTTGACTTAAGTATCGGAGGACCTTCGCGGGTTCGAAATCCGACCCGCTTGGAGGTGCTGTTTTGTAGGATTGACGAGGTCGCCAGGAGTATCATTCGAAGGCTTAGCAGATCGTTGTGACGTGTTTGGAAGCTGTTTCAGGTCGCTGATCTCTATTCTGAGGTTAGCACCCCATATCTCTGGTAACCAATCTTTTTGGATTTATCAAGTGGCGCCGTCTGTGGGAAAGAGGGATATCGAGTCCTTGAGCGAAAGACTTGAGGATACACAATTTTTGTAGGTCTAAAATCTGACTGCGCAATAAATTTGAAAAATCGTTTTCTAACGTTTTAACCGTTGGATCGTGTTGGATTTTTTAAAAAACCTCAAGGACCGTTTGAATTACGTTTTGAACGGTGGAGATCGGATTTTAAAGTGTGAGGGAATATATACGAATTCTCGATCAAAGTAGATTTTATTTTCGGAAAATTCTGCGCAGCGTTTTTCAAAATACGATTGTGCATAATAAACGTTGGATCAAGCCAAAAGTTTGATATGTTATTCTAAACATATTGAAGTTCAATCTGAACGGTGGAGTTTGAATATGAGTTCGAAAAATTTTTATAACGAATTTTAAACAGAGCTGATCCTGTTTTCCAAAACTGTTTGTTTAGTTTCTTTTAAAAATTTAATGATGTTGAATTTTTGATATAATATTTACGATGTATAGCGGTTAAATACGAATGGTGGTGGAGATCGGGTTTGAAGGTTTGTGGGCGCGAGTAAGGGTTGCGATGCTCGCATCTTACTTATCGATTATTTTTTTGATCATATACTAACAGACTGAGTGCAGGTCTATTCGTTTAGTTTGTATTAATATTGTTTTTAAGGGTTACTCTATGTGTTGCCTGGAATTTAACCTGGGAATGGTCAATACAAAAAAACGCGATGAGGTCGCGTGTCCAAATATTCAAGGTCGATTTATGTTGTTACTTGAAGTCTAAGGCGATAAGACCGCGTATCAATCAAACGCAACAAAATCATCAAAAATCAAGATAAGTATTTATTTTCTTTTAGATGTGTTTAAATGGGGATGGTATCGTTTGGTTGATTATTTGGTTGACATATGGCGGACTCGCTTATTGACTTGATTTACATGGGAATAGACTTATGGTTTATTTGATTATATGAGATATTAATCATCCATGGAGTTGGATAGATTTGGTTTTGAAATTCTTTCAAGGTTTTGATAACTTGGCTGAGGAGGACTTATTTGATTTTATATGGTTATGCGGATATACTTATGTTTTTAGAGATAATCAAGATGAGTTTTGACTAAAGATTAAGTGTTTATCAACTCCCAAAGTACTTGAGTGAGTAGGATCATGAAAACACATTAAGAGTTGCTCATCTTTTCAAATTCCCGTATAAAATCACTGCACTGTCACACTTCAGTAAAATGGTAATAACTCACTCTTTGATGATCATTTGTGAGATCCGATTTTTGCATTAGAAACTAGACTCGTAGGGATTTCCATTGGTATATAGTCTGGTTTTTAATTTATTACCAATTAAAATAGTTAAATCTTCAAAGTTGGTATATGTGTGCTGAAAATTCTTGTGTCAGTTTTGTTTGATCCTATATGGCTTGATGGTGATACAATATTTGTGGTTGTAGGAAAGGGAAACATTTAATTCTCAAAATGTTTGATTAACATGTTATTGGCGCGAGTGAGGTTTCGATATTCGGATGATATTTTCTATGATTATGCTAACGGACTTGGATGCAGGGCCTGTTTAGTTCGTATTAACTTAGGGTTAATTTGGGGGTCGCCCGACATGTAACTCGGAGATGAGTAAACCAATGCGAAGAGGTCGCCAATATTCAAGGCCATGTACCGGGTCGCGCGTCCAAACATTCAAAAAAAGGTGATCGAGGAATTATGCTACCTAAAAACAAAAAGGTTGCGCAGTTGGATATTCGAGGAGAGGTGAATTTTCCTATGGTATCAATATGGATACGTATCGGGTATGCTTTAAAATCTCATGAAAGGGACGGTTTCCAATTTTCTGTCTTATTTATTTTGTAGTTGAACACGGGGGAATAATTGATTTATGCAGTTTAATATGGTTATATGAAGTTGACTTAATACGGTGGTAAGGTTTGGTATTGGTTTATTTTGGTTTGGAGTGGTTTATTAGATATATTTGACTTAATATGGTTTATGTGAGGGATTAATTAATTTATTTGGTTTATATGGATTGATTTATTTAGTATGATAAAGTTTATTTGGTTTAATATAAATGGTTATGTTCTGGTCGCGAGTTTGGTTGTATTGATGAAGGGTATGGCTAGCGACCTGGTGAGAACGTGTAAAAAGTGTCAAATGCATGCCCCGGTTATCCATATACCGGCTGAGGAGATGATGGTTATGAGCTCGCCGTGCCCGTTTGCGCAATGGAGAATTGATATCGTGGGACCATTTCCAAAGATCCCGGGAAATAAAGAATATCTGGTGGTGGCGATTAATTAATTTACAAAATGGGTGGAGGCCGAAGCAGTTACGGGCATAAGCGAGCAACATATGATGGATTTTATTTTTAACAATATATTTTGCAGGTTTGGCGTGCCGTGAGTGTTAGTGTATGACAATGGAACCCAGTTTAATGGGAGAAAGATTCGAAAATGGTACAAAGAGATGGGAACGAGGCAGCGCTTTGCTTTCGTGGCGCATCCTCAGACTAATGGGTAGGTGGAAGTTACTAATCGCATAATTGTGCAGGGACTCAAGTTGCGACTGGAAAGGACAGGGGGACTCTGGGAAGAAGAGCTCGCCTCGGTATTATGGGCTTATCGAACAACTCCTTAAACCTCTACGGGGGAGTCACCATTCAGTCTGGTCTATGGGATGGATGCAGTTATTCCGGCAGAGATAGTAGGAGGGTCGCAGCGTCTGGCAGCATTTAATGTGGAGGAGAATGAGAGATTAGCTCGGGGAGCGATCGAAACGATTGATGAAATACGAGACAAGGCTGCAGCTCGGGTTGAGCACTATAAACAAAGGATACAAGCTGCTTTTAATAAAAGGGTCAAGCATCGCTGTTTTCAGGTCGGCGACCTGGTATGGAGGCGAGCTGATGCGTTACGTATGACTAAGAAATTGGAGCCAAATTGGGTTGGGCCGTTTAAAGTTGTAAAGGTATTGCTAGGGGGAGCTTATGTACTTGAAGATATGAGTGGAAAAGTCTTGCCTAGAAGTTGGAATGTGTGTCATTTGAATAAGTATTATGCCCAGAGGGCGGATGTGGTGTGTTTGGTGTGGGAGAGGGTAAACCCTTGTTCGGGGGGCACCTCTCTCGTAGTGGATTTTTTGATTTTATGGGTTGACGCTTCTATTAGGTCGGGGATGGTGGGAGAGGGTAACCCTTGTTCGGGGGGCACCTCTCTCATAGTGGAGTTTTTGATTTTTTGTGGGATGACGCTTCTATTAGGTCGACGATGGTGGGAGAGGGTAACCCTTGTTTGGGGGGCACCTCTCTCGTAGTGGAGTTTTTGTTTTGGGGGGCTGACGCTTCTATTAGGTCGGCGATGGTGGGAGAGGGTAACCCTTGTTCGGGGGGCACCTCTCTCGTAGTGGATTTTTTGTTTTTGTGGGCTGACGCTTCTATTAGGTCGGCGATGGTTAGAGAGGGTAACCCTTGTTCGGGGGGCACCTCTCTCGTAGTGGAATTTTTGTTTTTGTGGGCTGACGCTTCTATTAGGTCGGCGATAGTGGAAGAGGGTAACCCTTGTTCGGGGGGCACCTCTCTCGTAGTGGAGTTTTGTTTTTCCGGGGCTGACACTTCTATTAGGTTGGCGTGGTGGGAGAGGGTAACCCTTGTTCGGGGGGAACCTCTCTCGTAGTGGAGTTTTTATTTTTGTGGGCTGACGCTTCTATTAGGTCGGCGATGGTGGGAGAGGGTAACCCTTGTTCGGGGGGGCACCTCTCTTGTAGTGGGGTTTTTGTTTTTGTTGGCCTGACGCCTCTATTAGGTCGGCGATGGTGTCTATGTATTTTGCGGGGAGAAGGTAACCCTGGACCGGGGGCACTTCTCTCGTATGGAGTTTGTGTTTTGGAAGTTTGTGTTTTGTGGCGAGAGAAGGTAACCCTGGACCGGGGGGCACTTCTCTCGTATGGAGTTTGTGTTTTGTGGCAAGAGAAGGTAACCCTGGACCGGGGGGCACTTCTCTCGTATGGAGTTTGTGTTTCGGAATTGGTGTTTTTGTGATGGGAGCAGAAAACCCTGGATCGGGGTGGACTTCTCTCATATTGATCTTGGTGGTGATGTACCCTTTGGAGGGTGTCTTTTGAGATATATAATAAATAAATTTTGGCGAGCTATCTTGATGATTTTTTATGGTTGAGTGGTTATGATGTTTTACTTACATATCTCTTTCAAGATATTGTGTTCCGGTAGTATAGATGGTTATGTCTGTGCGAGCTGATATGTTTTATATGCGAGCTGATTTTAGCTCTATTGGATTATTTATAGGTCGTTGTTTGATTATTTCCCAAGGATCTCGTGGTATTATGGGGATGAGAAGTGTGATTGCGATTGGTTATATATTTGCACGACCTATGTTAAACTTATGGGTTTGGTCTATATATGGTTTAGTTTTGTACATGGTTTATGTTTTGGGTTATTGTGCCTGTGTACGACTGTAGGTCGGGAATGGATGGTTTTTTATGATTATAGGTCGATGGATATTTCAGGCCGTTCAACATGAAATATGGAGACTTTTAAGCGACCTCTTCTTCTGGGAGGAGCATTCTTCCTGGGGTTGAGCGAGCTGATTTTTCAGAGGTCGTGATGTTACGTGGTGAGCTCTTCTCAGATAAGTGGTATTATAACAGCTCGATATCGAGAGCTGGGCTATTGTGGATTATGGTATGGGGTCTTGGCGAGCTAACAAAATGGTTATGGTTATAAGATGATGTTTAAGTAATGATTATGGTTTGTGGTATGGAATGTTTTCTTGATCGACCTGTTTTAGGTCGAGTAAATGGCTTATGGTGTTTTGAAAGCATATGATTGTATTTTCTTGTATTATTGAGTTCGAATATAACTTCAGGTAACGGGATAAAAGTTGTATGGTTTTAGGTCGTCGCATACAAAGTCTGGGGACTCGTAGGTCGTCTCTTACGAGGTTATCATTTTATCTTAAAATAACGGGCGAGTTCAGCGAGTTGGTATTTTGGAGGTCGCAAGAATGTTTGGTAATTTATCGTTGAATGTTTGATATTATGGCTCGGTGGGTCGAGCGGGTTGGTTCTAAGAAATGGATTGGTAAGGTAGAAAGGTGATTTATTTATGTGTTAATGAGTTTATATTTTAGTGGTTGTGCTTTTTAATTCTGCTTTACATGTCCTACCTGATTTTGTGTCTTAATCAGCTAGAACATGAGAGACTAGCTGATACGGACCAAAATGCCCATATGTAATATTATTTGATATATGTGGGTATTTGTGGTAAGCGACCACATTTCCTAGAAAGGGTATTTCTTCTGGGAGGTGAGCGAGCTAGATGGTTTCTTTGGAGATGTGGGCGAGCTAGTTTGTAGAGTAGCGACCTGAAATATGAGAATGAGTTCTCATATAGGGTCGCGACCTCTTATATCTTTAGTTGGGCGTCGTCTTTTAGCTCGGTTATGGGCATTATAAATATCAGGCGTGAATGGGCTCATATGGATGGTCTTACGGGGTCCCGACGGACTTTATGGAAAGAGTCACAGGCCAAGGCCTAATCTGGTAATTTAATGGGAGATTTATTGTTTATGGGAACTTAACATATAAGAGGAATCCTAATTCTAAATCAGTTGTAGTATTTATGGAATTGTGATGGGAGAAGGAAACCCTGGCTTGGGGAGGACTTCTCTTATCTCTATAAAAGGGGTGCATACCTCTCTTTATTTTCTAAGTTGAAGTTGTTAATTATTATTGCGATTGGGGCTCTTGAGATTATTTCTTGCTTTTGACTTAAGCATCGGAGGACCTTCGCGGGTTCGAAATCCGACCCGCTTGGAGGTGCTGTTTTGCAGGATTGACGAGGTCGCCAGGAGTATCATTCGAAGGCTTAGCAGATCGCTGTGACGTGTTTGGAAGCTGTTTCAGGTCGCTGATCTCTATTCTGAGGTTATTACCCCATATTCTTGGTAACCAATCTTTTTGGATTTATCAGGGTTAATTGGTAGAGAACTCAACGAAATTGTAATCAATCTTTGGAGATCCCTGTTTGGTCCACCAATCTAACCAATAAACCAGTATTAAATACAAATATGGTTCATGTTCAACGACTTTAGCCAATAATTATTATTTCATTTGCACTATCTTAAGGTACATATAATGTATCTAACTAAATTCTTGGTTTCATCTAATGAAATTTCAACTCGTGTTTCCACTTATTAATTAAAGACAATAAAATCTAATTAAGGTATCTCCCACACCTTATGTATGTGATCAACTTGGAAATATTTTATTCCATGGCCATAATATAAATATAAGAAGTTTCATCTTACTTGTTTTCTCATGCTTGTTGTTTGCTCATGCTTGTTGACATTGCTATGAATTGAACTAAATCTCAACCCTCTAACAATCACCAACTAAAAAAAATAATAATTAAAAAAAACTTCATAACATATACTAAACATATATTTCCCCATAAGCAGTGTATGCTAAAAAATCCAGTCCTTTTGTCTTCTTCTTCTTTGATGAATGCCTCTCACAGTACTGTTTATTATGTTGAATCACATGGAAAACTTAGTTATGTACTCACGTCGCCAACATACAGGTATTTATGAGAATCTTAGTAAACGACCTCATTTCTTAGAAGGAGCAATCATTCTGGGAGTTGGGCGAGCTGTTTTGAAGGATTGCGACCAGTTGCATAGGAGTTGCAAACTCCTATGTGAGGTGGCAGACTCTTATGATATAAGTGTTACTATACCTGCTCAGCACGGAGTGGTAGCTCGGCGTTGAGGGCTGGGCCTCATGATTTTGGGCTTTGGCAGACTAGTATGGGTTATTTTATGTGGTCCCGGTGGACTGAATCGTATGGACAGGATTATTGGCTCACGGCATGGTAATTCAGCGAGAGATCTATTATTTTGGTAATTTAACATACAGGAGAAATCATAATTGTAAGTCGGTCGCTATTTATGGTATTACAGTTATAGTAGGAGAAGATGAAGATGAAGATTCTAACTGGAGAGTGCTTTTTGACAAATTTGAAAGAACCACTCTTGGAGAGGAAGATGTGTCACTTATTACTCAAAAATTCAATCGCTACTTGAGGAGAAAGAACAACATTGGAGGAAAAGCATCAAGTTCCATGATGGAGACATCACCTCCAAAGTCTTCTGAAAGAAAATTATCCAACTTCCAGCCCTCATCTTCTGAATCAAAGATTGGAACTTCTTCCAAGCCACTCAGCGAAATCCAATGGCATGAGTGCAAAGGTTGGGGGCATTACAAAAACGAATGTGATAATACGTTAAGGAAGAAAAGTCTCATTTCAAAGGAATTTGATGAAGATGGAAGCGAATCTGACTCACCTGAATCAGTACCTGCTCTTTTTGCTCATGTTGCTTGGGATGACAACTTTCGAGTTCGCAACATCAATTCCAACACCCTGTGTCTGAATGTTGAGGTTGAAAATCCTCACGATGAATACAAAAAATTATGCGTAGAGTATTATGAACTTTTTTCCAAGTGGGGAAATCAGGTTTTGAAAGTGAAAATCCTTATGATCAAAGTTGATAAGCTGACTCATGAGGTAGATGATCAAGTGAAGATCATTACACGTTTGGAGACCTCTCTTACAAGAAAAGATTTAGAATTGGAACGAGTAAAGGCTGAACTTAAAAAGGTGCAAGATACAATTTTAAACCTCAACAAGGGAAAGGCGAAACTGGATGAAATTCTGGAGATGTCGTACCCAGAAACTTCAAGGCACTGAATTGGTTACAAACCGGAGAAACAACCGCATCAAGTCAGCCACAACCAAGAATCTGTCAAGCGCCATAAGAAGAGAAGAAGGCAGTATGTTTGCCATCACTGTGGAGATCATGGCAACATTTGTCCCTTCTACTGGAAGAGAACTGGGAAGAAAATCCCTTTTCAGAGAATTAATCAAGATGATGGGACTCGTGATGTGACTCAAGTTGTCAACACCAAAGTCAACACCAAGTTGAAACGAGTCCGGGTAAGAAAGGGAGAGATCAAGTGTAACATGATGTACACCTCTTTAAAATCCCACGTTCCTGGAGCTTTGTACATTGATAGTGGATGCTCCAAACACATGACCGGATCCGAAGAACTTCTGTCGAACATCGTAAAATTCAAAGGAGGAAAGGTCAAATATGGTGGAGGAGCAAATGGACAGATTATTGGGCAAGGAACACTCCATGTTCCAGGGATTGCCAAACTGGAAAATCTGCTACTTGTTGAAGGGCTGACTGCAAATTTGATACGCATTAGTCAGCTGTGTGATGGAGGCTTTAATGTCAAATTCACACGAGAAAAATGCGAGGTCTATGATGAAGAAAGTGCTTGCATTCTCACTGGCCATAGATCGTCTGACAACTGATATCAAATAAATGGAGACGTGTTTTGTAAGTTATCCCAGCTGAGTGATGCCGAGGTATGGCATAAAAAACTCGAACACGTTAACTACAAAATGTTGGAGAGGCTTGTAAAGAAAGACGCTGTGAACGGATTGCCGAAACTCAACACGAAGATCACCCCTA
This sequence comes from Phtheirospermum japonicum, assembly GCA_014905375.1. NCBI lineage: Eukaryota > Viridiplantae > Streptophyta > Magnoliopsida > Lamiales > Orobanchaceae > Phtheirospermum > Phtheirospermum japonicum. The sequence continues at coordinate 1,045,352 of BMAC01000105.1, read as the reverse complement.
TTTGTAAAGCATGTCAAAAAGGGAAGCAAGTTAAAGTACCACACCCATATATCCAGAGTCTTACCACATCCAATTGTTTTGAACTCATGCATATGGACCTCATGGGACCACTTGAAGTGGAGAGTCTCGGAGGTAAAAGGTATGTTTTAGTTATTGTCGATGATTTTTTTTAGATATACATGGATCGAGTTTTTAAAAGAAAAATCAGAAACATTTGTGCTTTTTAAAAAACTTGTTAAGAAAGTGTGTGTGTGTTTTGGAGTAAATATAGGTAGAATCAGAACCGACCATGGAAAGGAATTCGAGAATGAATCATTTTCAAATCTTTGTTCAAAAAGGGGAATTACTCATGAATTTTCTTCCCCCATTACCCCTCAACAAAATTGTATACTTGAACGAAAGAACAGATCTCTTGCGGATATGACTAGAACCATGCTGATTTCTAATGGTATTGCAAAACGGTTTTGGGCAGAAGACATGAACACAGCGTGTCACACCATTAATAGAGTCTATTTTAGACCAGGATCACATGTCACCCCCTACGAGCTGTTGTTTAGCAAGAAACCTAACTTAAGCTATTTTCACGTTTTTGGGTGTGTGTGTTATGTCTTAAATGATAGGGGATATCTCTCGAAGCTCGATTCGAAAAGTGATAAATGTGTTTTTATGGGGTACTCTCAAAATAGTCATGCATATTGAGTTTTTAATCTTAGGACACGTTGCATGATGGAGCCAGTAAATGTGAAATTTGATGATACAACTAGTGGAGTAAAACCTACAGAGGACAATGACCTGATTTATGATCAGAGTCCTCAATTTGCTGTGGATGGTTTAGATGATCATGCAGGTACAGAAGCTGCTGCTGCAGGTGATGACGGGTCTACCCAATACAGTCTGAGGAAGAAACTGGAAGAAATAACACTGGAGAGCAGACCTCAGGTTCAACCCCTTCCCCGGTGATTCCTGAGTCTGATTCAGATTCAGAATATGAGAACCCTGAAAATCAAATTGATCTCTATCAAAGAGATATTCCTTCAAGAATTCAAAAGAACCATCCAACCAGGCAGATAATTGGTGATCTTGATCAGAGGATTACGAGGAAAAGACAGATAGACTTCAAGGAGATGGTAAGGTATGTATGTTTATCCACTAATTGTTCTCAAATTCGACAAACCTTGTTTCTTGCTGAGACAGAACCGAAATGAGTGGAGGATGCATTGAAGAGTGGATTTTGGATTAAAGCAATGCAAGAGGAGCTGGACCAATTTGCAAAGAATGATGTGTGGGACCTGGTCCCTCGTCCGGAGAATACTCATGTCACTGGAACGAAGTGGATATTTAAAAACAAAATGGATGAAGCTGGAAATATCATTCGAAACAAGGCAAGGTTGGTAGCGCAAGGATACACTCAAATTGAGGGTATTGACTTTGAAGAGACATTTGCACCGGTTGCACGTATAGAATCGGTAAGATTACTTCTTGCAGTTGCTTGCCATTTAAAAATTTCACTGCATCAAATGGACATTAAGAGTGCATTTTTGAATGGTGTTTTGAGCGAGGAAGTATATGTTGAGCAACCCAAAGGGTTTGTGGATCCTCACAACCCAAATTTTGTTTTAAAACTTAAAAAGGCCTTATATGGTTTAAAGCAAGCTCCAAGGGCTTGGTATGAGAGGCTAACTCAACATCTACTATTTTTAAAATTTAAACGAGGTGAGGTTGACAAGACCTTGTTTCTGCTCAAGTCCCATAAACACATTCTTATTGTTCAAATTTATGTAGATGATATCATTTTTGGTTCGACTAACGAACAGATGGTGAAGGATTTCGTTGTTAGAATGTCAGACACTTTCGAAATGAGTATGCAAGGTGATCTTTCGTATTTTCTTGGCTTACAAATTAAACAACTTGATGATGGAATTTTTCTTTCACAAACCAAATATGCCAAGAACCTGGTCCAAAAACTTGGTTTAGCAGGTGAGAAACCTAAGAGAACACCTCTGGGTAAAGATAAGAAAATGTCGAGAAACGATGTTGGGTCTGGTGTTGACAACACCCTTTATAGAAGCATGATTGGGAGTCTCCTTAACAGCCAGCAGGCCTGATATCATGTATAGTGTTTGCTTATGTGCGAGATATCAAGCAAACCCTAAGGAATCACATTTAAAGGCGGTTAAAAGAATCATTCGATATGTGGCAGGAACTAGTGATTTAGAGTTATGGTATACTAAAGAAACGTGCACTGAACTGGTAGGTTATACGGACTCTGATTGGGCTGGGGATGTAGTTGATAGGAAAAGTACTACAGGGGGTTGTTTCTTTTTGGGGAATAACCTAATCTCTTGGTATAGCACGAAACAAAACTGTATTTCTTTGTCTACAGCCGAATCCGAATACATTGTAGCAGGAAGTGCGTGTACGCAGCTCCTTTGGATGAATCAGATGATTGAAGACTACGGTCTCCATAGCAATATTTTGACCGTACTATGTGACAATACGAGTGCAATTGACATCTCAAAAAATCCAGTTCAGCACTCTCGTATAAAGCACATTGACATCAGGTATCATTTCATCCGAGATTTAGTCGAGAGAAAGATAATAAGTCTTGAACATGTAGGGCAGACAACCAGCTCGCTGATATATTCACAAAAGCATTAGATCTTGAGATCTTCTCTCGTCTGAGAAGAGATCTCGAAATGTGCATAGTCTAGTCCGTGTTATGTTTGATGTTATGACACCCTAAGATGTCATCAGTCATAACATATGTATAATTTACATGCATTTTTAATTTCTGTTTCATACATCATACGAATGCATTGAGTCTGAATTAAAGAGAAATAAGGTCATGTGTTGTAATAAAAATGTTGACAAAAGGACTAACCTCTTCGGTTTGGTGATTGTGAATCTCTCCCGCAGAAATAGGTTTTCTCCTAGGTCCAAAACCAAAAGGTGTTAAAAGCAGTTGCTAAAGATGTAATAATTCTCTTCAAATCTTAAAAAGATGAAGAAAATCTAGACTAAAGGTCTGATCTTTAAATTTCACCTTATTGAGAGATTTTGACTTTGTCATTAACTTGGGTTAAGGGGTTTGTTTTTATTGACTTCACCTTATGCAATGTTGGGTCTGATGTCATCAGTCATGAAAAGCAACACTGATCAAAATCTCTAAAATTCTTTATGTGATTATTTTTAACCTTTCTAGGTCATATTTTTAGGCATAATTTAAGACATTCATATTTTGTGAATTTTCCTATCGCTGAGTATTCTGTTTCTCTTGTTCTCTACTTATTCTGACTTCTCTTGATTTTTGTTGAGAATGTGGCTATCTGGTTGTTCCAGTGGTGCTATGATCGGCAGTGCTGGGGAGGTAATATGAGACTAATTTTCAGTTGTATTTTTCACCTAGTACGTGCCCTTTATATTTCATTGGTGATGGTTCAATCCTCGTCTAATTTTCGGTTTCAGTGTGTTCTCTAAGTGTTTTGATTTAGTGGGTTTCATGGATAGTTTAAGTTTGAGTTATATTTCCTTGAGTTAAGGGATAGTGGGTTGTTTGTTAGGAAAGTAGATATTACCGGGGGTAATTTTTCCTAATTGTGTTTTTAGTGGGGTAGATTGTGTAAATATTCTATTTCCTTCTTTTTATGTGGTTTCTCTCTCCTCCCCAACGGTAAGTTTTTTTTTTTTCTTTTTAAAGCCGATTTTCTTACCATTTTGGCCCACCTCGATTCTCTCTCCCGTGAAGTTAAACTCCTTCTCAAACTCGAATTCCTCTCATTATTTCTTTTTTCTATTTCTCTTTGTGGTGTGTATTTTTTGGATTTGCAGGATGTCGAATTCTCCTTCAGGGTCTAGGGTTCCTGAACTTCCGGCAGAAATTGAGCGCTCCGGCGAACAGGCTGCTCCGACTTTGCCGAGATTTGGTGGGCTGGACATCCGCGAGGAGATAGGTGTTGCTTTTGCCCGACACCCATCACCAGTTGTTCAAGAACCAACTGGTCCCGCTCCGGTGAGCTCTCTTGTCATATCGCCGATTTCAGCCTCGAATGACGCCGCCCCTTCAGCCCAGGTCCTTCCCGGTCAACCTGGCAACGAAATTGATGTCGACAACCCTCCTAATTTGCCATTTATCGCCGAGGTTTTTGGGCGCATTGGTGATCCCACCCTGAAGCGGTCACGGCGGCTGCGAAATATTCCTCCGGGAGTTGTCCCACCGGCTGTCCCTAAGAGCAAAGTTGGACCACGTCGCAATGTGTCGATCGAGCACATGAATCTTACCGATGATGTTACCATTGCCACTGACTCAGATAACGAGGAGTTTGTGCCTCCGGCGACTGTCACGGCTCCGACGCCCTCAATTGCTTCCCCAGCCGCCAAAAAGGGTCATGGACGCCGAAAGCAGACTATTTCGCTTACGGAAAAGAAGAACCCACCGGCTTCTATTAAGGTCTCTCCTGGTTCAACGGAAACTGGGTATTCAAGCGCTCCCTATGAGATAGTGGATTTCTTCACCGGTGAAGTATCCAGTTCAGCTAATCTTGTTGTTCCCGATCCGCCTGTTTCAACTACGCCTCTAACTTCTCCAACTTTTGACACTACTCTTGAACAATCTCCCGATGACTCAGATGAGATCCCTCTTGTGCACCTGGTGAATTCTGTGAAGGCTGCTAAGAAGAAAGGAAAGGAGAAGTCCAGGGCTGCTTTGGCTGAAAATGTTCAGCAGGCTGATGATGGGACTGGAGATTTGTCACCGAAGCCAACATCACCCATTTCAGGTGATGTATCTCCCTCCAGCCCGAGGTCTGATACTGCAGGTGATTTACCTCCTCCGGCTCCAGGTTCTCCTCCCATTGAGGATGCTGACATTGCCCCAGTCCCCGATGAAGCGGAGATAGAGGATATTGTTCCTTTTTCTGAGAAATTTCTTTCCTCCCAGGCTGAAGCACTTTTCTCAGTTTTTAAGACTCGCGGCATGATTGATGAAAAACGGGTCCCTGTGGAGTTGTTCAAGCGTCAAATTTTGGTTGCCTTCTTTGAGCACAGGGTCTTGTATTCGACGGTCCCCACCACCATGCCCTCTGTCCGGGATGTCATTGTGGAATTTTATGCCAACCTTCTTTCCTCGGTTGCTGTGGATGCTTCAGCTAATTATGGGAAAGTGTTTGTACGCGGACGGATTTACACCTTCACGCCTGATTTGATAAATGTGGCTTATGGCACTGACGCTTTTCAAGGGGACTCCATTGTTGATGACATGTACGAGGTTATTGGTTTCTTGTCTGGCGGGCTGCTCACCACTTGGCGTGAACAATTGCACAGCACGAAATTGACATCGCTTTACTCGGTTCTGCATAAAGTGGCGATTTTCAACTGGGTGCCCTCGAAGAATTCGACTGTTTTGACCAGACCTCAGGCTCAGTTCCTTTTCAAAGTTGGAAATGGGATCCAGTTCAATTTCGGCCAGCTCGTGTTTGATATGGTCACAAGGTTTGCCTCCTTTAAGTATTCCTCATCTCTTTGTTTTCCCTCTTTGATTTACAGTATTTTGGAGAACCAAGGCTTTACGCCTTCCGCGGATGATTCCCTCACTGGTGAGGCGGAGTGGTTCACCTTGAGGAGCCAACACCTCTCTGGAGCCCACGTTGTTGATTTGCCCTGGAGTGCGCCTGTTCAGGTTGGTGATGCCCGTGGTGACACCTCTGCGAGTCCTGTCACCAGTGGCAACATGGTACAGTTGATGGCGCCTGTTGTCCGTGCTCAAGTGGCCCTACCTGACAGTCAAATTGCCCAGCTTGATAGTCAGCGTGCTCAACTTTTGGCATTGCGAGGTTCCCTCTCTGAGGCCCTTTTGGTTTCTGAACAAAAAGGGGGAGATAGACATGACGACGAGGATGACGCTACGGATGCCACTGGAGTTGGTGTTTCTGATGCTGAGGCTGCCACCGTGTTGGCGAGCTTGGCTAGTGCGAAGAGGAGAAAGAAGATACGCTTTAGAAACAGGGTTTTGAGAAAAATGAAGAAGAAGCTGAGGAAAAGGAAAGCTGATGGTGAAGGGACATCTTCGTCTTCTCCACGGGCGAAGAAGGCTCGAGGTGTTTAGGAACTTTTTATGCTTTCCTTAGCTTCTTTTGCTTTTTGGTTGTTTATGGGACAAATTGTTTTTCTTTTTATTATTGCTTATTTAGGGGGAGTTAAATTTAGGGGGAGTCAGTTTGTTTTCAGTATTGAACATTTTCTTTGTTGCGTCATGGGTGTTTTGTCCAGAAAGGCAAAAGGGGGAGATTGTTGGGAAAATTATTTTCAACAATAATTTCCTTGTTTGAAATTTGCCTTTCTTAGGACACGGTATTTTAGAACTCTAGATTTCCTTCTTAGTTGGAGTTTAGAAATTTATTTAGTTTCCTTAATACTTTTTAACTTGTTTAACAAGACTTAGAGTCTTGTTATATATTGAAACACCAAGACGCAAAAGATGACACATGACGGACGCATCTTTGAAGCAGAACACGTACGGCACACTCGGAGCTTTGCTGGAAAATTAGAAGAACCTCTACGTTACGTAACAAACGGAGGAATTTTACTAAAGAAGAAGCGACGAATATTTTGTGTATCAATTGTTTGATACAAGTTGTTTTTCGTATATTACTTTTTATTATTTTGTAATTGGTATTGACGTTTGAAAAGTAATATAGTTTTCGGGTTTGTAAGCACGATTGCTTGCAAACTGAAATTAATTTATTGTGTTTTACTTATTTATTTCCGCTACTATTTTTTAGATTCAGTTGATGTTAAATCTGGTGAGATCTATCACGAAACCTAATATCATATCTGAAAACTGCGTTTTTACAAAACTACGGTATCTAAATTATTTATTATATATATACGGAACTATTAAAATGTTGATATAATAGGACTACTGACATTTTGTAACATGAATATCATAGTTTCGACTTTATGATCTAAAATATGAATATTATACAAATATCGTATCAAAATTAATGTTTCAGTTGAGTATTCTTTCGCGTACGTGATAAATATGAACGAATTAAAATACATAAAACGAATCAAAAAAAGTAAGCTCGTAGTATTATTTTTTTGAGAGGCTTAAATCGGATACTTGTGTTTATAATTGAATTCTTTAAGTTAAATTTGAGATTTATCATTTTGCATTAACAGAGTCAATGTTAAGTCGAATTTTGATAAAATAATAAGACATATTATCTCACAATTTATATAAATTTATATAAAAATAATAATAATAATAAGATTCTGTTAATCAAATATTAATATCTTGATAACCCAGCTTCAGCATTAAGCCCTGTTTCTAATCAGACAAATAATTTATCAAACTTGATTTGGACATTGTTAAACGGACTTAAATTACACCTCCAATATGAAATTGGATTCACCGTTTTATGAATAATATAAGATTAGAACGAAAATATATAAATAAGAGAACTTAAAATCCGTCTAACGTGATTGTTTATTATGCATGATGGTGTGTATAATGCGTGGCTGCATAACGATCAAAGATGTAACAAGTTTGGTCTAAAAAAAATGGCAAAATCAAACATCCTAAGTTATTTCATTGATTGTAATATGAACTCATAATAGTGTAAATATTACATAAGAGATGGAAAATATGATACTCCTAAATTAATAGCCCGGAATAGCTGGTGGTGGTGGAGATGCGTATTGGGCGCCCAAGATAGGTGGGAATAAGGTTGGAGGGAAAACAAAAGGTGGTGGGGATAATTGAGGTGATGGTGGTGGTGGAGAGAAGACTGGTGGTGGTGGGGAGTGGACTGGAGGTGGCGGAGAGTGTACATGTGGTGGCGGCGGCGAGTGGACTAGTGGTGGTGGTGGAGGWGAGTGSAYTGGWGGTGGTGGAGAGAAGACACGTGGTGGTGGTGGTGGAGGTGAGTACGATGTTGGTGGTGATTGGGGTGATTGAGGTGAGTGTGTCGGTGGCGACTGTGATGGTGAATGACCGTGTGGTGGTGGTGGTGGTTGTGATTGCACTGGTGGAGGGGTTGATTGTACTGGTGATGGAGGGCTTGTCTTTGGACTCGAAGTTGGTGGCTTAGTTACGTAAGGTGGAACCAAGGCCCTCGGGGGCGTGGCTTTAGGTGGCTGAACAGAAGGGTTTGGAGGGTGTACATCTGGAATAGGAGTCGATGGCTTAGGAATATAAGGAGGACTTAAAACCTTTGGTGGTGTGGCAGTGGGCGGAGGTATGGTGGCCTTAGGAGGTTGTGCCTTTGGTGTCGGAGGTACATCGGCCTTTGGAGCCGGAGGTACAACGGCTTTAGGAGGTTGTGCCTTTGATGCTGGAGGTACGTCGGCTTTAGGAGGTTGTACCTTTGGAGCCGGAGGCACAACGGCTTTAGGAGGTTGTGCCTTTGATGCTGGAGGTACATCGGCCTTTGGAGTCGGAGATATGTCGGCTTTAGGAGGTTGTGCCTTTGGAGCCGGAGGTACAACGGCTTTAGGAGGTTGTGCCTTTGATGCTGGAGGTACGTCGGCCTTTGGAGCCGGAGGTATGTCGGCTTTAGGAGGTTGTGCCTTTGGAGCCGGAGGTACAACGGCTTTAGGAGGTTGTGCCTTTGATGCTGGAGGTACGTCGGCCTTTGGAGCCGGAGGTATGTCGGCTTTAGGAGGTTGTGCATTGTGAGTCGGAGGTACGTCAGCCTTAGGAGGCTGCGCATTTGGAGTCGGAGGTACGATGTCCTTAGAAGGTTGCACCTTTGAAGCCGGAGGTACGGTGTCCTTAGGTGGTTGTGCGTTTGGAGGCGAAGTTTGCGTCTCGGAACGTGGTGGAGTCGAAGCCGTTGGAGGTTGCACCTCTGGCTGCTTAGGCGAAGCCGGGACTGGACCTAACTTTGGTGTGTTTGAATGATGTGGTGAAGGAGAAACCTTTGGTGACTCAGCCTTTGGCGGAGCTGGTGTTGATGAATGATCTTCTTTTGGGGGCCTCGGTTTTGGCGAATTACCATGGTTCGGCCCTCTGCACCCAGCCGCGCTACAATCCGCCTTTTTACTCAATTCCAAACTACATTCTTTTTCAGATCTTTGTTTTTTCTCTCCCCCTAAACAATTCTCCTCATCATCCAAAACAACACCGGGCAACGCATTCGGAATGCACTCTCGATCCTTATCATCAAAATAGTTGAACGAGAACGTAAATTTCTTCAAACTCGGCAACGTGCAGATTGTCTCAGGAACCTTGCTCCTAAATTTATTATTCCCAATGTTAGCAACCTCCAAGCTCTGAAGATACTCCAAGCCTATAGGTAAATCTCCGAAGAACTTGTTGTCGCTGATATCGAAAACCGTCGTCGTGTTCAACAACGTGATTTCCTCCGGCAGGCAACCGGAGAGATCGTTGCCGGAAAAGATCAACTCGTCTAATTTGCCGGCCATATTGCCGATGCTGCTCGGAATGCAGCCGGTGATATTGTTGTTGGCAATCACCACGACCGAAGCGGGGGAATTACCGAAATTCTCGGGTATCATCGATTGGAAACGATTATCGTTCAGAAAAATTGCATCCAAGGGTCTGTCAAAAAGCTCACAAGGCAATTCTCCTTCAAAATCGTTGAACCTCAAATCAAGGTACTTTAGCTCTGGAAGCTCCAAAACAGCCTTGGGAAAAGGCCCAACGAAACGGTTGTTGCTCACATCGAGTTCGTAAAGAATTTTCAACTTCTTTATGCTCTCCGGAATAATTCCACAGAACCTGTTGGAGTTCAAATGGAGAAGGCTGATATCAGTTAGGTACTCAATCTCCCAAGGAAGATGCCCCGCGATATCTCCATGGTTCAAATCGATGCCTGCAACGACGGTGACCTTATCATCATCGAGCGCCTTCTCGCAAAACACCCCATTGTAGGCACAAACGTCGGGGCCGACCCAATTGGCGGTGAAATTGAACGGGTCGGAATAGATGGAGCTTTTCCAAGCCTGGAGGGCAATATAGGCACCCTTCAGCCTGGAATTCGAGAACGTGAAATCAACATCGATCTTAATTTCATGATCATGAATATGATTGGAGAGGTGCTCGTGATGTAAGGTTCCGGAGATCTCACCGTGTATAMGGGAAAAACATGACAAAGATAGAAAAGAAAGAAWGAGAAAAAAGTAAGGTAAAACCTTCATTTTCTTTTTCTTGTGATAGTGACTCTCTGGGGACAAGCCCAAGGCCGCTTATAGCAGCAGAGTCATGCACGGGGGAAGAACAAAATGAGGGTGATGATTGAATGAGGCTATTGGAGACTCATACTTGAAGGAAATGACTTTTTTATGACCACTGGATTTCAAAGGTCAATGTATATTCTACACAGAAACATAAGAGGTGAAGCTTCAATTTCGAAGGGGGTGCTAAATATAGGTAATGAACTGGTCTCACCTTATGCTGTTATGAAGGAACTTCTTGYGTTCATCGAATTAAAATATATATGATTATTTCAGTGATACATTTTAATTACTAACCCGACTATTCAGTTTGGTATATATTTCTGGCTCTTAAACTAATATCTTTTAATGTATAATATTGTAATGGCAAAATTTATGCTTAATTGCAAAGTTGTTTTCTTAGATAAAAAAGTTTGTATTTAAAATATCAAATTTCCAAATAATATATATTTGTAATTGATGAGCAAAGATGTAGTATATAGGTTTTTTTTCTTTCTTTTGTATACCGATCAATAGAGCGACGATGGTTAGCTCGGCACAAACACAATATGATAAAAAAAATACACTTGTAAAGACAAGGACATGATAAGGCACGATACGACATGAAATGATATGAAACACATACAAAAAGCACGAAGTTCTAGATTTGATTAAATTTCTCATATATAGTATTTTATAAATGTTCTTCAATATTATTGTGTTTATCACTATCATACTAAATATTTATCATTTTTTATTTAAAAATATAAAAAAAATATGTATTTTTTTAAGAAAAAATTCTCATTTACTACACTCTCATTATCATTAATTGTCAAATACTCTAATGAATTCTTCTTATCCCATTTAGTCAAATCTATCCTATTTAATCAAAATTACAACTTAAATTATCAAAACTACCCCTACACCTAAAAAACTAATAATAATAGTAATAATAATAATAATAATAATAATAATAATAATAGCGTATGGAATTTTTTGCTTCATGTGTAATGAGTAGTATGAAATTATGCTCGTTGCAGTATGTATTTTTGTTTTGAACATATTGTGTAGTATGAAATTATCTCGTGCAATTTAATATAAAACTTGACAGTCTAATCTAAAATTTTGAAAAAAAATTGCATAATGTAGTTTGTAATCTGGTAGGGGTAGTATGTAATTTGATAATAGTATTATTAATTTTAAAATGTTATAGTATTTTTATTAATTTTTTGAATTTTTGTAGAGTTATGAATTTGATAATGGTAGTATGGATTTTAAAATGTAATAGTATGTAATTTAATAATAGTAGGATGAATTTAAAATATAATAGTAAGAAATTTTAGTATGAAATTCACAATACCAGTTTGAATTTCATATATAGCGTGAAATTGAAATTTAAAAATATAAAATTGTGAAAAATAATGTTGTATTTTAGTGTGACATATTTCATAAAATAATTAAATAATATAGTATGAAACATCACGGTGTATTGTGATTATTTTCCTATAATGATTAAGATTATAAAAATTAGTAGTATGGAATTCCGACTGTAGTATGAAAATGCACAGTGTAGTATGAAATTCGTCGTTAACGGTTGGTGATAATGATATGAAAATGTCATGTAATAGTATGAATTTTAGTTATATTAAATTTTGAATAAAGAAAAAAAATTGAAAGGAAAAAAAAAAGAAAATCATTAATAAGGGTAAAGTAGTATTGTTATGTAGTAGTTTAGATTAAATGGGAAGATAATTGATTATATGGGAAGTTAATATTTTCATTAAAGTATTAGGATAAAATATTTATCTATTCGATCGTATGGTAATTGCCCTTTTTTTTTAATAAATGTCTCTCTCTCTCTTTTTTTGAGTTTGATCATAACTTTTCTAAAAGTATCTAAAGAAACGCTAAAACATGGTCATCTTAATTATTAAATGAGGTTCATACCCCAGTGAATTCATTTATACTGTTTGATAAATGTTTACACTTATTGTTATATTGTGAACAAATGACATTTAAAAATAATAATAATAATAATAATGCGACACGAATACGAAACAGCCTACCCTTGCTGATCAATAGTATAAATACTTGTTATGTTGATTTCGTAACAGCCTACCCTTGCTGATCAATAGTATAAATACTTGTTATGTTGATTTCGTAAATAAGAATTATCTTTCTTAAAGCAAATGGCTAGCTAAGACTGATCCTTAGTTATAATAGGGAATGAGTCACCTTCCTACAACTCAAATCATCATGGTATTAAAAAATTATCTAAGACAACTTTAGCTACTGGTTAGCTATAAATAACAATTAAGATGGCGGAATAGCTAACAGTTTTAATTATATTTTATTTCAAATTTGATTTTCTATATTAGGTTTTATTTACAAATTAACTTAATATAATACTCGTTTTACCTAAAATAGAGAGAATTGTTGGAGTGGGAACTCGGAAACACACTAAGAATTAGATTTTGGGCATTTAACTAAAATAGCTAAAATTTGAAAAATAGGATTGTAGATGCTTTTAACGTCGGGCATTAGATGTGTTTGTTTCTAAGTTCTAACATATAAAACTAATCTAAAACATAAATGAAAATTACCTTGATAATAATGGTAACATTTCTAATAATGCTCTTTAGGTTTTTGAGTTATTTTAGGTAACTAAATGCCCAAGATCTATAATAGGGTCGATAATTATAAATAAATAATAGTTTTTTTTTACCGGATCAACTATCTATATTTCGCATATACATATTTGTAGTGATATGCAATTATACCTCTCTATTTCTCTTTTTCTCTGTTACATATATGTTTCCTTTTCTTTTTTGACTGTTGTCCTCTCTCTCTTTCTCTCAATTTGATGTCCCAATATTCTCCTTCTCCTCCACCTTCTCATTTCAGTTTCATCGCCGTGGTCGATTGTACACACTTCAAACTCCGATCAGATCGATTTATCTGTTTCCTCACCACGAGTTATTGTGCATCGCCGTGTTTATCATCCGCCAAAGGCAACACCTTTTGATTATGTGATCAGATCGATTTATCTGTTTCCTCACCACGAGTTGTTGTGCATCGCCGTGTTTATCATCCGCCAATGGCAACACCTTTTGATTATGTAGGTGATTCGTACATATTTGTATGTATTTTTCGTATATTTTGTGTCAAGTTTTGTGTGCTTTAGTGAGTTTAAGTCGTATTTTGTCCTATTTTTCTTTATTTTGCGTTTTCGTAGTTTTGTCGTCTTTTCAAAGTTTTTCATATTGTTCTCATATTTTTGTACATTTTTTTGTTATTTTAATTTTCTTTGTTTTAGGAGAGTTGAGCGGGCTCAAACGCGTTTCCAAGAATCATAACCAGTTCGACTTGACATTAACACAACTCGAACCACGAATCACAACCACCGATCGATGAGCAATTCACATGAAGCTCCCGCTCACATCGCTCACGTATTTCGACTGACTAGCCGAAGTTTTCCCGCCACCGTCGATCGACGGAGCATCGATGCGCAATTGACACGCGCCCTTTTCCATCGTCGACTTGTGAGCATCGATCGATAAGGCATCAACGGCAAAGACACCATCGATCGATGGTTGATCGACGGAGGCCAATTTCAGCAATTTTTATAAAATTACTATTTTACCCTTAATTTTACCTATTTAAACACACACCCAAGACTTTAAAGAAGGCTTTTGAACCCCGTAAACTTTTGAATGCCCAACTTTCGTTATCCTCTTTTTATCCTTTTGTACTTTCAAATATAAATCAACTTTAGAATCCTAGTTAGTTTAGTGTAGATTGTAGAATCTTAGCTTAACTCTTAGTTTAGCTTACTTTGTGGTGTATCAAAAATCTTTGTACTTGGTAAAATAATTGCTCTTTTGGATTTCAAGATTCGAAGAACTTATCTATTTGGGTTATCCTAATTGTTGTTTTCTTGCATTTTCTTACAATTTTCTATTAATATTTGAATTATTTGGTTCTCTCATGTTTGAATTGTATTTTATATGTTTTAGCTTTGCTTGTATTGTTGTCTTCATGCTTTCTTTCAAGTTCATTTTACCTCTTTGGCATGTTTTGGATAGTTGGCAATGACAGGTAGAATGGGTTTGTCTTCGTTTGGCTTGTAGTTGATTGTAGTGTAGAATATATTTTTAGGTTGGTAGATGAGTAGGATTCGCTTGTTTAGATTCTCAAGAGTAGTTTAAGTGTACTTTTCCTTCATCCTTTGTTTTAATTTATTTGTACTTTTAATTATTAGTATATGATGTTATTAGTTTTGATTATGAATTTCTTAATTGGTTTAGCTATGTTCATGCTTGCTCTATGTTTATGTTGTTGCATTTCTTGATGAGTTTAGATTACAATTTATGGGTCTATGTTGTAAATAAGTTTAGAATTAATTGGTAATTGTCGGGTATTTACTTAAGAGTCAGGATTGACAACCCCGATTTATGGATTAAGTATTCGATAAATTGTCGATTGATCATGGAGACAAGTATAGAACACTAGACCCTTGTTTTATTAATCATTCCAAAGGTTTCAATTTCAATTCCCGTCATAGTTGTTTAGAACTCAAAACCTGAAAATTGATCGTGTGTTTAACTTACCATTTTCTTTAATTTCATATACGTGAATCAAGCACAAAAACCACCTCGGATTAGTCTTTCTCGTGAGATTCTACTTGAGTCACCTCACCGCACTACGATAGAACCCTTTCTCTTGCGGGCAATCCTTAAACATTTGTAAAAACATAGTGCATTTGAGATCACTTTAGATTTTAGCATCGTTGTCGGAGAAGGCTAAATGTCATGATTTTTGTGTTTGCTCTTTGTGACTTTATTTATGCTTTTGTTTGATTTGTTTGTGTATCTTGTTCATGTTTGATTATTCTTTTTGTTCATTTTTCTTATCTCACACCAATACATTTAATCTCATTTGGCGAGTGTTGTGTGTGCAAGATACATCAACGATCTCAAATGCATCATTCGAGATCCGAGATTCAACAAACCAAACCAAAATAATAATAATAATAATAATAATAATAATAATAATAATAATAATAATAATAATAATAATAATAATAATAATAATAATAATAATAACAACAACAACAACAACAACAACAACAACAAGAAGAAGAAGAAGGAAAGAGAGAGAGAGAGAGACACAGAGAGAAATGTCCAATTATCAAGTGCCTCCACTGTATGGAAATTCGTATGCTCCTCATGACCCTCGATTGGGCATTCCATTGAGCCCCACGATGCAGGAGTACGATCTTGATGATTTTTACTCCGAACAACTCCCAATTTTTCATGGGTTCCCGAGCAAGGATTCACTCTACTTTGTTTATGAGTACAATGTTATCACCCAAATGTTTTCTCGACAAGGCCTCACCAAATATCAAGTGATGATGCGACTCTTCATCGACACGTTAAAGGATTGGGCAAGAACATGGTTGATAAATTTAGACCCCGATTCCTTGAAAATGTGGGATGATATCTACGATCAGTTCATGGGGACGTTCTACTAACCTCAATCCAACCTCGGGATCATCAATGGAGTGATCCCTTATCCGAGTTATGAAGATCCTTACTCATTGCTTCAAGATTCTTATAATCCGTCTTCAATCCCTCATACACTAAACTCGTCCCCCACCCTTATTTCTTAAGCCATGACTCGTATGATCCATCTAATTCCTATTCTCCGATCTATAACCCTTATACTCTACCCATACCAAATTCCTATGAACCGATTTTCGAGTCTTACACCCCAACTCTCAAAAATCATGATTTAGGATATAATAACTCATATGCTCCTGAAAATCGCATTCCTATAATCCGAGCTATAACTATTATCCTTTAGCCCCTTCGTGCAATAACTCATATTCCGATCATTGTATTACGCCTACTTCACACATAAACATTCATGAGAACGTGATGAGGAAAAATGACTTTATTTCGATGAACTGTCGATCTTTGATGTAGTGGAACCCACCTTGGTGGTTGGAAATCCAAGCTTAAACACTCTTTTGGAGGAGGTGTGTGAGGAAGTAAATTTAGATGTCGAAGGTTTGGAAGTGTGCAATGCCCTTCTTGTGCTTTTTGATGAAATATTGGACAAGAGTGTAGGGTGTTGCATTGGAGATATCGACAAATGTTGAAAATTTAATCTTACTTTCTCTTTGTGAGGATGACTAAATCGTGATGGATTTGGAGGAGCTTGATATTACTGAGCCTCATTTTGTGCCGCTCGATGAATTATCGATGCTTTTCTTTAAAGTCTTGGATGAGGTTGTTAAGGTTGAGTCCGATTCCCCTTTTTTTTTCTCGGATAATCACTTGTTTGATATTGAGGGTGAGGAGTTGGTGTTGATGGAGGTCGAGGAGTTTATCAACCTATTTTGGAAATCGGGAGCCCTTATGCATTCTATTCCTAAGAGCTTTGGTTCGCCCGGAGACCGTTTAATATTCTTGATTTACATCTTTGTCCTCCCGGTAGACAAGCCTTGTGATTTGCTCTCATTATGTGTTAATTTAGTGCCCATGGTTGATTACTCCAGATTTAGGCCTCTGAAGCCCATTGATGCTCGAGAATTAGCTCACAACTCTTCTTTACCTATCATTCCAATATGTGAGCCCATAGTTGTAATAAAATCACGGTGTTCGAGCGGCCCAACGATGAACTCTTTTGATCGATGGATATTTTCATCCTCCATGTCGTCGAGCACCTTACTTTAACCACTTGATACGCCTACCTTTTCTCGGTGATCAATTATTCGCACTTCCATCCTCCGAAGCAAGCGGTAGTTTTCATCTTCCTAATCTTAAAATTTGCTTTTCGTGCTATCTTAGTGATTATCATCGCTCATTCTTGCTCTTGGAGAACACTAGGGCTTGGCACGATTGTCACCTCTTCTTAGATCCCAGATAGCGTCGCTCGTATAGGTCATTGAGCTTTAGATGTAAAACAAGTGCTTCATGAAAGGCATCTCAAGTTCTTGCTTTTTGTTTGTTTTCTTTTTGAAATTTCTGGCTAATTGGTCAAGGTTGGAGGTCCTTTTTGCATGCCCGGGGCCATTTTCGAAGAATTTGAGATTTTGCTCGAGAAATGATGGAAAAAGAAGTGAAAACGAGGCTCCATCAACTTCATGTCAGTCACCTGTTGATTGACGCAAGGTCCCCATCGATTGCCTGTCGATCAATAGAAAACTCTTCGTCCTCCCCGTCGACTGCACGTCAATCGAGGTCAATCGACAAACATATTTTGTCTTCCCTGTCAATTTCCCATCAATCAAAGCCTAATCGACGAGCCCTCCATGAACCACCCCCAACCCGTTTTACCTTGACCCGGCCCGAAGAAAAAAGTTCAAATATCAAAAATCTCAAATCTTGTTAATTCAAAATCAAAAAATATGTTATTTCAAAAGAATTCCAAAAATTTTCTTTCTCCTTTATATCTTGTTTTCAAATAAAAATTACAAACAAATTTGAAAAAGAAAATCAAGATTTCATAAATCAAAAATCAAAGATTTCCAATCTATTTTTCCTTTGTATATTCTTATGTTTGGTATTTTTGTTCGAGTCTTCTATTCTCTTGTGTTCATTTTTTTTTTAAAAATTAAAAAAAAATAATCAAAAATACCAAAAAGAAAATTGTACATTTTGATGGTTTACTTTTATGTTTGAGTCTTTTGTATTTTTTTTCCTTTACCACTCACCCTTTTTGTAGGTTTATCTCACCTCGATCTCCCTGTGGATGTCGCCTCACACTCGAATCGTCATCCCGAGGGCGATTATAGGGACGTATATCTCTCCTTTAACTTTTACTGCATTTTTTTTTGTTTTATGTGCAATGTGGGCATTGCATGTTTTAAGTGTGAGAGGATTTTGTCCTTGTAATTTCATTCATATGCTTGTTTATAGATATGATAAGAGTCGTGTGGATTGATATTGGTTGGAACCTTGATGAAATGACATGGTTACCTACTTTAATTAGGTTGTTTAGACATTCATATGACATTAGTGTAATTGTGGGACATTTTGGTCTTGTTCTAATCGTGCAACTCATTACGAGAGTCAAATAATTTTTACTAGCCCCATTTTCAAATACCCTCTATACGAATTTTTGTAAATTATTTGCATTATTATTGGAGACGTCAAAAACTCCATGTGCTTATCGAGAAATATTATAAGTTGTAATTAGAAACAAGTGATCGGAGTCAATGAACTCTCATTTTTGTGTTGCGAATATTGTGTTCGCCTAGTACCTCGCATTTATGGGTACTCAAAAAAATAATAAAAGAAAAGGTTGTCAGAGATCGCCCGCAAGAAAGAAAAAAAGCTAAGTTTTGAAGTGATCTCAAACACACTATATTTTTATAAACATTTAAGGATCGCCACAAGAGAACGGGGTCGGTCATAGTGTGATGAGGTGCTCAAGTCAAATCTCACGAGAAAGACTAATTGGAGGCGATTTTTGTGTTTGATTCACGAATAAGAAATTAAAGAAAACACTAAGCTAAACACGATATCAATTTTTGATTTTGAGTCCTAAACAAATAAGACGAGAATTTAAATCAAAATCTATGAAATGATTAATAAAACGAGGGTCTAGGGTTCTAAACTCGTCTCCACTATTAATCAACAGTTTATTGAACACTTAATCTACAAACTGGGGTTGTCAATTCCGACTATCAATTAAATACCCAATAATTACCAATTGATGGTTATAAACTCATATAGGTCCTGGACCCATAAATCCTAATCCAATTTCTTCAAGAAATACTGAGCAAGCATGAACACAATAAAACCAATAGGAAAACTCATAATCAAGCTAGTAAAATCATGAACTCGCAAATCAAGCTTAATAAAATAAAACATGGCAAAACTACAACTAGAAAGTCAAAGATATACAATGCTTGAACACATATTAGTCAAGAACCTAGACTACAATAACAACTAAGTGCAAGAAAATGACTGTTATAGCAAAACTCATCTACATTTCACTACCAACTACTTAAAGCATACCAAAAGAGGTAAAAGTTTGAAACTAGAGCAAGAAGACAACAATGGAGAAATTGAAAGGTTCATGAACAACACAAAATTAACTCAAAGGGAAAATTGCTTTTGTAGTACATTATATTGTCCACTTTCTAAAAAAGGACCATGATATTGTTCAGTATCAAAACACCTACACTAAGTTGGTAAAGTCATCAAAAAAGATATAAAATTATCCCGATAGGGCTTTTTTGTTGACATGGCATGATTCAATACTATCTTATCATTTTTCTTTAATTTTAAACATTAAAAAACTGGAAAATAAATTCATTTTAGTTCATTATATTGGCCACATTCTAGAAAAGGTACGTGATAGTGGTTATCGTCAAATCACGTCTACTAAGTTGTCCAGCTGATCAAAAAAAGTCCAAAAAAAGTTTGGTCGAGGTTTTTGCTAACGTTGCGTGATTCTATATTTTCTTATCATTCCTCTATAATTATACACATTACAAACTTGTTTTGCCCTCCCATTTCTTTTCCACTTTTCTTTTAATTTTCCTTCAATCGAATTGGTAAGTCTTGAATCAATAAATAATTAATAAAAATCTGAAATAAATATTATAAAATTATAAAATAAATATAGAAATAGAAATTTATATTTAAAAAATTAATTATTAATAAAAATAATTTACGTATACGATTAAAGATAAATATTAAAAACATAAAATAAATCATGAAAAAATATATAATAAGTTTCAAATTTGATATGAAAGAAATCAGATTTTTTATTATAATTTCTGTATTTTTTATAATTTTCTCAGATTCATTTTTTGTTTTTACATTTATTTGTGATTTTATTAATTCTTTATTAATTAAAATCTTATTACTAATAAAATAATAATATAAACTTTTATATTTACCTTACAATTTTTTGGATCTATTTTATATTTTTATGTTTATCACTGATTTCTTTAATTTTTAATTTATTTAAATTTATTAATTTGATTCAAGGAAAAATAGTGAAGGGAAAAATAGATTTTGTCTTCAATTTATTTTTTAAAACAAAAGAAATATAATAAGAAAACTTAGAATAACGCCACGTTAGGAAAATGCCCCAATCAAGCTTTTTTGGACATTTTTTGAGAAATTTGTCAACTTAGCAGATGTGGTTTGGCGATGGCCAATATCATGTATTTTCGTCAATATCACGTACCTTTTATGGAATGTCGCCAATATAATGGACCAAAATGAATTTCTCCCGATGTTTTTGTCTTCAATTTACTGATTAAAATTAAAGAAAAATGCTAAGTAATTATTGAATTATTCCGTTTCAACATAAAATCCCGGTCGGCATAATTTTGTGCCTTTTTTGATAATTTTACCAATTTAGTGTAGGTGTTTGATTACTTGACAATATCACAGTACTTTTTTAGAAAATGGAAAATATAATGGACTAAAAAGGCAATTTTTCCACAATTTAAACATTCAAACTATAAATCACACATAAGTAAAGAACTTCAAACCTTCATGACAATTACAAAGCGAAAGCAAGAGAACAAGAACTAGAAATTACCCAAAGTAAAATTATTCTTCAAAGTTAAAAGCCAAAAGAGGGAATGCTACACTAATTACATAAAACTTCTCCAAACTGTAAACTAATATAACTAAGTGCTAAACTACAATTCCAAGCAAGCTAAGCTAACTAAAGATTACGCTAATTAAGGATATTTGAGTTTGAAGGTGAAAAGGATGAAAATAGGATAAGGTAGAAGTTTGGGTATCCAAACCTTAAAGGGGTTCAAAAGCTTCCTTTTACAGTTGGGTTATGGGTTTATATAGGTGAAAGTGGGGGTAAAATGGTGATTTTACCTAAAAAGGCCGAAAATGGCCGCAGAGATCAAAGAGGGAGAAGGGGCTATTAATTTAGGGTCCTATTTTTACACTGCCCTATGTCGCTCACATAGCCATGTTTAAAATATATTTTACTATAAATGTTAGCATGCTTGATATAAATCTTATTCTCTCCAGCTTTTTAATAACGTTTGTAATTATAACCATCGTATCTATTAACAACCACCGATCCTCCTTTTAACAACATTTATTTAATAACCGATGTTACTTGCCTGTAGTAAAAGGCCTTTTATGTAGTAGTGCACGATTGATAGATTTATATTGTATTTATTGACACTATTGGAAAAAAGTCGATTAGAGGCGGTTCAAAACAGCCTTTAGAGGCGGTTCTGAACCGCCTCTAATACGACCGACGCTTAAAGTGAAAAAAACCGGGCGACGGTTCAAACCGCTACTTAAAATAGGCGCCGGGCGGCGGTTCTTAGTTTGAACCGCCACCAAAACTATTGAAAATCGGTTGAAACCGACGCCAAAAACAGAACGGGGTGGCGGTTCGTATCTTAGAGCGCCGCCTAAAACCAAAACCGGGCGGCGGTTCTTATTCAAAACCGCTGCTTATAACCAAGAAGCGTCACCAATAATACGAGGACCGGGCGGCGCTTCCTATTTTGAAGCGTTACTTAAAGTACAAGGCTTTGGCGGCGGTTCTTGTTAGAACCGCCACTTTTTTTTTTCCCTCCATGCACCAAAATTTCACAAAATCTGAAATTCCAGAAATTTATTATAATTCCTGCAAATCATATTTTTCATAGCAAATACACAAACCAAACAAACCAAAATATTCATAACAAACACAAATTATCTAAACAAACAACAAATGTCATAAATATCGAACAAAAATCATTCAAATATATCATCTCACATCATAACAATTCAATCTCATCAATATACTCAACAAATGCTTACAATTAAGAATTTAGAAGAACGTCAATAAAGTATCTTGCAAACACATTTCGAATCTCATCGAACTCCAACGGTGAGTAAGGATCTTGATTCGATATCCAATCCTTCAATTAAAAACATGAAACAAAATATTAGATTTATTAATACTAACGAATTATGATTTATAACTTCTCAATATATAAACATTAAAGATAATAATACATAAATCAACTTACCATTCCAATGTTGTTTCGACTATTGGGAAAATTGTTGACAATATCGTACATGTACCTCATCACATAAAAACCAAACTCGGTAGGTCCCGGTTGCTTGCGACTCTTGAAAAAAAAAGGTAAATAATAAAGATTAGTTATATTAATACATAAAACATCTAAAATAATAAATATATATATATATATATATATATATATATATATATATATATATATGTGTGTGTGTGGTGTGTGTGTGTGTGTGTGTGTGTGTGTGTGTGTGTGTGTGTGTGTATTACCTTCACCCTAGAAAATGTTATGCCTTTACCATTCCCCTTTATTGATGATGCAATCCTAAAAGCCCTACATTTCAAATTATGATATTTGAGTCTTTTCAACAAACACAAGTAAAAAGAATTAAATAACAAAGAAAACTCATCAACTAGAACAATGGCACAAACCCCATCAGCTACCAGATATATACATGGATGCAAGATAGCATACCATTGGCAAAGATTGGCCTGTGGATGTCTTTTACATTTCCAAGAATGGGCAGAACTCTTGTAAGTACACCTTTGAACCGTGGAGTGAACTGAARAGCTTCAGATATAACAAAAAGTTACATCAATAAACCAAATTTCATAAACARAAGTCAAATATAGAAGCCAAACCATTAGAGCTACCATTGACTGTACAGAAGTAAAAGAACACATTATTGGCATATTTTCACTCAAGAAAATAATAGAATATTAGTACTGGTGAATATAAATAGCACAAAAATCAGAAGACAACTAAAATTAGGATGGTAAGCTTGTTTTCAATTCAAGGTTCCTCAAATAGTATTTCAGCATGCTCATTAATAAAATAAAAGACTTTCAATGAAATGTACAAAAACACATGCAACTTCAGAATGTGAAAAAAGTGCCCTAATTTACTATTTTACCATCGGCATATTCTCACAGCACAGCAAAAACATTTGCAGTATAACCTATAAAACAAATGACAATACAAAAAATAAATAAATAATAATWAWAAAAAAAACTYCGGGCACCGCCAGCTTTGTGAAGACAACACAACACAGTAACATCAGATTAGTTTTTCTAATATGATTTATTCTTACTTTCAACATGCATCAACTCCAATCATAGGAATGAGCAGTAAATGAGTCTCGATACTCCTCCACTTAAAACATGATCATTTCTACCATAGTCCATTTTYCCACATGGTAAAATTAAAAGAGAAAAAAATAAGTTGTATTAAGCTATGAAAGAAAAGTTAGCAAACCTTTTCGCAAAGTCAGGGCAACAAYGGCGTCATTTTCAACCTGAAAACACATAGCATAATAAATGGATGAATTAGACTCAAGRAAATACAAAATAAGATCCGRTATGAAGAGAAATCTTAAAGCAACAAGACAATATGATGGAACTACAGTAAAACCTCCATAGAGTAATAGCCTTGGGACTACTAAAATTTGTCAATATAGTGAGATATTAAATAATTTAGATAATTATTAAGAACTTAGTCCTAAATGGGACCGACAAATTATGTTATTTAAGCGAGGTTATGAAATAATCGAGGTATTAAATTATCAAGGTTTTAATATACACCATGAGCAGTAATATATTTTGTTTTGGTTTACTTATAATCAGAATAATGAAGACAAACCTTCTGATCTGCAATTGATTTTGAATCGTCTAATACTTCCTGATTTTCAAACACACGAAGTAATAAGAAGTTTAAAGTAAAAAGAGATTACCACAGTTACATCCCAGTTTAACACTGGTCAGAATAATATTTTACCTTGGTTGAGATTATCTCAGTAAAGTGATAGTAAATTCATTTTACATCCCAGTTTGAGGTTGTATCAATAARGCTTCCACTTTCACTGTCTGAATATCCACAAGAACGTTCGTCTTTGGGATRTGTCAACATCCAATACATTATACTTGCCGTCAATGTGAGGATCATTTTCTGGTTTACCTCAATTATATCTTCAGGAAGCAAAAATATCGAACATCCAAGTTTCCTTGCTATACTGATGATGTAGGTTGCATTCATCTTTTTCTCCTCTATATTTTATATTATTAAAAAACATTAAAAATGGTGAGGGTTTATAACTGGATTTCAGAAAAATGTATAAAGGTTTCATTTATATGCATATTTGAATGTACATATGTAGCTGATATTTGGATAATACTAGGCACACCAACACAAGCACATCGGTTTGATGTAATTCTGCTTTATATATCAACCTAACACATCGACCTATATTAAGAATTTGTTCTACAGTAAAACCTCGAATAATTAATTACCTCGCTTAAATAATATTTTTTGTTGGTCCCGACTTTGGAGCAACATGCTAAATTAGTATCTCGATTATTTAATATCTCGCTGAATTTATAAATTTTAGTGGTCCCGATRCTATTACTTTAAAATGATTTTACTGTACATCTAAATGAGTTTAAAAAAACAAAGAAAGAAAAGAAAATAGCAAGTATAATGAAAAACATGAAATCAAGAGTTTATAGAACCAAACCGGCAAGTTACGTACCACTCGAACCTTTTGTAACAAGACTCCAGTTAACAGAAGTAGGGCGCACGGCATTAAGTAGCTCGAGGAAAAACAATCCATCAGACAAACTCTTGTCCTGCATTTTGAATATTAGGCAATCACGTTATTACCATAATGTTTAGATAATTGCTACTCTCTATCAATTTCGTCATTCTCTATTGACATTAAACAAGACRAAAATGAAAAGATAAGAGAGAACACAAATAGTCCACCGTAAATGGAAATTTTCTTTTTAATGACAAAATAAGTACTTTTTGGCTCATACCATATAATCCTATTGATTTAATTTCAAATTAAGAAAGAAAAATGGTTTGTGATTWATACCTTGAAACTGCTCATACGGCTCKTGGTCCCAGAATTTTYCACTTTGCTATTAGCCCACTCTAAAATGTCGGCATCAATGATTTCCTTTCCGTGAGAATGGAATCTTAAGTTCTTTAAGAGCTGAAGCATGTTACATCTCATCAACTGCCACAGATAGGCTGAAAATAGAAATGTAAAAGATCACTAAGATGAAACGAAATACTCGGCATTACCATAATAGCGCATTTACTGAAATGTCCGTGAAGAACATACCAAGTATTAATTTCTTATTTCCTTGAACAATGTCATTTCCCGCAACGTTGACCAAGGAAAATTTCAATTGTTTCCCGATTTTGACGACTTGGTTGCAATTTTCGACTTTCCTGAATGGCATTTTAATTGGTGGCTTCGAAGCTATTTTCCAGTTAACAATCCCTGGTGATACCTTGTCGAGCGTCTCTAGCAGAACCCATCTGCATGGATTCAGAAGTTTATAACAGCAAATACAATGTAAAAGAGCAAAAACACCCTATAAAAAAAGTAGTTGTATCTCTATAGTACACTTACCCGTTTCTAAGATCTTCAAATACATTATCGATATATGATGAATTCCCGAGACTATTTAGCCAAAATCGAAATGACCTCTCTTCTCTGGAGATCTGTGTGTCATCGGGTAGGGTTTCAAGAAACGATATCTGTTTTGTTTCGGTCGAGAGCCCATTCCTGCAAATTAAAGCTCACAATTAGATATATAACTGTAAACAGAGAAATTAAGTGATAAAATGTGAAGCACTGTATATAAACAAATTAAAAAAAAAATGCATGGTGCTATCTGAATGACAGCTTGCTAAAATCGAGATCAAAAGATGAAACTAGCTTATTAATTATCTTAATTAATATATTGCCAATATCTAGCTTATTTTAAATAATTAATTGCTAAACCCAATCTTCTCTTTTTTTTTTTTAGATTTGCATTTAATTGGCAATTTGATAAAAAAAAAAAAGAATTACAAGATATGTTTATTGAATTCAGTTTAATTTGTCATAGACAAAAATCCACATTGTCTTCATAATAAAGATTATGCAATTTAAACAATTCACCGGTTAATCTCACCTGTGCTGGAAAATATGTGCTACAAATGCAAGATTAAGATTTGGAGAGCCTTCGACGATATCTTTAGGTGTTAGGTATCTCTTGCAACCCATCCTATCAGAATGCTCGAGAACCAGTTTCGCTCCTTCTAGAGGATCTTTTACTTTGAGTGTAGATGGATTAATGTGTTCTGGAGCAAGAACATTCAAGAGTTGAGCATAAGCCTCTGCATCCTGAATATTGAAAGCATAGATATAACAGATGGTTACATTTCTACAAGCATAATTTACCAAATATTTCCATGAAGACTTCTTGCGTTTACAAAATTTATCATTTCAATCAGATGAAAATATATGTAAATGGTGCTTAAAATAATAATCCTAAATCTAAATCAAGAAAAAAAAAGTGTTATTAAAAAAGAAGAAGAAGAAGATCTAAATTTACCCAATGGCTATTATTGAGATGCAAGTTTTCTGATTGAGCAAAAAGAATCAAATTACAATGGAAACGACCATTATGCAGTAACACGAAAAAATCATTGCGTTTGAATGCCACAACTAAAACTCATTTACCTTAACATCAAACGAGGAGTTTGTAACTGTTTTCATATATCCTCCCTTCCTCAACTGAAAATTCATCCATCGCAATAAGATCTTTTCTGGTGCTAGACTCATAAGCTCCTCCACACCCTGATGTTTAAATCAACACGATGAATAAATAAATAAATAAATATCAGGCGAGTCTTTTTTCACACAAAACAGGACACAAGCTAAAAAATGAAGACAACTTGAATTTGCTAAAGCTAGTTCATTCCTACCCTTCTAAGCGGCAATTCATCGAATACCTGGAGGTCTACACGAAGAGGTTCGAGATAAGGCTCATTTTGAACCGCAGTGCCCCTAATATCACATCACCTGAAATCGATTTATACAGGAAATCAATTTCAAATTACACAGACAACAATAGTTCCATCATATATGCGCATAAAACACATCACTCAAGGCTTACGAGCGGGAGGCGGAGAACTCCTGGTGTGCTGCTGCTGCTGCTAGGACTTCTTCCTTTGATTGGCCTTCTAGGACTACGGCCACGTGATCCCCTGCGTGGGCTACGTGATGAAGAAGAAGATCTACCACGTCTAGTAGGTGGCCCACTACCTCTCCTTGGAGAGGGAGACCCTGATGGAGAACGAGCACGTCTTGGAGAAGAGCGGCTGCGTCGGCGACCAATAGGAGACCTTCTTGGAGGACTTCGAGCACATCGTCTCGGTGGAAAAGGAGAACGCCGCCGAACAAGACTACCAAGCTTCCTTTCTTGGAGATTCCCTTGGAGGTGACCGGAAACGTCTCGGAGGCGAAGAGGGTGAACGGCCTCTGGCAGGGGACGCAGGCAGAGCTTAACCTAAGTTTTGAGTGGATAATTCTAGAATTGATAGATGATTTTATTTTATTTTTTACTTATTCTCGCTCTATTTACAGTTTTGAGTGGGTTTTAGGATTATTTAGGGGAGATGAGGAGAATGGGATCCGATTACTGGGTGGTGGCGAGTGGTTGTCTTGGGGTGGTCTTTGAGAATTTGAGATTTGGGGGGAAGATTGAGAATACCGTAACTAAAGAAGTTTTTCTCTGCGGCGCCGGTGAGGTGATGGTGCGCACGACGACTGGGTGTGGGAATTGGTGACGCTTCTCCCAATAAGCGCAGCCTGAAGCTAGAATTTGAGGCGCTCTATAAGTGGCGGTTACTTCAAGAACCGCCACCGGTGTGTTATTGGTGACGCTTCCCTCTTGGACCGCTGCCCGATTGAATCGGTAATTTTTGAAAATAAGGTAGATGTATTGTCATGACTATTAGTGGATGTTATAATTATTGAAAATGAGGTTGTTGTTCAAAGATTCATGTTTCAGCCATTTTCTTGACTTAAGGATCCAAAATGTTACGTACAAACTCGTACATTAAATATTAATTAGAGAAGTGACAAGTAGCAAAAGTCGTGAAGTATGGTTTGATATTAATGGCAACTGAGCGAGGTTTTGATTGCTTAGAATTCACACTTGTGACTGGATTAATGTTGGTGATTTAGACGATGAGATCGTAGCTGAAGGGGAGCGATCTAGTCTCTTGGATAAGTACTTTAGTAAATTTATTGGGAATATAATAGAGATTACTTTCTACGTGCAATTGATAAGTGTCCGAAAAAAGGAGACAAATATAAATTAGGTCTTCTTGTTTGCTTGTTATGGGTTTTGATGGGTACTTAGGTGAGAACAAGTTAGAATTGTAGTTGTTTCATGTTGTTGAAGATATTGATAGATTTAATCGCTATCAGTGGAGGGAAAATCATTTTATATAACATATTGAACTTCTAGAGGAGATTGGAATGTGCTGGAATAAAAAAAAAGCCATTGAACCTGAAAGGTTATAATCTACAAGGATTTTCTTCGATTATTATGATAATATTAACGTTCGGGATTCAACTGAAGCCTTTGCACGAAAGTCATGTGTTAATAACATATTGATATATTATTCAGATATGGTTGTTGGAATTTGTTCAGACAATTCAAGAAAAATTCGTCAAGTCGTGTGGTGACAAAGTGCCACAGATGCTGAAGTGGATTGCTATTGATAATTTGAGAGCGCAACAACTTGAAGAGTGTTTTGTGTCAGTAAAATCAATAATCTTATGTCGGGAAGGAGAACACAAAACAACATTGATTTGTCATTGTTGCCGAAAGATCACATGGGTGAGATCTTTAGTGATACATTGACAAGGTACGTTGACGGTGTGAATCCAATGGTAGGTAAATCTTGGATAGTGTGCACTTTCTTGTACATTCCTTGTTGTATAAGAAATCATTAGATTGCACTCACAGTTGATCTTAAGAAGTATATAATTGAAATCTACGACAGTGCACTTAAACATATTAGACGAAATGTGCTTGATCAATATATGATACTTGTGCCTGTTATTGTACCTTGGTTTGTTCGCCTCAAATTAGATGAGACATTCGATACGAGTAGATTCCATGTTGTAATCATAATCATTCTAAAAATAGTGAAAACCTTGAAGGGACACTGCAGTATTTTCTCTTTGAGGTTCATCGAGTTTTTGACTACTGACATTGACTTGAAGTATATTCGCCTTCAAGAGAAAATTTCAGTCGACTGTATCAAATGCTTTTTGAATATATCACCTCGTTAAACTAATGATCATGAGATGTATCTTAATGACTTAGATATCACCTTGGCCAACACCTTTCTGGTAGTTCACTACTATTTTGCCACTCCCTAGCTATAGCACCTGGCCTCTGCCAACCGTTTGTCACATGGCAATAGCCGTGGCATGCCTTGACGTTCACCAGCACCAAATCCAGCCCCTAGTCTTCTTCCTTCACCGCCACACCCTACCCATTCGGTTCCGAGAGAATGCCCCTATGCTTCATGGGGTCCCAGTCATGACACTCATTATGACATTGTCACATGTTAATACTGCTCTCGCTCGGGACATGTCTCTACTACATGTTAGGAACTCTTCCCACATCTTCGCCCTCCACACGTCCCACTGACAACACTTCTTATATCACTTCCACATCTCTCATCTTGCTCTACATTTTAATTACAAAGCTTCTCATCATGTCATTTCTAATTTGTCGGATCTCACCATTCATAAATCTTATAATGGTCCTAATGATGTTTTCTCGAGAAATAGTGCCACACCTGGTATTGATCATACGGTATCTACCCCCCTCCATCCTAATTTTACGCTCTTTGATGTTTTATGTGTCCCCACTACAAAGAAAAGTATTATATCAGTCTCTCACTTTTGTATTCAAAAATTTACCTCTATTGAGTTTTTCCACCCTCATTTCTTGTCAAGGATCTTCGTACCAACCATATCCTCCTCTGGGTTTAAACTAAATATAATCTTTACCAGTGGACATGAGAGTCTCCTCTCGCTTATCAAATAAACTCCATCCCCAAGTATCTTCTGTCACATGGAATCGTCATCTCAGTCACCCCTCGTCTCCACTACTCAATTGCATGCTTACTTCTGGGATCCTTGCCGCCATGTCGCCTTTATCATCTTCTTTTCATTGTGATTTGTGTCTATGTAATAAAGCCATAAGCCCACTTTCAACTTTTCAGTATTAAGAGTCAGTCCATATTAGAAATGGTTTTTTCTGACGTTCGGGGACCTAGTCCAGTACCCTCTCTCAATATTATGTTCATTTTATTGATCATTTTTCTAATTAATTTGGTTTTTCCCATGCGTTAATAATCTTATGTCTTCTCTATTTTTCTTTGTCAAATTGAGAATTTACTCAATCGTAAACTCAAGGCGCTCTATATGGATAATGACAGTGAATACAGGCCCCTTCGCCCTTTTCTCTTTGCTTATGGGATTACACATAAAATTACTCCACCTCATGCCCTATATACTTGCTCACGCCTGTTCATCTTCCTCGCCTATGACACAACACACCATGCTTATTATTGTTTTGATCTGAGCACCAACATAATTTTCACATCTCGTCACGTCCGATTCATCAAATCCACCTTTTCATTTGCAACCTCTCCTGGACTCTCATCTTTGGACACCCCGTCGATACCACGCGCTATTCTTCTTCCATTACTATCCCCTGCCTTGTCAACTTTCTCTCGTCAGTTTCCCGAGCCCGCCCGGTGGTTCTCCTCTGCTACAAGTTTGCTAGCCAGCCTAAAATACTTCTAACATGGCCCATAAATACCATACAGATGCAACTCTTACCATGTCCTCTCCTACAAAACCTTACAACCCCCCGTCTCCACATGCACCAGGTGTCCATACTCTAGGGGCCTCCAGCGCCCACACGGTTCTCGTTCCTGTTGTTGCCAACCAGCCCCGTAATAATATTTTCTACCCAAAGAATCTAACCAAGTCTAACCACTGCCTCCTCTCGTAATTCTATTTCCCCTTCTCTTGAAACCACGTGTGTTTTCCAAGCCATTAAAAATTGTTTTGCATGTAATTGTTGTGTTTTTCCTAGTATTTTTAGTTAGAATTTCAAGTTGATTTTAGTAGTTTTTAATAGAATTTTATTAAGTTTTTATGTGGTTTTTCTTGTTTTGTTATTTTTCACTTGACTTGTTAATTTTATATTTTAATGGGTTAATTGGTTCAATTACCTTGAAGTTTGGTGTAATTCTTGGGTTTTAGTTATTAAAATTCTCTTTTAATAGGTGGCTTAATGATTTTGAAATCAAGCTAAGGCATGGAGACCAAAACTCAAGTCCAACCTTGCCTATTTTCATGCCCAATTCAGTGCCAAAAGCAAGCTTACAAGGGGGCAAACATTCTTGAATGGTGGCCTAGCCGTGCCTGGGCTTGCCCATTTTCACGCCTAAGGAGCAGCACCCCTAGGCAGCTTTCTAGGCAGCATTTCGGTGCCCGAATTCTCGCCCAAAATGCAGCCCAGGCATGCCGAGAGTGGCGCCTATCTCCTCCCCAGCCAGCGCCCAGCTTAGCCTATTTCAGCGCCCGAATTCTCGCCCAAAATGCAGCCCAGAGTGGCGCCCAGGCTTGCCTACTCCCACGCCCATTTCGGCGCCCAAGCTCGCCCAGGATCGTGCCCACCTAGCCCCAGTACGCCCAGGATCGCCCAGAACGAGCCACCTCGAGCCATGGACGCCCAAGACCGAGCCAACCAAGCCAAAAGGACTAGCACAGTGACTGGGGAGCCCATTTCGGGTCAAACTTGGACAAGACCATGAAATTAAGCCTTTAAAGCCCAAATTGATCCATTTAAACCCAATACTCCTTTGGATTGTTACTCCAAATACTCCTTTGGATTGTTACTTTTGAGGCAGTTACATTCAAACTTTGTTTCATTTCTTAATTCAAGTAAGTTTCCTTTCAATTTCATGTTTTATACTTTATTTCCATGCTTTGTTCTTCATTTCCATGCTTGTTATTCATGTTATGCCTTTTGTCTTAGCACCTTGAATTCAAGTTAGATCTTAAGAATTGACTATGGAATCTAGATGAGTGACACATCTAGATTATAGATCAAGTCTTAGATCGTCTTGATTTCAAGTCCTTCCTATGATTTATTTGAAATTTTATTTTCATGCATAGTTTTAGGTTAAATCTTAGATCTACTCTTTGTTACTTGTTATTTTCCTTAAAGTTTTAATCTTTCACGTCAATTTCCATTACTCTTTCCATTCATGATTTCAATTTGTGCTTATTTGCATTATTCAGGATTTTATGCATAGTTGTACCTTGTGCTTGCATGCTTGTACTTGGTGAGACATTGCATTTTCTAGCTTATTTTCATTACTTGCTTGCATTTACATATTGAGGCATACGACAAGGCATCCGACCAACTTGCAATTTCAATTCCTATGATAGTTTAGCTAGTTTAATTGCTTTATTTTCATTTTCTTTCACTTTTCCAAGCTTGAAACACATTGAAACCCTCAATCGAATTGAATTCCGATAATACCAAGCCAAGAACCCGTTGATATATTTCAACACCACTAAAACTCTTCTAACAAATATCCAGCTTGGTGTGTCACCATGTCCGAAGAATTCAGCGCTCTACTTCACAATTGTACATGGGATCTTATTCCCGAACCTTCGAACACTAATTTAGTTGGCTCCAAGTGGGAACTCTGTATAAAATAAAATCCTGATTTCACTGTCTCTCACTTTAAGGCCCGTCTGATCGCCAAAGGATTACATCAACGTCATGCGATTGACTTCCATAAATCATTAACCTTCCATTATTTGCATCTTTCTCACTTTTTCTCTATATAAAGACTATCACATTCAACAACTTGACATAAATAATGCATTCCTCCACAACACTCTCTCCGAAACCATCTACATGTCTTAACCCCCGTCTCCGCAACCCATACTTTTCTGACCACGTGTGTCGCTTTAAAAAAGTTATCTATAGTCTTAAGCATGCTCCTCATGCGTGGTACACCAAGTTAAAATATTTTTTTCTATCCAATAGGTTCACTAATTCTCACCCAGATAACTTTATCTTCCACTTTTCACCAATATATTGGCGTTTATCTCCTCATATATGTTGATGATCTTATCATTATCGTAAACAATCACTCTGCTCACCGACGCTTTATTGGCACACTGTCCACTTGCTTCTCTACCAAGGATCTTAGCCCTCTCCATTACTTCCTTGGTGATGAGGTTGTCCGGACCTCTTCGTTCTTCTTCCTAAATCAACATAAATACATTTACGACCTTCTACCTTACACCAACATGCTTGGTGCCAAGGAAGTCTCTACACCTCTCAAATTCATCTACACTTAGCTTTCTCTATGGTTCTCCTCCCGCTGACGCTACTGCTTATTGCCAAATTTTCGGCGCTCTTCAAATCTTTCCCTAACTCGTCCAAACATCTGTTACATTGTTAATCATCGCAATTCATGCATCACCTTACTTAAACTCACTTTATTGCTGTGAAACGAGTTTTCTTCGCTACTAAAAACACACAATCCATTATGGCCTTCTCTTTCATCGCGGCCTGTCTCTTTCTCTCACAACCTTTTCCGACTCCGATAGGGCTGACAACCCGGACGATCATTCCTCCACGTCTGCTTATATTATCTATCTTGGCCAGTACCCCATCTCCTGGTCCTCTTGGAAACAACGTACCATTGCTCGCTCCTCCACAAAGGCTGAATAGCGCGCCCTCATGGCTTGCTCACAATCCACTCTTTGAGTTTTGTATTTCGCTTTCTTCCACCCCCACCCTCTTTGTGATAACCTGAGCAACACTTGCTTATTGGTTAACTCCGTTTTCCATTATCGTATGAAGCACATTACAATTGATTATCATTTTGTCCGTACCCACGGTGCTAAGGGGTCTTTTCGTGTCATATATTTCCACTTATGATCAACTTGTCGATGTTATCACCAAGTCTCTTCCGGATCTTTGTATGGAGTTTTCCGTTTAGCCTTGGCTTCTGAGTCCGAAAAAGTCCGGGCCAAACCGACCTAGTCCCATATTCCCATTATCCCACACACACTTCAAATGTTGGGTCCATCTGGGGGCAAACCCGTCAATTCGTGCTGTAACGGTCGCCGTGGCGCCTTACTTTCCCCCGTGTTTCTCTCTCTCTCTTCCTCCCGAATAGCACAACAATGGAGTTTTCTGTATGTAACCAACGTAAAGAAAAAGAGAGAGAGAGAGAGAGAGGAAATTGCTGAAAACATCCAGCGAAAGAGACGATCAGTAATTTTATCATCGGAATTTCCACGAAAGCACGCGTGTATTGTTCGTATTTTTCTTATCGTTTAGATTTCAGAAATTAATTTGGTATTTAGACGGTCGAATTTATATTCCCCATATTTAGTGGTTCGATTAAGAATTTGTTTTTCATAAATAATGAAGAGCGTAATGGATGATATACGAGAACTGATCCAGGAAGCCAAGCTTCGGACAGTCTGGTGGATTCTCTTTATATTCGCAGTGACTTACTTATTAACACGTACGCTCCTAACATTTTTTTCATCATTTCTTTTTTGTTCTTCAAGTATGCGATCGTAAATTCGGAATTTCATTTTCAGTTATTGCATTGTGGATATGATGTCGTTGATAAATGCATTGGTCTGAGATCAGTGTTAATTTTGATTTTGTTTAAATTGCAAGTGCTGATATCTGTTGTGGTGCTATTGAATTTTGGAGATACTTGTTGTAATTTGGTATTCTGAATCGAGTGGGTGTTTGGTAGTGGTGTAGAATGGCAAAACATTGAGTGGGAAATTTTGAGGGATGATTGAGGGTTCAAATTTATTATAACGTGAGAAGTAATAATTTAATCAACCATATATGTATGTATTGCTGCAGATACTAGTAAATCAATGCTGATGAATGTTCCCATAGCTGTACTCTTGGTTGCTGGACTAAGAATGTTGCTTAATGAGGTGGAATTCAAGTGGAAGGTTCGCAATACCAGACCAATATCATACCTGTCACACTTAGACAAGAAGCAGCTGTCTTTGAGTGATGCTCGTCTTTCTACTTTGTCTGCCTCACAAGAATGGAAGAGAAAAATAGATTCCCCAGTTGTCGAAGCAGCTATTGAGGAATTCCTGAGCAAAGTCTTGCATGACTTTGTCATAGATTTGTGGTATTCAGATATTACACCTGACCAAGAGGCACCCGAGCATATACATGACATAGCCATGGATGCTATTGGCGATGTATCTCAAAGAATCAAAGAACTGAACCTCGTCGACCTGTTACTAAGGTATTTCTTTATCCAGTA
This sequence comes from Phtheirospermum japonicum, assembly GCA_014905375.1. NCBI lineage: Eukaryota > Viridiplantae > Streptophyta > Magnoliopsida > Lamiales > Orobanchaceae > Phtheirospermum > Phtheirospermum japonicum. The sequence continues at coordinate 1,009,927 of BMAC01000105.1, read as the reverse complement.
CAGTATATGTTTGTACATCAGTTAAGTTGGGAAAAATGCGAGCTGACATAGTTGATGATATTAGTCTCTGTTTATGTTTTCCAGTGATATAGTTGACATGATCGGTGATCATATTGACCTCTTCAGAAGAAATCAGGCTGCTATAGGCAGGGATGTTATGGGCACATTGTCTTCTGAAGAACGAGATGAAAGGTTGAAACACCATCTCATGGCCACTAAGGAGCTTCACCCAGCATTGATATCTCCAGAGTGTGAGTACAAGGTGTAGAAGTGTTCAGATTCTCAAGGCATTTTTTGGCGTTAATTATTTTCTGTGTTTATTTTGGTTAATTTTCATCACATCTGACACTTGTTAAAGATAGGTACTTCAGCAGCTCATCGATGGGTTTTTAGCTGTTGTTTTAAGACCGAGGGAAGCCAAATGCCCTTTAGTTCGATGCATAGCTCGTGAGCTCTTGACTTGCTTGGTAATGCAACCTATTATAGATTTCGCTAGCCCAGGGTGAGATACTATTTCCTCAAGCTCCATTTCTCTTAGCTTAAAAGTTAACTCAATCCACAAGATGTTCATTTTGTTAATGGCATTCTTCCATATTCCAAAGTTGACTCGATAAATGATGAACACTTTCTTGAGTTTTCATCCAAACTAATGTATTAATAGCAAGTATTCAAATTGAAACACCATTTCTATCTTTATAGTTTATTGGCCAGGACTTCATTGTTCGTGTCCTCCTCTTTGATAACTATTTGAGAATGTAAAAAATTATGCTTCCATCTCTAGGTCAACGTGTCAACATTACCAAAATATCTTTCACTTGCATGTGCCTTTTGTATCTGTTTCACGTTAATCTTCATTGAGGAATAGTGTCCTAATCCAAATAAAACTTTGAATCGGAAATATGTTTTTGTTTTTTGTTTTGTAATTTCTTTTGATGAACCAGGTACAGTTTCCAACGTCACATATTTTCTCTGAATATATTGTTTGGAACTTCTTTATTTTCAGTGAAACGAAAATAAATTCTCTTTTTATATTGTAATAGACCATTGTATCTGATAACCATTAATCTCCACATGATTAAGTCACCATTATCCCATCATCCAGATTTAAACCACCTCTAAGAACTTATGAATATAATATCTAAGCCCAGATCGACGCATCTTTTACATACCACTATCCCATGTTCTTTGCAACTTCTTTGCAGGGATTATAGCAGATATTTGTTGACCTGCAGTAATTACTATGAAGGTCTTTGCTGTTAAATTAAAATTAGTAATCCATTGTGCATCTAATTTGCTCGCTGAAGAAAATTATTTGGGGCTTATTGATGGATCAACATAATGTGGGTGGTTTATAGCTGAAGAATGAAAGCGATATCAAATTTTCACCTTGCTTTTCTGTGTAATGCAGACTACTTTAGTGTTTTTTGTTATTCCAGTCTGATTTTTAATGCCTGTATGAGTTTTTTTTTTTTTTTTTTAAAGTTTCTCTCACTTGCAAACTTCTCCATCATTTCTATCTGCTTAAATTGAAATCCTATTTTTATTCTTTATGAGACTGCCATTCAGCAACTTAACTAACCTTTTTTGTTTTGCCAGATATATTAATGAATTAATCGAGTATATAATTCTTCTCTACGATAATGGGGGGTTCAAGGGTTTTGGAGCTGATCAATCACCTAATGTGAAGGGTCATAACTCTGATCACACAGTATCTGCAGAACATGGTTCCAACAACCAAGGGATTGACGTGTCTTTATCTCAGATCAATGATTACACGGAACTAGAGTTGGGTGACTCTGCAAATCTCTTCTCCAATAGTACAATGCAGGATGAGCACTTACATCAACGGCATGCTGACTGGGCAAAGGCGTTTAAGGCAGCTACTCAGAGAAGGACCGAAGTTCTTATGCCTGAAAATCTTGAAAACATGTGGGCCATAGGAACAAACTATAAAAAGGAACTCCAAAAGAAGGCTGCTCCAGAACATGAAGCCCATGAAGCTACAGGCACAGAACAATTGCCTAGAAAAGATATGATGACTGAAGTACCAAAACTGGAGCCTGAAACATCTAATGAAAAGGAAGATAGCTCTACAATTCATGAACTAAAGAATGCTGCAAATGTTATATCCAAAGGAAATAGAAATAAGCTTATCAGATCAAGTAGCACTATCGATACAAAAGTTGAGTCAAGCCTAGAACCTATGGTTGGTACAAACGGCAGAGAACCCATCGTAACTAAATCAAATAGTGCAAAGTTTAATGAACCTAATGTACACTGCCTGAAGAGCAGTTCTGATATGGTATCACACGCTGGAGTTCTGCATGTTCCGAAGTTGAGATGTCGAGTAAGTCCTCCAATTTCCTTTTCTAGCTCGTGAGATTTTATCCTTGCTTTACTTATCCAAATTGCTTTTGTTATCCAAAGTATCTCTATTAGCCCTCCAATTGATTATATTCTGTGCTTTATCTGATAGATTATAGGTCATTATTTGTGCAGGTAATTGGAGCATCTTTTGAGAAGCTTGACTCAAATTCTTTTGCAGTTTACGCAATTTGTGTGACTGATGCTGAACACACCTCGTGGTTTGTGAAAAGAAGGTATGGATTTTAAAAAATGTTTGAATAAAAGAAAAATTTTTTTGTGAAGAATACATTTTTTAGTGTTGATCTACTTTCAACACAGTTCATAATTTTGGTTTCATCGACATGATACTCTTCTGATTAAATCGGGATTTTTAGTCAGTTCCTGTGCACTGGTGAGTTAACTCCCCATTCTTGATACTTTGTCTACAGATATCGGAATTTTGAGAGGTTGCATAGGCATCTTAAGGATATCCCTAATTATACATTGCATTTGCCTCCAAAGAGGATATTCTCTTCAAGTACAGAGGATGCTTTTGTTCACCAGCGCTGTATACAGCTTGATAAATATCTCCAAGTATGATTATCCCTACTCCCCGTGGTGGTACATGCATATTTTCTTATTCAGCTGTTTGACAATACCGCTGTCTTTATCAGGATCTCTTGGCAATTGCCAATGTTGCTGAGCAACATGAAGTATGGGATTTTTTGAGTGCCTCGTCTAAGGTGCGTGGATGTTATTTCTTTGAAAAACACAGTACGTCTGGTTTCACTGTTGATTTTTTTTTTTTTTTTTTTTTATGCAGAACTACTCGGTCGGGACATCTTCTTATGTGATGACGACTCTGGCAGGTACATGTCTTTTCTTCTTGGATGTCATTTTCTATCTGCACTCAATTGGCTAGGTTTTATTTATCATTCATTGGAATCTTGTAATATATAGTGTTAGGAATGGTTTAACTTAGATTTTAATGTGACACTTATGTTTGTTGCTTCATGTAAATGTCAAGCAGTGTAAAATTCAGACCCTAAGTCTGAATACTCGATATGTACCTCTGTTGTATGTAATGACGAAAGGCCCTTAGTAGATTTACAGTAGATTTCCAAGATGTACTGGGTGTCAAGTGTCTTAAATCTCTTATCAATTTAATTTTTTTCTGTGTACTTCTATCCGTGGAAGTGTTGAAAACTATAGTTGTAGTGCATTATATCCGTGGTTGATTGTTGGGGATTTTGACTTGTTCGTCATAATCTTAAGTATTAACATGTCTTCTATATATTCACCTTCAAGATATATCCTGTCATTTAGTCGCTTGTGCAAATTAACTCTCTTTTGTTGTAATGCTTTCATTTTGTGTTACTGTAAACTGTTTTGAAAGTTTTGTTTTTTGCCATTTAGATGGTTTGAACAACGTAATATAACTAAATAATAATAATAATAATAATAATAATAATAATAATAATAATAATAATAATAATAATAATAATAATAACAATAATAAAGTAGAAAATATGCCAAAGTTAATTTGAGGAATGATTTGTCACGTGAGCAAATGCAATTAGTCTTTTACAATGGCAAGGACTATAACTTCTTTCTTGTTATGTCTTCAATTTTTCTGTTTAAACAATGTATTTCATGTTATATCAACCAAATATTTTATCATTACGAATTCTCACGTGACTAAACAGTTCGTGTGGATGATGCTATGGATGATATCGTACGCCAGTTCAAAGGGGTTTCTGGTGGCCTAAAGCAGATGGTTAGTGGCTCTTCTAATGAACCAGCTTTTTCAGTCACAAGCAGAAACGTGTCCTGGAATGCTGATGATATATATAAGTTGGCTATGAAGCAAAGTACCTCAAATTCACTTAATTGTTTATCTGATAATGAGGAAGGTGATAAAGATGTAAAACATGGGCAACAGGAACTAGAGTATTCAGCACAACCAAATGGGTGGCACTCAGGGGATCCAACAGGGGTGCCTCCAGAGGTAACGCTCATTTGGTAGTGCACCTTTTATTCCATATTGTTCTTGTTTATGAGTCAGCCATTTGTTCTTGGTTATGATAAATTTAGTTGATTTTTTTTTTTTTTTTTTTTGCAGTGGACACCACCAAATTTAAGTGTTCCAGTTCTGAATTTAGTCGATAAGGTATTTCAGCTCGAAAGAAGAGGCTGGCTAAGGTGATTCTATCTTTTTCACACTTCCACTGACAACTTGCGTTTAGTTTAACAATTAAATGTGGAATCGGGTTCTTAATACCATTTTATGTTATTGTTCGTTTGGGTAGTAGAAATTTGCTTGATGAGGACAAGGGTTTCAAGTTATGCAGTTTTCTGAGTTGATGTGTTATGCCATTGTCCTTTAACATGTCCAGCTTCTTATCCTTTTCCTTGTAAATGACTGCTGAATGCTTTCTCAACCCATCATTCGAAATGCTTCATGCTTTTTCTTACTTTCCTTTTCTTTTGGGTTTTTATTGTTTACGTAAATATGCATTTTATGACATTTCTTGGTGATGTGCATTTATTGTAGGAGGCAAGTCTTTTGGATATCAAAGCAAATATTGCAGTTAGTCATGGAGGATGCCATTGATGACTGGCTCTTAAGGCAAATCCAATGGCTCCGTAGAGAGGATGTTATTGCTCAAGGAATTCGATGGGTCCAGGATGTACGTAATGATTTTTGGGTCTAAAACTTGCATATTCCGAAATATGGTGCAATAAACTTTTGCACACAAGTTCTCTTTATTACAATCATTTGTCGCCCCGCACCCCCACCCCCCCACACACACCCACCCCACACCCCTCCTACGGCATTTCCCTTTTTCCCACTTGTATCTATTTTCTGCTCTGCTCATTTTCTCTTTCGATGATCTTTCTTTGTGTATGACTTATTTCAAGAAGCTATTATGCTGTTTTTTGATCATTTCTTCTCATCAGATTCTCTGGCCTGATGGAACATTCTTTTTGACATTGCGCATTCAAGGGAAAGTAAAAGGTGGTAGTGAAGCTAATCAAGGGCTACAAACTTCAAAGCAAGGTGGGAAGAGGTTCACTAAACCAGGATCTTTTGAGCAACAGCTTGAAGCTTCTCGTAGAGCTAGTGACGTGAAAAATATGATCTTCAGTGAGTAATACTTTCTCTTTGGTTTGTGGTTAATTAGAATATATATCCAGTTATTTTTCCAAATTGTTTTATATTAAAGATATATCATATATGAGAAACTTGAGTACAAATGAATGAAGCTAGGGTGCTTTATACTGATTGTTTGGCTCCTCTAACTAATTAACTTTGTAACCACATTAACTAACTAACTAACTAACTAACAGCTGTCTCACTAACTCACAGCTTAAGATCCATACACTCAACATGCCCCCATCAAACAAAACCAGGGGCTGAACTAGATAGTAGACCAGAGGAAACATTATTGGCAATAGGCGTATATTCTGATTCAGTGCTTCTTCTGGCTACCATATTCTGCCTTTTTGAGATCCAAGTGATGATATTAGAACCCAAGTAAACACAGTACCCTCCATTAGATTTTCTATCATCCAAGCAACTGTCCAAGTGTGCATCAGTGAGGTGACGCACTTCAGAATGAGATAAAAAGAGTGAGAAAAGTTGATGCCCTGAGACATGGTTCCTTTGAGATACCTAAAGACTTGCGGGCTGACCAATGATTGGTGGTGGGTGCATGTAAAAGTTGATTCAACTTGTTAACAATGTATGAAATTCTTAAATTTCAAGTCTTGTCATGGTGAGATATTAAAGAGCCTCAATTATATTTCTATATAGTGATGGTAAGTCAAGGAGCTGCTATCTTGAATAATCCGTTTCTGAGTGGTATTGTAAGGACTGGGGCAGGGCTAGCCAACCATGTTGCCATTGGTAAGATCTTGGATATACTTACACTGATGCAGAAAAAAAAACTCCAGAAGATTTTGACTACTTCAATGTTGAAAAAGTAGTTAACCTCACCAAGATGTTTTAGAGAGAAAGTGGTGTCTAAAGCATTGATGACCTCCTGACCTGTGCTGCATTATCTTCAGTGACAAGGATGCCATCAACATAAACTAGAACGTGTAGAGAGGCGCCATGAGTTTTGATGAAAAGAGAGGCTGGTCATTCCACACCTTTGGAGTCAGGCCATAGTTAATTAATCTGCAGACATGATGTTGGTGAAGTAAATCACCATATCTGTTATAAGTAATGTTAGAGATGCATTCGTGGGCAAGCAATAGGAAAAGGCGCAAGAAATCAAATTGAAGATTTAGGAAGATCAGCAGTTTGATTTTTAGTATTTTAATTTTAGAAGGTTTAAGATTTATTACCAAATATCAATATAATAACTAAGGACAATATCTATAGTTGTCTTCATTATATTTTCCTTTTCTATATTCCTTGTACTCCCTATATAAAGGGATTCATAAGAAATAAATAAGACAAGAAACAAACTATCTTCTTACGAGATTTGGTGTATCTCTCTATCGAGTCCTAAGATTTGAACTCCCTTCAACGAGTTCAATTTTTATGTGCCCCACACACCTGATTCTTGACGCGAGACCATAACAATTTGTATTGTGGGAGTAAGAGGTTGATTTTGTGAAGGAGGAATAGAATGTGTAGATGATAGAGGTGGAGATGGACTTATAATGGAGGAAGATGATTGTGTGTAGGAGAGTGAGTTTGTGTACGAGAGTTATGATTGTGTGAGTAGGATGTTGATTTTGTGAAGGAGGATTAGATTGTGCAGATGATAAAGGTAAGGGAAATAGAGATCGGAGAGTTACCGGATGGATGAGATGATGTGATGGCTGGAGAAGGAAACATTAGAGGATATGGGATCCTTGTTCATTGAAACTTACAGTCCTAAAGATAAAGATTCTACCACTTGGACTGAGGCACCCCACCCTTTGTGAGAGGGACTACATCCAAGAAAAATGCATTTACATGACCTAAACATGAGTGTATGGCTATTATAAGCCCTGAGACAAGGATAACATGCATATCCAGAAACTTCCAGAAAGGAATAATCTGGAGACGAGCCAAGGTGTGTGGTGTAAGGTGATTTATTGTTGAGAGTTGGAGTAGGTGTTTTGTTTATAAGGTAGCTGTGACGTTAGAATCCCACCGGAAATGGAGGGGTAATTTGGCGATTGCTAGTAGGGAAATGCCAACTTCAATGATGTGTTGGTGTTTTCTCTCTGGGTCGTACCATTATGTTGGTGAGTGTATGAGCAGTGATGTTTAACATGGATGCTAAGAGAGGATAAGAAGGTGGCAATAGGTTTATATTCCCTCCCCAGTCAGATTGGAATGCTTTTACTTTCCAGGTAAACTGCGTTTCTATATGGCTAAAAAAATGCTTAAGACATGACGACTTTCTTTTTGGACTTTATGAGACACATCTACGTGTATCTGGTGAATGCATCTATAAAGTGAATATAGTATTTAAAACCAGAGGAAAAGACAACATCAGGACCCCATACATCAGAGAAAACTAACTGAAAAGGACAGTAGATTGTGCTTGGAAATGAGACAGAGTCCATTTTCCCAAGTTGACATGCTTCACAAACTACAGAAGATTGACTAAAAAAGGTAAATCCAACCCTTTAAGAACTACAGATACAATGTTATTGCCACAGTGGCTAAATCGTTGGTGCTACAGGCTACTACTATTGGTTGAGGCAACAACAAAATTATTATTTGAAGAAAAGGTAAAAACTGACTTAACAGGAGTCTGTGTACAAGAAAACTAAACTTTGGAGACACCAGATCAATGAAGGAGTGAGCTGGTGAAGATGCTAGAAGGTGGTGAGTGAGATGAAGGTAGTACAAGCCTTCTCTAAGCTCCCATTTCAGTAGAACTTGATGTGTGAACCTGCCCTTGACAAAACAAGCATACTTGTTAAAATTCTATAATGATATTATTTGGGATAGTAGTTTCACACATGTTATAGATATAGAGATTTTTTGAAGGAAAAATGGTGTGACCATTGCGAGAGATGGAAAGTAGGGAACCATTACTTACATCCAGCTTATCAGAAGCATTGTAAGGAGAATGAAGACTGAGATTGTTCAGATGAGAATTGGTGTGTGTTGCCAAGACGCATCCTGGGGATTTGAGTAATAGCAATTCGTTACTGCTTTGGATTTGAGTGAGGGACAGAACTGCCAAACAACCCTTGCAGAATTTTCAGAAGTACGTAGCAAATGGATTGTAGGTAGAGTAAGTAGGCCTTGCAGAGGGGGAAGCAAGGTGAGATTCATACCAGGAAAATTCATGTTAAAGGCGTTTAAAGCACTTGGAGGCAATATGATTTGTTTTGCCACAGATTTGACATGCATGTTTGGATTTACTAAATTGACCCCTTCCTCGACCGACAAAACCACCTCCTCATGACAGAAAAACTAGAGGAATTACCAGACCACCATTTTGCTGCAAATTGAGCATTTGGAATCATGCAGATGAGTATTGACTGCAATGCATTATGATCGATGACAACAGCTCCAAATCCATTGGCAACGTACATAATTAGATCTTCATCAGAAATGTTATGACCGGCGACAAGTAGATTATTGGCAATACCGTGCATTTTAAGCATATACTCTTCAACAGATAAATCCCCTTTCTTAGTACTAAATTACTGTATGAGATCGCAGATGTGAAACCCTCGCTTTCGATTGAGAACGAAAAGAGTATTGAATATTGACCAAATTTCAAAAGATGAATTGCAGCGACTCTAACCTAACATTGATTCAGTTACTGATGAGAGTAACCAGCTGAAAAGGAGCTGATTAGGCGGATCTAGAGAAGATAATCTTGATTAGGTTCATGTACTACATAAAGTACTTGAATACGAAGGTACGTTTAATTATTTCTATCGAGCATGATGCTCTCGGAGCAGAAATTGGAAAGGAGTCGACGCGGTCATGGTTGCCGGTGAGACGCCAGAGAAGAGGATTACTTGGCTCTCTATACCATGTTGATATTATAGATATTTCATACATGAGAAACCTGAATACAATGGATGAAGCTAGGGTAGTTGATTAGTTGGGTCCTCTAACTAATTGTATAACAACTAACTAACAGCTTTGCTAGACTAACTAACAGATGGCTCACTGACTAACAGCTTAGGAGCCATACACTCAACACAAATTACTAACACTCCCTTATGGTGCAATTTGTAATATATAAACAAAGATCAAGGAAGTACTTGTACTTTTGAAGCGTAACTGCATTTCTTTTTCCCCCTGTAATCAAGGCAAACTTACGGGCATTTATTGTGTAACCAACACCCAATTCTTTGTTTGTGTGCTCACTACTGGTGCTTTTTGATGCATAGAATCATGTGACATGTTATCTTTTTCCTATTATCAACCATGATACCAGTGAGTCAACTTAATACTCTCTCCATCCCAAAATGATAGACTTATGGTTTTTTCTCACGGTTTACGAAAATATTGGTTAACATACTTCTATCTATTCCTTTTGATTAATTAATTATTTATTCATTGTCTAATCGGTTTCCATAAAAATTAATCTAGGTAAATGGAGTGATGTGATTTTAATATAATTGGATAGGGGTATACATGGAAATGAATAAATAACATATTAAATGTAGTAACCAACTTATCTTGATCTTCATGAGGAAGTATAGTTTTTTAATATATTTATTGAATACAAGTTTTTATAGAGGATTTCTAAATTATAAAATCTTTCCCCCCTAAAAATTTTAAAAAATTTTCTTTATTCATTATTTTCACGAAAAAATAAATCTCATCCCCTTGCGCGGTTCCCTGGTATGGTTTTCTAGTTTGATAAGCTTGCTTTCATTAAATTGTGGCTGCTAGTAATTAATATTAGATTCTTATGGGCAGATGGTGCTCCAGCCCCACTGGTCAGCTTCATCGGGCATAAGCAGTATAGGCGCAGTGCAAGAGATATATACTATTTCCTTCAGGTAAATATTCCTCATTACACCCTACCACCAAACATCCAAGCTCGTTCAATGAAATACTTGAAGCATATTGTTTTCATTACTAACCTCCCAGTTTATAGTGTTTTTGGCACTTGCATCTAAATTTTATTCACTACCTTTTGAACTACACAAGATTTGCGGTTTCTCATTTTGAAGCACCCTTACAGAAGAATATTTTTGTTAGGATTCTGTCACATATTAGGCTGATCACAAATTGGTCGATTTCAGGTTGCTTGATGTGATCAATTTTGGCTATTAGGACTAATTCTAAAAAAATAATATTCTCTTTTACCCATGTCTTGCATCAGATAAATATTTGTACCCCTTTAGATTCCAAATTGAAAATCATGCGTTGTTCAGATGGTAAAAGTACGCACACGTGCATGTGTGTGTGTGTGTGAGAGAGAGAGAGCAATCTTTTTAGCTGCTCTTTTTTCTTTTCCTTTTTTTTTTAAAATCGTTTTAAGAAAATGACTCTAATGCCATCGAAATAACTTGCAGTCCACGGTTTGTCTGAAGCAACTTGGCTATGGAATAATGGAACTTGTTCTTCTATCGCTTTTTCCAGAACTGCGTGATGTTTTGAGGGATATCCATGAAAAGATGCATGTGCAGCCTGCGCAGAACTGAGTTTTATTTTATTTTTGGGTTCTGACTATGTCAAGATGGTGTGTCTCTATAGATAACTATTTTGTGGGCTGGTAAAATGTGAAGTTTCTCGACATAAAATTGAATAGAGTTTTGTTAGGTTCGGAACTACAGTCAGTAATCAGTTCTGATAGCTGTTATTGAGCAATTTTGGTAAAATAGCTTGAAGATTTCTTTTAATTATATTTTTCTGATCGGGGGTTCAAGAGATTGCGATTAACATTAATGTTATATCTGATTCATAACATAGCATATATTTTTTCATAAACGTAGTAATGAAGTAGTTGTTTCTTTGAGATTGGGTTACCAGAGTTTTCGACATACTAATACAATTATCTGTACAAGAGGAACATATGAGCTAATATTATTTAACGATTTAAATATTTTATTAGTGAATTATGTGTGTGTATTAAGATTTAGATTGTTCATGTGAATTCATAATTAGTGAAGAGGCTATGGATATTTTCTCCTCTTTTCGAGTTTCAATCATGAGAGATGAAGGGTTGATGAGAATTTGATCCCACGTCACTACTCTTAGGTAGGTAAATATTTATGGGCAATACTCTTGTTCAGTCAGAATAACGGGTCTGATTCGTTATACGGGGAAATATTTTAAAAACCAGATTGAATATCGAACCGAATCAATACTGGTTCACTGGGTCATTGATTCGATCGGTTGAACCATTTTTTTTAAAAACGGGCATCAAACCAAACTACTATATCTATATATGTGTGTGTGTATATATATATATTGCAATTAATAATAGTAATGCAATGAAAATAGATATAATATTAATATCATATACCACGTACAATTCTATTATTCAACACATCAATTCAAAGTAGATCTCATTTTGTATGAATTTATTATGATAAAAAAATTTAGGATAATTTAAAACAATTTTGAAATAGAAAGTTTGCAAATAATGAATCTTGATAATTTAAAATTCAAGTTCATTTAAAATTTTAGGATCACTTAAAACAATCTTGATACTAAGTTGATATTTGGAATAATTAGAAGTACCTATTTTTATTTTTTTACTAAAAAAGGAAAAAAAAATTAGAACCGGTTTTTACCGGATCTTGTCGGGTGGCACTGAGTCATTAGCCAGCCATACAAAAAAAAAAAAAACGGATTAGGCTCGGGACCGGTTCACGGTTAACCCGGTCGGACCAGCCGATCCGATTTTCAAAACTCTAGGTTAAACTCAAATCCGGATTCAAGTCTTCTCAATCATATTTTTATTTTGTTGATTTCTTTCTCTCTTTCTGTCTCCGCGGTCTTCTAATCTCTCTCTCGAACTTTTTTTCTTGAACTCTATTGAACAACGCTTCATCTTCTCTCCTTTTTACTGTAAAAATTATTAATGGTGAGTTGATCGAAAACTCCTTGACGCCTCTAAGCTCCGGGTGTGTGCGCTTCGTCACCACCGGTCCGACGTAATTCCCAAAGTAGTTCGGCAGATCCGTGCATCGATTAAGAAATAAGTAGATGTTCTTGTCATCAGTCAGAGGGGCCCACGTGCACGTTGGAGTTTAATTAGTTGACAGAATCGAGGAAAGATCGGACCAAGTGAGGCTTGGGCGTTGACGTTGCTGTAGATCCGATGATCACGAGATTTGAGGGTTTGTTTGGCGCAGTCTTTGGAAAGAGTCCAGGTTGATAAAAAAAATATTGACAAATTGTCGGGGTTTTTTTTAATTGTTACTTTTTTTTTGTATCACAAATCTGATCAATGGAAGTGCTATGCTCCAATAATATTCAAGTGTTTGGCTTCTTTCAAAGTTAAGAAATTTTGAACTCAATATATAGTGGAATTTAATGTTTCCCCATTTTTTTGATATGGGAAACACACTACAAAAAAATAATGTTTTAACGAGGAGAAAAACTCTCGATAATAAGCAAGATGCTCTCGGTAATCCTTTTACCGAGAGCAAAACTGAGGGAATCTCCCCTCAAGAAAACCTTTCTCGATAAAAATTTTCGAGGGGTATTTCATCTCGTAAAATCTTACAAGGGCATTATCGAATGTGTATTTTTTCGGTAATTTATAGGTCCCAAAATCTTTCTGCCATCGGAAAAACGGAGGCAAGGGGACTTTGAAAGAATCGAACGTTGTTCCCCTCGAAAAAAATAAGGGCATGTTCGGAAACACCAAAGGGGAGAGGTTCCCCTCAGAAAATATTAAAAAATAATATTTTCAAAAAATGGAAAACTGAGGAGATTTTGCCTTGGGTTTTTCCGGGGGGGAGGGGGCGCTCGAATTTTCTCTTTTTTCATTATTTCTTATTATTAATTTTAATCCCTATTTTTTTTTATTAAATTACCCCATTAAAAAAATCATTAATAAAAAGACAAATAATTAAACTAATTATTTTATAAATATCTGAAAATTTATAATTATTAAATTTGTTCAACAAAAATATTTAATAAAAAAATTTATAAAATCATTCGATAGTACTATGATGGGGGAAGCTACGGCGGAAACTGATGTAATCGAGCTAACAACTCGACCATCTGCACGTTCAATTGTGCCTGAAATTGCTACTGCTCCTGGCGCTGCTGCTCACGTAGTAGCTCAGACTCGATGTATCGCTACTTCATCGCCTATTGAGCTCGTCTCGTGGCCTCTAACTCCTCCCTCTGCGCCTGGAGCTGCGCCTCAAGCTCCCTCACATGAGTCCTATCCTACTGGGAGGAGGAGGAGGAAGAACAGCCGGCTCGGAAATCCTTCGTAGCAGCCACCAACTTTCCGAACAAGCCGATGTCATAATGTCGGCCCTTAACCGACCCGACGACATCGAGATAAATAAGTTCAGGGTCAACCTCATTATCTGGATCTTGTGAAGGCGCACGTGCCTCATCTAAATGTCGTTCGTACTCCTTCTGAAATACAACTTATTAGTAAATTCTTCATTAATACCAAAGAACAATTTAAATAAGAAAGAGACTCACATTTGTATTATTGGATCTCGTATCGATCCATGAGACGTCGTTCTTCTTGTGCGTACGTACAAAAACCTGGTACGTAGTGGCCGACTCACCCGTCTACAACTCCTGTATCCAAAAGAGATTATTAGATAATTAACATTAAAAAATAAATAAATAATATATTATGATTTGAAATTACTTACGATATCATAAGAATAACCGATTATAGATCTAACCCCCCCTCTATGCTTCGATATCCCAGTATCCGGACCAGCATGCTCGCTCCTCCTGGTGATGCTGCACTGCTCGGACCTCCTCTTGTTCTCGAGCTTATCCCACTCAAAATTCCAAGCCCTAGTTAAAATACATGATATATATAAAATATAATCATTTGTAATAATAGAAAATTTTAATTTAATAAGAAGTCGACATAATCATTTACCTCCAGACCCCCTTGTAAACGACTCTCGGTACCAGATCAATCTGATCATGATACTACTTATACTCGTTCATCCGCTTCCCATACTTGTCCTACATTGTGTGGAGAAATGTCGTTTGTATAGCCTGTGGAGTATACAGGTCCATGTCTAAATAACAAATCTCCTACAAAACAAAATAATAATTACAATTCATTTGATACATGATTCCCTAGTTACAATAAATATTAATAAATCTTGACACAAAATAATAATTACCTGAAACATTTCCCACCATAATGCACGAGTCTCCGTAGGGACTGCCCTAAACTGCCACCTAGCGGGATCGAACTCCTTCTCCATGATCTCCCGGAGTAACTTGGTCAGCCTGACCTCCCTGCTATGTAGCCTGTAATTGTGTTTATGGTTACAAATATAATTTAATAATAAGGATGATTAAAATTTTAAAATTATTAATTTAATTACTTCTTCCCGGTGATATAAACAAGGTATCGCCTCATTGGTGGGCCCAAGTTTTATCGGGATGTACCCGAATCGGACGGTGTCGATGTCAGTGTTGGTGTCAGTGTGGTGGTATCTGAGGTCGACGCTGAATAATTTATTAAAATGATTGATATATATTCTGGTATTATGTAAAATGCTCATATTATATATACTTTTATCAGACGCCGAGAAGTCGGGGACGCGAATCAAGCCTAGGTCGATCGGATATGGGATCGGCTAATTATTTAGCTGATTTTGATGACGATTATGTAGGCATTGGTACTGATCCAAACATAAATAAATTAGTTAAAACAAGAACATTTTACAATATGAACAATTTACATATATTTCAACCAAACTAATCATCTAAATCGACACTTTTGCCATTAAAGTTATCACAAAACTCATCTTCGTCTGTGTCATGATTTGTATCTTGATCGGTGAGTAACTCTTCTTTTGCATAATGATCTGCCTCGTCACCAAGTTCATCCACATCATTATCATTAGGGTTGTGCAACTGGAAATCGATATCATCTGGTTGAATTGGATTGCGTGTATCTATAGCTTCCTCTCGAAAAGATTGCTCTGATTTGAGGATCAATAAACTTAAAATTTGATCTCGACTTAATTTTACCAGTCTAACTTGTCTCGTTCAAACTTGGATACACACAATAGTATACTTGTATAGGTTAGGCAGTAAATACGAAAGGTTCATATGGATTGAACCTACGCTTATGGTTAATATCGTCAAGCTTATAATGTGGATGAACTTTTGTGCCTGTAGGAGTTGGATCAAACCAGTCGCACTTGAACAATAGTGTGTTTTACTCTATTCAGTCGATGTATTCGAGATGCAAAATCTCTATGAGACGAACGTAATAATCATACTCGGTTGACCCATAGTTTGACCCTTTAATGCATAGTATCCTGCTCGATGTTGATTTGTTAGATTCGTACTTGATTGTGTGAAATCTACAACCATTTATCTTACATCCAGTTTATGTTTTCATACATCGATGGACCCTCTGCTAGGCTCAATGTTCATGTCGATCACATTGTTCAAACGATCTTTAGCCTATGATGTTGAAAAATCATTTTTAATTTAAAAATATACTGGATAAATACACAAAATAATTAAATGATATGCATCTCGATATCAAACATCTTACGTAATGTTTGAACCAATTAGCATATTCATTTTCCAATTTTTCATTGAGCCTATCATCAGTAATATTTGGTTGGAGACGTTGAATGCTCTTCGTGTAAATACTACATCATTTGTTAGAGAATTGAGTAAAAATTTATTAGTACATATATATACATTTATAGTAAAAATTGAAAAGAGTATTCGTACCTAACGTATTCTTGGACCTCTTCGCAATTTAGCAAAACGTATATCCTTGCGGCATTGTATTCTGTTTTGGTTAGGAATCTTTTTTCCTTTGTACCAAAGGTCTCCCCATATTTTTTAAACACCGAGGAAATTTCATCAGCGCCATCTACACCATCCTGAACGTCGTCATTTCTAGGCAAGTTTTTTCTTTTAATTAACACATGATTTTCAAAATAGTACAAACTGAAAGTTGATGCCTCTTCAACCAGATATGCATTTTCTATCGACCCTTCAACACTCACTTTATTTTTTAAATTGTTCTTTAGTTTGCGAATATACCTCTCTAACGGGTACATCCATCTATATTGTACTGGGCCAGCAATTCTCGCTTCATACGCAAGATAAATAGGCAGATGCTCCACTGAGTAAAAAAAACTTAGAGGGAAGATCAGTTTTAGTTGACGCAATATTAATGGAATGTCACGTTCTAGACGACTCATATCTTCGGTGCGAATAATTGTTGACATGAGATCCTTGAAAAATAGGCTCAATTCGGTTAGAGCCTTCCACACATTTAAAGGAAGCATTTCACGAAAGGCTATTGGTATCAACCTTTACATGAATACATGACAATCATTACTTTTCATCCCGATCAAATGCAATTCCTTCTTATCGACGTAATGCCCCAAGTTTTATGCGTACCCATCTAGAAATCAAGGGATTTAACCCAATCGGACAATGCAGCTTTTGACAGCTTATCAAATGTGTAACAGACTTTAGGACACTTCCCCGATCCGTCTGACACCAGCTCCGAACGATTATGATACTCATTCAGCTCTTCCCTTAATTTAGGCATGTCCCTGGTCTTCCCTTTAACATTCATCACTGTGTTGAAAATATTGTCAAACACATTTTTCTCTATGTGTATAACGTCTAAATTGTGGCGAATTAGATTTTTCCTCTAATATGGAAAATTCAAAAAGATGCTTCGTTTTCTCCAACCAGATGTTTTGAAAATTTGTGCATTAACGAGTGTTTCATCTAGTTCAGTGACTTTCAGAAGCCTCAATATTTCCATCTATACTAAAACTTATGCCCCTGAGTGGACGTTTGGCGGTGGAGTCTCGACAGATCTTCTTTTTTGAAAGCATCGTTTATCCTTTCAAAAATGGTGACCACATTCAAGAAATTTTTGGTGATTGTCGAACCATAATTGCTTCCCGCTGCACTTAAGAATGAATGATTTTGAGCGTTCCATACAATAAGGACAAGCTGTTCGACCGGCTGTACTCCACCCGGATAACATAGAATACGCAGGAAAATCGATAATTGTCCACATAAGGGCTGCTCGCAATTGGATTATATATATATATATTATGAGGGAGCCCCAACCGTCCACAACTAATTCGGTTCGGCGATTAGAGGTTGCAGAAACACATCGAGATTGTCTTTCGAATTCTTTGGCCCTGGTACAAAAATGCTAAGGAACATGAAGTGCTCCTTCATGCACATCCACAAAGGCAAGTTGTAGCATTAGATGCGTACAACCTCCGCAGACAAGGAGTTAAAACGACTACAGAAAACAGTTTTAAAGGCGGTTCCAGCACACTTTTAACGGTGGTTTTTGAACCCTGTTAAATCCACCGCCAAAGTTGTTTACGGCGTTGTTCTCGAACCGCCGTAGAAAGTGATGCTTTTTACGGCGGTTGTTCTTAAACCGCCGTAAAAAGTGATGCTTTTTATGGCGGTTTAAGAACTGACTTAAAAAATAACGACGGTAGATGCTACGGCGGTTCTTTAAAAGTACCTTCTAGAAAGTCTATTTTCCAGAACGGATGTTTTACGGCGGTTTTTGAAAATACCTTCTAGAAAGTTTATTTTCCAGAACGGACATTGAGAATACCTTCCACAACTAATTCGGTTCGGCGATTAGAGGTTGCAGAAACACATCGAGATTGTCTTTCGAATTCTTTGGCCCTGGTACAAAAATGCTAAGGAACATGAAGTGCTCCTTCATGCACATCCACAAAGGCAAGTTGTAGCATTAGATGCGTACAACCTCCGCAGACAAGGAGTTAAAACGACTACAGAAAACAGTTTTAAAGGCGGTTCCAGCACACTTTTAACGGTGGTTTTTGAACCCTGTTAAATCCACCGCCAAAGTTGTTTACGGCGTTGTTCTCGAACCGCCGTAGAAAGTGATGCTTTTTACGGCGGTTGTTCTTAAACCGCCGTAAAAAGTGATGCTTTTTATGGCGGTTTAAGAACTGACTTAAAAAATAACGACGGTAGATGCTACGGCGGTTCTTTAAAAGGAAAATTTGTGCATTAACGAGTGTTTCATCTAGTTCAGTGACTTTCAGAAGCCTCAATATTTCCATCTATACTAAAACTTATGCCCCTGAGTGGACGTTTGGCGGTGGAGTCTCGACAGATCTTCTTTTTTGAAAGCATCGTTTATCCTTTCAAAAATGGTGACCACATTCAAGAAATTTTTGGTGATTGTCGAACCATAATTGCTTCCCGCTGCACTTAAGAATGAATGATTTTGAGCGTTCCATACAATAAGGACAAGCTGTTCGACCGGCTGTACTCCACCCGGATAACATAGAATACGCAGGAAAATCGATAATTGTCCACATAAGGGCTGCTCGCAATTGGATTATATATATATATATTATGAGGGAGCCCCAACCGTCCACAACTAATTCGGTTCGGCGATTAGAGGTTGCAGAAACACATCGAGATTGTCTTTCGAATTCTTTGGCCCTGGTACAAAAATGCTAAGGAACATGAAGTGCTCCTTCATGCACATCCACAAAGGCAAGTTGTAGCATTAGATGCGTACAACCTCCGCAGACAAGGAGTTAAAACGACTACAGAAAACAGTTTTAAAGGCGGTTCCAGCACACTTTTAACGGTGGTTTTTGAACCCTGTTAAATCCACCGCCAAAGTTGTTTACGGCGTTGTTCTCGAACCGCCGTAGAAAGTGATGCTTTTTACGGCGGTTGTTCTTAAACCGCCGTAAAAAGTGATGCTTTTTATGGCGGTTTAAGAACTGACTTAAAAAATAACGACGGTAGATGCTACGGCGGTTCTTTAAAAGTACCTTCTAGAAAGTCTATTTTCCAGAACGGATGTTTTACGGCGGTTTTTGAAAATACCTTCTAGAAAGTTTATTTTCCAGAACGGACATTGAGAATACCTTCTAAAATGTAGTAAATTTTTTTTAAAAAAAACGAGAGCAGGTGCACCAAAACAGAAAAATACCACTCCATTTATAAAATAATAATATAACAAAGCTCAAATCATGTGATATCCCATAACTTTACAAAACTTTAAGAGTAGCAAAATCTTGTGCTATCCCATAAAAACAATCAAAAACAACAAATCTAGTTGCAAGAAAAAAAATAAAGAAAATAGGAAAGAAAAATAACAAATCTAGTTACAAAGTCATGTCATCAAGCTATTGCATATCTTACTTTCAGCTGTAACAATGAACTGAGCTCCTCTTCTCTGACATGGATCATTGTATGATCTTGAACTGAAAACTGCATTTGGGGATTCTTGAGAAAAAATGGTTGAACTTTACCATTGATTTCATCCTGCTTGATAAAACTGCACAAAATAAACTGTAAATAGATAATCATTATGAAATAATATTTTGGTTAATGTCAGAAAAATGAAAATTGATGAATCAAAATCAGTTCAACTAGGTATTTGAAGGTTCATTATTTGAATTTTT
>BMAC01000105.1:970126-989973 GCA_014905375.1 Phtheirospermum japonicum | reverse complement strand
AACTAATTCGGTTCGGCGATTAGAGGTTGCAGAAACACATCGAGATTGTCTTTCGAATTCTTTGGCCCTGGTACAAAAATGCTAAGGAACATGAAGTGCTCCTTCATGCACATCCACAAAGGCAAGTTGTAGCATTAGATGCGTACAACCTCCGCAGACAAGGAGTTAAAACGACTACAGAAAACAGTTTTAAAGGCGGTTCCAGCACACTTTTAACGGTGGTTTTTGAACCCTGTTAAATCCACCGCCAAAGTTGTTTACGGCGTTGTTCTCGAACCGCCGTAGAAAGTGATGCTTTTTACGGCGGTTGTTCTTAAACCGCCGTAAAAAGTGATGCTTTTTATGGCGGTTTAAGAACTGACTTAAAAAATAACGACGGTAGATGCTACGGCGGTTCTTTAAAAGTACCTTCTAGAAAGTCTATTTTCCAGAACGGATGTTTTACGGCGGTTTTTGAAAATACCTTCTAGAAAGTTTATTTTCCAGAACGGACATTGAGAATACCTTCTAAAATGTAGTAAATTTTTTTTAAAAAAAACGAGAGCAGGTGCACCAAAACAGAAAAATACCACTCCATTTATAAAATAATAATATAACAAAGCTCAAATCATGTGATATCCCATAACTTTACAAAACTTTAAGAGTAGCAAAATCTTGTGCTATCCCATAAAAACAATCAAAAACAACAAATCTAGTTGCAAGAAAAAAAATAAAGAAAATAGGAAAGAAAAATAACAAATCTAGTTACAAAGTCATGTCATCAAGCTATTGCATATCTTACTTTCAGCTGTAACAATGAACTGAGCTCCTCTTCTCTGACATGGATCATTGTATGATCTTGAACTGAAAACTGCATTTGGGGATTCTTGAGAAAAAATGGTTGAACTTTACCATTGATTTCATCCTGCTTGATAAAACTGCACAAAATAAACTGTAAATAGATAATCATTATGAAATAATATTTTGGTTAATGTCAGAAAAATGAAAATTGATGAATCAAAATCAGTTCAACTAGGTATTTGAAGGTTCATTATTTGAATTTTAGACTAGGGTTTGAGTTTTATTGTGTTTCTATTTCTTTCTACTTTCCTCGACTTGAACCTAAGTTTCAAAAAAAAAAAGGATAAGGTTGGGCCCCTCAGATCTAAACAATCTTGTTTTTTTGAACATGAAGAAATAAATTATTCTGGTTATTTTTTTTCTATCTGATTTTCTTCCCAAAATGGGGGAATAGATAACTGTAATTTAGTCCATAACTAACAATTTTTGGATGTGTTGATATTTTAGGTAGCAATTTATGTCCCGTATAATTATATTTTTAGTCCCTCTAGACAATTATTTTTATTTTTTGACCAATTTATCATATAAATTTTTTTTTGTCCTATATTGATGATGATCTTATTATTAATTTACATAAAGAATTGTTGATGACTAGTTTATTGGTAATCTATTAGTAATATGCTCTGTTCCAAAAATCGCCCTAGGCGCCAACAATCCGCCTACGATTTTCAAAAATCAGCCAAAGAAATCGTCGGGCGCCCCAGGTGCCGCCTAGGCGCCAGATCAGTTTTTTTTTTTTTTTAGTTTTTATGGCCTGAAACGACGTCGTTTTTGGGCCTATTTTTTGATTATTTTGATTTTCTAATATATGCTATGGTATTTTTATTTGGTTAATAAACTTATGGATTTATGTTGTTTTGAACTTTGAATCGAACAATAGTTTTAAACTTGTAGATCGTAACTTGTGATTATTACATTTAGTCTTGAATTGTCATAGATTTTATTGTTTGACAGGTAGTATGTTGAACTATTAAATGGTTGGATGTAATGTTGTAAATTGAAGTTGTAGTTTTTAGTGGTTTTGGAAAATTAAAGGTTCATGCCTTGGTATTATTGAAGATCGATTTAATTGAAGAATCCGAGGTATTTCAAGGTTTGAAAATAAAAGAAAAATGAAAATTAACAAATAAACTAACTAAATTAAGCTAGGAATTGAAATTGCATATTGGTAGATTGCCTCATCGGATGCCTTGATATGGAAAAGCAAGCAAATAAAGGAAATAAGCAAAAACTAACATTGTTTCACCAAGTACAAGCATGCATGCACAAGGTACAACTGTGCATAAAATCCTAAATAATGAAAATTAGCAAAAATTGAAAGCATGAATGGGAAGAGCAAGAGAAGTTGACGTAAAATTTTAAAACTTTAAGGAAAATAACAAGCAATGAAGAGTAGATCTAAGATTCAACTTAAAACTATGCATGAAAATAAAATTGCAAATAAAGCATAGGAAAAACTCAAGATTAAAATGATCAAGGACCCAATCTATAGCCTAGATGTGTCACTCATCAAGATTCTATATTCAATTCACAAGATCAAGCAAGAAATCAAAGAGCTAAGGCAAAAAGCATAAATTGAAGAACATGCATGAAATTGAAGAGCAAAGCATAAAATAAAAGAAGCTTACTTGAATTAAAGAGAGAAAACAAGCTTGAATTAAATTGCATCAAAGTAAAAATCCAAAGGAGTATTTGGATTCATCTTAGGCTTACAAACCCAAGGCAAAGCTTCAAAATTAAACTAAGAACAAGAAAGAGAAAATATTCCAAAACCCATGCAAGCTTGGGATATATGAGTGATCCTCCCAAAAATGAGAGTTGTATCATATTTATACTAGGTGTGATTTGGTTTAAATGGGTCAAGTTGGGCTTTAGGGGCTTAATTTCCCGGGTTTGACTTGAAATAAGCAGGCTGGGCACCGGATCGGGCGCCACCTTGGGCGTGAAGGGGCAAGCCGCCAGGCGTAGGGGCGCTAGCTTGGGCGTGTCTTCGGGCATAAGTTGGCAGGCCGCCAGGCGCTGGGGCGAGGAGCTGTGCGTCGTCCTGGGTGTGAGTTGGTAGGCAGCCCAGGCGCTGAAGTGGGCATGGTGCTGGGCTTTCGGAAGGCGCCAGGCGCCGCTCTAGGCGCTCATTGGGCATGGCGTGCGTGCCATGCCTTGCCCCACTAAAATGTAGTAAATTTTTTTTAAAAAAAACGAGAGCAGGTGCACCAAAACAGAAAAATACCACTCCATTTATAAAATAATAATATAACAAAGCTCAAATCATGTGATATCCCATAACTTTACAAAACTTTAAGAGTAGCAAAATCTTGTGCTATCCCATAAAAACAATCAAAAACAACAAATCTAGTTGCAAGAAAAAAAATAAAGAAAATAGGAAAGAAAAATAACAAATCTAGTTACAAAGTCATGTCATCAAGCTATTGCATATCTTACTTTCAGCTGTAACAATGAACTGAGCTCCTCTTCTCTGACATGGATCATTGTATGATCTTGAACTGAAAACTGCATTTGGGGATTCTTGAGAAAAAATGGTTGAACTTTACCATTGATTTCATCCTGCTTGATAAAACTGCACAAAATAAACTGTAAATAGATAATCATTATGAAATAATATTTTGGTTAATGTCAGAAAAATGAAAATTGATGAATCAAAATCAGTTCAACTAGGTATTTGAAGGTTCATTATTTGAATTTTTTACCTTCTAGAAAGTCTATTTTCCAGAACGGATGTTTTACGGCGGTTTTTGAAAATACCTTCTAGAAAGTTTATTTTCCAGAACGGACATTGAGAATACCTTCTAAAATGTAGTAAATTTTTTTTTAAAAAAAACGAGAGCAGGTGCACCAAAAACAGAAAAATACCACTCCATTTATAAAATAATAATATAACAAAGCTCAAATCATGTGATATCCCATAACTTTACAAAACTTTAAGAGTAGCAAAATCTTGTGCTATCCCATAAAAACAATCAAAAACAACAAATCTAGTTGCAAGAAAAAAAATAAAGAAAATAGGAAAGAAAAATAACAAATCTAGTTACAAAGTCATGTCATCAAGCTATTGCATATCTTACTTTCAGCTGTAACAATGAACTGAGCTCCTCTTCTCTGACATGGATCATTGTATGATCTTGAACTGAAAACTGCATTTGGGGATTCTTGAGAAAAAATGGTTGAACTTTACCATTGATTTCATCCTGCTTGATAAAACTGCACAAAATAAACTGTAAATAGATAATCATTATGAAATAATATTTTGGTTAATGTCAGAAAAATGAAAATTGATGAATCAAAATCAGTTCAACTAGGTATTTGAAGGTTCATTATTTGAATTTTAGACTAGGGGTTTGAGTTTTATTGTGTTTCTATTTCTTTCTACTTTCCTCGACTTGAACCTAAGTTTCAAAAAAAAAAAGGATAAGGTTGGGCCCCTCAGATCTAAACAATCTTGTTTTTTTGAACATGAAGAAATAAATTATTCTGGTTATTTTTTTTCTATCTGATTTTCTTCCCAAAATGGGGGAATAGATAACTGTAATTTAGTCCATAACTAACAATTTTTGGATGTGTTGATATTTTAGGTAGCAATTTATGTCCCGTATAATTATATTTTTAGTCCCTCTAGACAATTATTTTTATTTTTTGACCAATTTATCATATAAATTTTTTTTTGTCCTATATTGATGATGATCTTATTATTAATTTACATAAAGAATTGTTGATGACTAGTTTATTGGTAATCTATTAGTAATATGCTCTGTTCCAAAAATCGCCCTAGGCGCCAACAATCCGCCTACGATTTTCAAAAATCAGCCAAAGAAATCGTCGGGCGCCCCAGGTGCCGCCTAGGCGCCAGATCAGTTTTTTTTTTTTTTTAGTTTTTATGGCCTGAAACGACGTCGTTTTTGGGCCTATTTTTTGATTATTTTGATTTTCTAATATATGCTATGGTATTTTTATTTGGTTAATAAACTTATGGATTTATGTTGTTTTGAACTTTGAATCGAACAATAGTTTTAAACTTGTAGATCGTAACTTGTGATTATTACATTTAGTCTTGAATTGTCATAGATTTTATTGTTTGACAGGTAGTATGTTGAACTATTAAATGGTTGGATGTAATGTTGTAAATTGAAGTTGTAGTTTTTAGTGGTTTTGGAAAATTAAAGGTTCATGGCTTGGTATTATTGAAGATCGATTTAATTGAAGAATCCGAGGTATTTCAAGGTTTGAAAATAAAAGAAAAATGAAAATTAACAAATAAACTAACTAAATTAAGCTAGGAATTGAAATTGCATATTGGTAGATTGCCTCATCGGATGCCTTGATATGGAAAAGCAAGCAAATAAAGGAAATAAGCAAAAACTAACATTGTTTCACCAAGTACAAGCATGCATGCACAAGGTACAACTGTGCATAAAATCCTAAATAATGAAAATTAGCAAAAATTGAAAGCATGAATGGGAAGAGCAAGAGAAGTTGACGTAAAATTTTAAAACTTTAAGGAAAATAACAAGCAATGAAGAGTAGATCTAAGATTCAACTTAAAACTATGCATGAAAATAAAATTGCAAATAAAGCATAGGAAAAACTCAAGATTAAAATGATCAAGGACCCAATCTATAGCCTAGATGTGTCACTCATCAAGATTCTATATTCAATTCACAAGATCAAGCAAGAAATCAAAGAGCTAAGGCAAAAAGCATAAATTGAAGAACATGCATGAAATTGAAGAGCAAAGCATAAAATAAAAGAAGCTTACTTGAATTAAAGAGAGAAACAAGCTTGAATTAAATTGCATCAAAGTAAAAAATCCAAAGGAGTATTTGGATTCATCTTAGGCTTACAAACCCAAGGCAAAGCTTCAAAATTAAACTAAGAACAAGAAAGAGAAAATATTCCAAAACCCATGCAAGCTTGGGATATATGAGTGATCCTCCCCAAAAATGAGAGTTGTATCATATTTATACTAGGTGTGATTTGGTTTAAATGGGTCAAGTTGGGCTTTAGGGGCTTAATTTCCCGGGTTTGACTTGAAATAAGCAAGCTGGGCACCGGATCGGGCGCCACCTTGGGCGTGAAGGGGTAAGCCGCCAGGCGTTGGGGCGGTAGCTTGGGCGTGTCTTCGGGCATAAGTTGGCAGGCCGCCAGGCGCTGGGGCGAGGAGCTGTGCGTCGTCCTGGGTGTGAGTTGGTAGGCAGCCCAGGCGCTGAAGTGGGCATGGTGCTGGGCTTTCGGAAGGCGCCAGGCGCCGCTCTAGGTGCTGCATTGGGCATGGCGTGCGTGCCATGCCTTGCCCCAAGGGCTGGGCGCCAAAATGGGCGTCTTAGGCACGAAAATAGGCTCTCATTCCAGAAAGTTTGCCCATTTTGGAGCATTTTGGCTCCTATTTAGGCATGCCAATGGGCAAGGTTAGGCTTGAACTTTGAGTCTCCATGCCTTAGCTTGATTTCAAAGCCTTATGCCACCTATTAAATGAGAATTTCAAATATTAAAACCCAATAATTACATCAAAACTCAATCAATTAAAACCAATTAGACCAATTTAACAACACATCAAAAGAAGAATACAACAACCCTAGAGCAAGAAAAATAACCTAGAAAATAAAGCTAAACGACTCAAGAACCTCTAAAAATAATATAAAATCCTAATTAAAAATACGACAACACTATAGCGTCGCCAGCCCTCGCCTTGCCTCGCGCCATTTTGAAGTGTAGTTTTTAGTAGTTTTGGAAAATTAAAGGTTCATTTGGCTTGATATTATCGGAATTCGATTCAATTGAAGGATTCAATGTGTTTCAAGCTTGGAAAATAAAAGGAAAATGAAAATAAAGCAATTAACCTAACTAAACTATCCTAAAAATCGAAATAACAAGTGGGTAGAATGCCTCGTTGTATGCCTCAATATGGAAATGCAAAGCAATAAAAGAAATAAGCAAGAAAATGCATTGTTTTACCAAGTACAAGAATGCATGCACAAGGTACAACTATGCATAAAATCCTAAATAATGCAAATAATCAAAAATTGAAAGCACAAATAGCAAGAGCAATGAGAATTAACGTCAAAGTTTAAAACTTTAAGGAAAATAACAAGAAACAAAGAGTAGATCCAAGATTTAATCTAAGACTATGCATGAAAATAAAATTGCAAATAAAGCATAGGAAAAACTTGAAATCAAGATGATCTAAAACTCGATCTATGATCTAGATGTGTCACTCATCTAGATTCCATATCCAATTCATAAGATCTAACATGAATTCAAGGTGCTAAGACAAAAGGCATAAAATGAAGAACAAGCATGGAAATGAAGAACAAAGCATGGAAATAAAGCATAAAACATGAAATTGAAAGAAAACTTACTTGAATTAAGAAATGAAACAAAGCTTGAATTTAATTGCATCAAAAGTAACAATCCAAAGGAGTATATGGATTCTTCTTAGGCATACAAACCCAAGGACAAGCATGAAAGTAAATCTAAAACTAGGAAAAGAAATTACATCAAATCTTGAATTTGAATCTAAAACCTAAGGAAAGAGAACATTATCCAAGAGCTTGATTGAAATTTGATCCCAAACCCTAGCTTGGGTTAGGAAAGGAGTTATATCTTTACAATATGAGAGTGAGGTTCTATTTATAATAGGTTTAATTGGGTTTAAATGGGCTAAATTAGCTAAAAAGGCTTGAAATTCTCGGGTTTGACCAAAACTGGCCCGTGTTGACCTTCCTAGCCACTTGGCTAGCCTTTTGGCTCGATTTGGCTCGAGTTGGCTCGAGGAAACATTGATCTGGGCGTGCATGGCTCGGACACTGGGTAAACCAGTGTCGGCAGGCTCACCCAGGCGCTGAGCGCGATGCTAGGCCACCATTCCAGAATGTTTGGGCATTTTTGAGCCTCTCTTGGCTTGAATTTTGATCTTTAATGCCTTGGCCTATAAAATAGGAATTTTAAACGTAAAAACCCAAAAATCTCACCAAACCTCAAGGTAATTGAACCAATTAACCCATTAAAATATATAAATTTAGCAAGAAACATGAAAAATAATAAAATAAGAAAAACGACCTAAAAACCTAACGAAAAATGACTCAAAACTACTAAAGTCAATATAAAAATCTATCTAAAAACACAAAGAAAAACACAATAATTACATGCAAAATAACTACCCCAAACTTATCGGTTTGTTCGTCCTCGAACAACGAAAAGAATCGAGAGTGTACATGCATGAACATTATGCAAAAGAAAAATCCTTGTGCTTATCCTTATTAATACGATGATAATATCAACATAAACTCGCTATCGTCAAGCATTGCTCGTATTACTCTTTCTCAAATGCAAGACAAATCATGACTTCCTCTCCAAGGGATTTTTGAGGGTGTTCGCTCAATTCGCTCAAGTGTATATAGGACGTGTATATGCTCGAATTGTACAATGCATGCACTCGTCAAGATTTCACAAATCGGATGCTCAAAATTGCTCATAGTACATGATCAAACAAGAATCGAAAGAGGTCTTTATTATGGGTTGTAATGTTGGCTCTTTGGTAAGGTATGTAATATTTGGATAGAGTGGCTAACACACGATCAAATGCGATCAATAACACACAAAATCCAAATATCTAAAACTCGAAGCTTATGATCGTTTCACCTTTCCCAATTCAGCAAACTCTCATTCTAAACCCTTTCATATACTCACACGCTTTTCCGACTTTTATTTCACAACACTTCGAAGCTTTTTGAATTTGTTTCTTTTTACTAAACTTAGCCTTTAAATTAGGCTTTTTGCTTGAACTCACGATTTATCACTTTTCGTGATTTGTGTTGTACTTTTATTATTATGTTTATATTTTTTTTGTATAAGTAACTCAAAACCCGAAACCCACAATTTATTTCACACACATTCCAAGTCAACTAACGATATACCCTCTCTCCTCACAATTCATGAAGATACAAGAGCTAAAATTGAGCTCGGCTAACAAGAAACGGGACATAGGCTCGAGGGGGCTTGTTTGGGACTTTTAAAGTAGCTTAAAAATATGGATATGGCTGGAATAAAGGTGATATATGTGACTCGAGGTCATTTTCAAATTCAATCATGTACGAGCAAAGTCAAACCTTCTCAATGCAATTTCCATAAAAATGCAAGCAAGCCGAATAATCACACAAGGCTACTCACTAGTTTGCACCGAATTTGGGAGCGAAATCAAAAGAGCTTTTAGATTTTTGCAATCTTTTCATRAGAAAATGTTGATTATATATATATATATAGGCGGATTTGGACGAAACACAAGAATCCAACCCCTCACACAAGAGGCCATAAACATGCAAAAACTTGACAAGTAAACTATTTAAACTTTCAAGCATGTGGAGTTGTTCAACAATGTAATAAAGACACAAATGACACAAAAATTGGCTCAACCATATAAATGCGCAAATAGTAAGTGTCACTTCGTCAAGAATGCGTCACTTCGCAAGGCTCGAGTTAAGATTAACAAAACATGCTAGATAAAAACCCGGACCCTAACCATTTACCCATCCCACACTTAAACCATGCAATGCCCGCATTCTAATGAAAACCAAGTAAAAGGAGGGGAATAGAAACTTCCTTAACCGAGCGAGTTTTGGTCGAGCTCGGCGGGGTCCACCTAGGCACCTAAGCAATCCAAGCAAAAATCGAGCATGGCTAGTATCTCCCGGTTTCATGAACACTACTCACTTATCCAGTCGCCCAAGGTTGAAGTCGGAAAACAACATACTATATAAGAAAGTCACACGAAATTAAAAACTCAAGAAAATATGTACACGAATCTCACAAAATATTTTTTTTTTGTTTTTCAAATTTTCAAATGTTTTTGGATTTTCATATTAACAAGAAACAAAGAAAATAAAAAAAATAAATGAGAAGAACTTGGGTTGCCTCCCAAGAAGCGCTTGTTTTACGTCACTAACTCGACGTACTCCCTTTTTGGTAAAGGTGAAAAGATCACGGGAGGGTCCACCAAAATAATCTCCTCCTTATCGGGAGGATCTACTCTTTGGAACATCCTTGGTGCATTGCATAGCTCATATAAGATCCGCCAAAGAGTAAACGTTCCAAATGGGCATTTGAAGCTCGTCTCGGCTAGGTCCTCGGGTGGAATGGTGGTTTTGGAGTGCCCCAACGACTCATCCATAAAGAAGAAGGAGTAATGGACGACTAGCTTTTCCAACCTTTGATCGACAAACGGGTGAGGGAAATGATCTCTCTTGGTAGCCACTTTCAACTTCTTAACATCGACCAACGTCCTCTAACCCGTTGAAGCCCTCGTGGCCAACAACCCTCCTTTATCCTTAAGAGCTATCAAGCCGCTCGTCTTGGGCACCAAGTTAATGGGCTTCACCAACTCGCTTTTAGAAATAACGAACATCAAGCCCTCCAACAACAACCTCCACATCCCGGCTCTCATCATATCTCCAAGACTCATTCAAATGGCTAACTCCCTCAACCACTCTTAATATCCAATCAATAGCACCCTTAAGAATTGTAAACTCTTCAATCGACCCCTCTTCCTTTTCCTCTCAATGCGAATTTGCAAGGATGGTAATTGACTTGCTCTCCTCATCCTTCTCAAGATAATCGTTAATTTTTTTTCAATCTTACCATCAATAACCCCCACCTCACCCTCTAAAAAGTCGTCGTTGCCCTCAACGACCCATAAACAAACTTCTTCACACAAGTCTTGGGTATATAGAGGCACAACGGGCTCATCATTAAGAACAAGGGGCTCATCCTCACAACATCCCTCAATATCGACCTCCCGGACTGATAGGGCATGATTAGAAAGACCCGGATTGAGGTAGACTTGGGGGTTAACAATATAAGAAAGGGTGGCTCGCACATGAGAAACCTGATTAGACTTTTCTCTTGGGTAAGAGCTGGATGATCTGATGAGATATCCGGAGCAGGAGTATTCCCTTGACAGGAGTTCTTGGTGGTAGTGCCGGAAGAACATGTTTATAACAGATCTGACTCCTTGATTGGAGAGTGACAAGGGGGACCACTTGTCAGAGACTGTTGTCCCAACGACCCACGATTTGCGGTCAGTGCCTTCGAGATCCCGGAAAGGAGGTCCCGCCAAGAAAGACAGTAAACCGCCTAGTGCTGAAGCCGAGTAAGAAATAGCTAGTCAGACCCGGAAACCTTAAGAACAAGGAAAGAGCTTAATTAAGCAGGTCTGGTCACCTGCCTTCATAGAAGAGACAAGTGGGACCACTTGTCAGATTTTTTTGCGTAACGGCCCATGATTCGCGGCCTTTGCTTCCAAGATCCCGAAAAGGGGTCCCCACTAGGAAAGATATAAATATCTCATCCCCAAGGCTGAGAGAGGTAGGTCATTCTCTTGAGCATTCTTGCCTTCTTTCTGAAAAACACCTCAAGCGCTTACTGACTTAAGCATCGGAGAGGTTTCCACCGAAAAATCACCGGTGGTTCTTTTTTACTCTTGTTTGTGGTGCAGATCAGGAAGGTGTTCAAGGTTTCAGGCAGTCTTAACATTGGTCATTTTTTGGGTTGAAACAATTGGCGCCGTCTGTGGGAAAATCTGGGCTAAGACGTGAGCTCCTTTTTTTCCATGGCTTCCGACGGGTTACGCAGAAATTTGGTTGGAGAGCTTGGCAGAACCCCTAAATCCGCCATGCTGTGGGGCATACCACAGACAATAGAAATGTCAACGGCGAGACCTGCGGATGCAGAGCCGTCAACTGCGGCTAGGCCGGGTACTGTTCCGCCTCCCTCTGGTGAAGCGACGCCTGCCGTGGGAGGATGGTTCAATGATACCCTTCTCCGGCAACTGTCTGACCTCATCGGAAAAGCAGTGGAAACAGCTGTAGAGAAAAAATTCTCAGAAATGTCAACACCGCCATCCGGCGAACGGCCGGATCGGACGGTCCCGGGGGCGGATACTGAGCCGTTGCGCAACCAGCGGGCGGAGCGGGCGCCTCCTCAGGATAGAGATGAGCATTTCTCTACTTTTGATGGTGAAACCTCAAGCCAGACCAATCCGGGTTTGATGGAACAGATGCAGAGCTTGTAAAAAGAGGTGAGGGAGTTTAAGAGGAAAATGGCGACTGGCAGTGTGATTCCGGCGAGAAGAGGTACGCCTTTTACTGAGGAAGTCATGCGAGATGATGTGCCGGCTTCATATCGCTCCCTAGGCTTCGAGTACAATGGAACCACGAACCCATGGGACCATCTCAGTCGCTTCGAGATCGTAGCAGCCCTGCACAAATTTTCAGACACCGTTATGTGCCGGGTCTTCCCAATGACTTTTACCAAATCAGCACAGCTCTGGTTTAGCCAGTTTCCGCCTCGTTCTATTAATAATTTTGAAGAGTTTAGTTCGGCTTTCCTGCACCAGTTTACAAGTTGCAGGAAGTACCAGAAGATGCCTCTGGAATTGTTTAGCCTTAAGCAGAAGGAAGGGGAGAGTCTGCGCGCTTATATTAGTCATTTCACTAATGCTAAACTGGAGGTGCCTTCCGCATCGGAGGAGCTGTTGGTGAATGCTCTGGCGCAGGGCCTGAGAAGAGGTGAATTCTTCCAATCGCTGGTTGTCAAGCCTGCTCTAAAGTTTGGCGAGCTCTTGGAACGGGCTGAGAAATATATTCATTTGGAAGAGGCATTGGGGATTAAGGATGAAGGGGAAAAGAGAAGAGAGAGAAGTGACCGAGAAGAAAGAGGAGCCGTTAAAAAGCTGCGGCCAGACCTGTCTGGAGGGAGACCTCGCTTTGATAAATATACTCCATTAGCAAACCCGCAGGGTGAGATCCTGCAGGCAATAGAAAAGCATCCAGACCTGAAATGGCCAAAAACCTACTCACAGAGGCCTAAGAGGGAAAGGTCTGATCGCTTTTGCCGCTTCCACAACAAGTACGGGCATGATACCGATCAATGTACCCATCTGAAGGACGAATTGGAAAGGATGTTCCAGGCTGGACACCTGAAAGAGTATGTCCGCATGAAAAGAGATGAAATCAGATCTGGCAACAAAAGTTATGACCATTTCTCGCAAGGCAAGGGGGACCGAGTGGGTGCCCAGGACAAGGTGCGGACTGGACTGAGGAGATCTGACCAGGCTTAGGTTGTACATGGGGAAATACAAATGATAACTGAGGGTAAGTTGGATGAACACTCTAGAAGAGCCCAACACAACTACGTCCGAGCTGCCAGGGATTTAGTTAGGACATCTCGGGAGGTTGGACAATTGGCGTCTGCGCCAAACATTTGCTTTGGCTCAGAGGACTGTGACGGTATTCTAGCCCCGCACATGGATGCTCTGGTCATAACGGCCACAATTGCCAACAACAACGTGCGGAGAATTTTCGTGGACACAGGAAGCTCTGCGGACATATTGTTTTATGACTGTTTTCGACAATTAAAATTGAATGTAGAACTCGAGGAGGTGACAACTTCACTGGTTGGGTTTGCAGGGGGTGCCCTGAAACCCTTGGGCGCAGTGAAGCTTTTGGTAACGCTGGGGGAGGAACCCTATAGGGTAACCAGAGCAGTACATTTCTTGGTAGTGGATGCCCCATCTTCCTATAACGTGATGCTCGGTCGGCCATCCTTGAGCCAGTTCCAGGCTGTTATATCTGTCTTCCACATGAAAATGAAATTCCTGGCAGAGGACGGAACGGGAGAAGTCAGAGGTGACCAATATGCTTCGCGGCAAACATATGTTGAATGCATCAAGAGAAATGCTGAGGATGAAAGGCAGAGCAAGAGAGCTAGAATAGAGCCGCCAAAAACAGATCTGTCCGGGAGAGAGGAGGGATTGATGATGGCCGAGATAATACCAGGGGATGAGAGTCGGGTCCTTCGGGTAGGAATGACTCTCAGCCCGAGAGTTTTGACAGATCTGGTGGCACTGTTGAGAAACAGTTCTGATGTATTTGCCTGGTCCCCTCAAGACTTGATAGGGATTGATCCGGAGGTGGCAGAGCACCACCTAAACATCAGCTCGGATGCGAGGCCGGTAAAATAGAAGAAGCACAATTTCGGGCCGGAGAAGGAGAGCGTCATAGAGGCTGAGGTAGAAAAATTGCTCAAAGCCAAGCATATCCAGGAAATACAATTCCCGGAATGGCTTTCCAACGCTGTCTTGGTTCCAAAAACTCAGGATGATTGGMGCATGTGTATCGACTTTAGAGATCTCAACCGTGCTTGCCCGAAKGATCATTACCCCTTGCCTAGAATWGACCAGCTTGTCGATTCTACCGCCGGATGTGAGCTCTTGAGCATGATGGATGCATCCCAGGGGTATCACCAGATCAGATTAGCAAAGGATGATTGGAAGCAGGTCAGTTTTATTACCCCGAAGGGAACGTATTGCTATGTGGTTATGCCTTTTGGTTTGAAGAATGCAGGGCCACTTATCAGCGCTTGGTTGATAAGATGTTTAAAAACCAACTCGGGCGAAATATGGAAGTTTACGTTGATGAAATGTTGGTTAAAAGCATAAAAGCAGCATCGCATGTGGAAGACCTGCGTGAGACCTTCGCCACCCTGAGACGTTACAAGATGAAGCTTAACCCTAAGAAATGCGCATTCGGGGTTAGAGCTGGTAAATTTTTGGGTTACATGGTCACAGAGAAGGGTATTGAGGCAAACCCAGAGAAGGTCAGAGCAATTATAGAAATGCAGGCGCCTAGGAATGTAAAAGAAATGCAGTGCTTAGCAGGGCGAATTAATGCCCTAAGTAGATTTGTTTCCAGGTCTGCCGAGAAAAGCTTGCCATTTTTTCAAACTCTAAGGAAGAAGGTAAAATTCCAATGGAATGATGAGTGAGAAGAGGCATTCAAATTGTTGAAGGAGCATTTGGCCAATATGACCCTGCTGACGAAGCCTGTCCAAGGAGAGACATTGATCCTATACTTGTCTGTAGGAGAGCAAGCGGTCAGCTCTGTTTTAATCAGAGAGGAAGGTAAAATACAGAGACCGGTATACTTCTGGAGCAAGGTCTTGCACGCAGCAGAGACAAGATACGTCGAGGTAGAGAAGGCAATGCTGGCGTTGATCGGGACTGCTCGTAAGTTACGGCCGTATTTTCTTTCTCATGGAATAATTGTGCGAACTAACCTCCCATTTAAGGCTATAATGGACAAACCCGAGGCATCTGGGCGGTTAGTCAAGTGGATAATAGAGCTCAGCGAGTTTGACGTTACATTTGAGGTGAGGACAGCAATAAAAGCCCAGGCCTTAGCTGATTTTATGCAGGAAATGGCTGGTCCTCCTGGAGCACTGAAAGAATGGACCATCTTTACAGTCAGATCGGTCTGTAATCAGGGCTGTGGAGCCAAAATCATCTTGATAGATCCAGCTGGTATGTTGACCGAGTTTGTTGTACGCTTGAATCATGCACTTTCTAATAATGCCGCTGAATACGAGGCCCTTTTGCATGGAATCAAAATGGCAAAAGATCTAAGAGCAGAGATGGTATGTGCCAGGGTGGATTCTCAGCTGGTTTTTAAATAGATCAGTGGTGAATTTGAAACCAGGGAGGAGAACATGTAGAAGTATCTGGTTAAATTTAGAGAGTTGGTTAAGGGCATGAAGAGTTGTACAGTACTACAAATTTCTCGGGAAGAGAATGACAGAGCTGATTACTTAGCAAGGTTAGCCAGCTCGGCCACAGATTGTGACAAGAGGACGATAACGTTACTCAGAGCAGAGGCGGAGTTCGGTGTTGAATAGGTCTGTTCGGTGTATGCAGTTGATGATTGGCGTTCCCCTATTACAACTTACTTACAACATGTAAAACTGCCGGAGGATCAAAGAGAAAGAGCTAAAGTAAAAATCAGATCCGCCCGTTTTTGTTTGATCGGAGGGGTTCTATTTCGGCGCGGGTTTGGAAGACCTTTGTTGCGATTCCTAGGCTCAGAGGAGGGCGACCAAATCCTTAGAGAAGTCCATGTGGGGTGTTGTGGCAATCACATGGGAGCCAGAGCTTTGGCTAGCAAAGTATTAAGAGCTGGCTACTTCTGGCCTTCTCTGAGGAAAGAGGCGGAGACCTTTGTTAGAAAATGTGAAAAGTGCCAGAAGATGGCCCCGTTGATCCACCAACCAGCGGAGGAGTTAATAGCAATGAGTTCCCCATGCCCCTTCACCAAATGGGGGATTGATCTAGTCGGCCCATTCTCGATGGCCCCAGCCCAAAAAAGGTTTTTAATTGTGGCCATAGATTACTTTAGTAAATGGGTCGAGGCAGAGGCCCTCGCCAGGATAACGGAGGAGGCAGTGATGGGATTCATTTGGAAGAATGTGGTCTGTCGCTTTGGCGTGCCAAGGATAATAATATCAGATAATGGAACCCAATTTATGGGAGCCAAGATAAAAGCCTGGCGTGTCAAGATGAATATCCGACAACATTTCACGTCAGTATATCATCCGCAAGCGAATGGTCAAGTCGAGGTAACTAACCGCATTATCGTCCAAGGGCTGAAGTCACGCTTGGAAAGGTCTGGAGGCAAATGGGTTGAAGAGCTGAGTGCAGTAATTTGGGCGTATCGCACAAATCCAAAGGAAAGTACAGGTGAAACCCCCTTTAGCCTTGTGTACGGCATGGACGCTGTGGTACCTGCAGAGGTCAGCCTAGAAACACACCGGATCC
The DNA here is from genome assembly GCA_014905375.1 of Phtheirospermum japonicum. Taxonomy (NCBI): domain Eukaryota; kingdom Viridiplantae; phylum Streptophyta; class Magnoliopsida; order Lamiales; family Orobanchaceae; genus Phtheirospermum; species Phtheirospermum japonicum. Next base: position 973,484 of record BMAC01000105.1, on the reverse strand, counting down.
AGAATTTCAATGAAGAGCAGAATGAGCTATTAAGGCAAGACGCTTTAGATTTGATTGAGGAAAAAAGAGAACAGGCTGCAGTAAGAATGGAGCATATCAGGGGGAGAGTAAAAGTCGCATATGACAAAACTGTGATCAAGAGGCAATTCCGAGTAGGAGATCTGGTCTTAAGAAGAGCTGACCTGGGAAAGACAAAAGGAAAGTTGGAGGCATCTTGGCAAGGGCCGCTTCGGGTCATTCAGACCTTACCAGGAGGCGCTTACAAACTAGAAGAGCTGGACGGCACATCAATCCCCCGTGCCTGGAATATTGTTAATCTGCGAAAGTTTTATAAGTAATTGTAATCTTTAACGTTTGTTTATTTATGAAATGAAAACTGCAGGAATATCTTCGTCAGATTACTAATGTGTTTACCATCAAGGCAGAATTTGGCCAAAGGCAGATGCCCATAATATCGGCAGATCTGCTTGTCAGCTTGAGTTGACATTTGTTGAAAATGGATTCCTATAATTTTTCTGACCAGATTACCGGTATAATCATTACGCCAGAATGGGTCCTAGAAGTCATTATTAGCGAAGTGTTACCTTTTATTTCAGATTGTTAATTGGAAAAGACGCTTACAAAGAGAGAATACGGAAATGTAAGGCGATATTTTCAAAGAGAATTGCATTGATAATCGCAAGGTACAAATTACAAACGTAGGAAAACAGCAGAATAAAAATTAGGCCTTAAGATGGAGGTACGGAGGCGAGAAGTCGATGGAGTTGCCGGATTCTTTCCTCATATTCCAGAAGGCGGACACGAAATCGCTTTGTTACGTCCACGGCGATGTCCCAGTTGGTTTACAAGTCAGAATTCTCCTCTTCTAGTTCACGAATGAGTCGCTGAAGTCGATGCCGTTCATGACGATATTGCAGTTTTCTCTTAGTCAGTTTTTCCACGCGATCCTGCAACTGGAAAATTTCTTCCCCGAAGTTGATCCCTTTCATGGAGCAGTCGCCTATGCTCCTCGGCGGAAACATGGTTGGAAGACGAGGATGACGCCATTATAAGGGGACAATAAATGAAGGAATAGGTGCCAGTATATATAGGAACGAAAAGGGCGGGAAGTTACATTAAGTTGGCGCGCGAAAAGCTTAGATGGGTGATTTCCTCGATTTGCGAAACCCTAAAATCCTGGCCTGAAGGCCAAAGACGACATATTCAGCCCGACTTGGCTAAGCAAATGCTTTAAAATTTTACCCGACCTGATTGTCGGTTAAGCCAGGATTGGCTAAGGACGGATGTCCTAAAATTTTGCCCGACCTGATTGTCGGTTAAGCCAGGATTGGCTAAGGACGGATGTCCTAAAATTTTGCCCGACCTGATTGTCGGTTAAGCGAGGATTGGCTAAGGACGGATGTCCTAAAATTTTTCCTGACCTGATTGTCGGTTAAGCCATGATTGGCTAAGGACGGATGTCCTAAATTTTACCCGACCTGATTGTCAGATAAGCCAGGATTGGCTAAGGACGGATGTCCTAAAATTTTGTCTGACCTGATTGTCGGTTAAGCCAGGATTGGCTAAGGACGGATGTCCTGAAATTCTGCCCGACCTGATTGTCGGTTAAGCCAGGATTGGCTAAGGACGGATGTCCTGAAATTTTGCCCGACCTGATTTTCCGGTTAAGCCAGGATTGGCTAAGGACGGATGTCCTGAAATTTTGCCTGACCTGAGCATCAGTTTAAGCCAGGATTGGCTAAGGGCGGATGCCCTCGATTTTGCCTGACCTGAGCGTCAGTTTAAGCCAGGATTGGATAAGGGCGGATGCCCTCGATTTGGCCTGACCTAAGCGTTAGTTTAAGCCAGGATTGGCTAAGGGCGGATGCCCTCGATTTTTGCCTGACCTGGTTATCAGTTTAAGCCAGAATTATTAGGGCAGCAGCCCCTGTGCAATCCTACTTGTTTAGGATAATTGATAACGATCAGGAGCAAGACCTGATAAGAATGAAAAGAGATATGTCTTATGATCTTGGAAGGGCTGGCACTTCAGAAACACGATTTGTGTAAGATGGAGTTGAGCGAAAAATAATTTTTGTCATATTTTTGGCAAATAAAATTATCTACGCCAAAGCGGATGGCAGTCGCAAAATATTACTTTTCTTGATCAGGAAAACAGAAGCTCAAAATTTATAATTTTATTCACTAAATTCTGGAAAAATTACAAGAAACAAGTGACACATCTTCCAGGAAGGTTAGTGAATTTCATTAACAGAATGCAGGAAACAGAAAGATAAAAGCAGGGGCTCATCCCTGAGAAGATCTCCGATCGGCAGCCAGGGCTAGGCGAACTCGCCATAGCTCGCGCTCGGTCTCGTGATAACGCTGACGGTATTTGTCAGCGCGTTCAGACAAAGCATGGGCCTCGCCGACAACGATGGTCAGCCGACCCACTGATTCTGCCAAATCAGCCTTCTCCTCCTGCAACTGGTGGTTCAGTTGGCGGAGCTCAGCCCATTCCCGTTTGTAATGGCGCTTTTTCTGCCTCTTCCTCTCCAGCAGGCGATGGAAATAGCTGATTTTCTCTCGGAGCAAAGCCAACTTATCTGAGAGTTTGAAATTCTCAACTACTAGAGAAACATTTTTTTCTTTTCACAAGGTCTAGTTCTTGGAGAAGAGGAGAAGACGACATTGCAAACAATTAGAAAAAGATAAAGCCATACATGCATATTTAAAGAAATCAGAGGCACGTGATAGAGAATCAAAAAGTACTAAGGTTTCCATAAATTTGGGAAACCCTAGAAGTTCAAAAGTCACTATGAGACAAAAAAGCATCTGGCATTAAAAACATTTTGGAGCATAAAATTCAAAAATACATGAAAATCGACAGACCCGCCACACAGGCATCCTACAGGTCTATCTTCGGAAAAAAAGAGAGAGGGGGGTCTAAGTGTCCACTTCCATGTCCGCGTTTAGCACTACCCTCAGTTGGTCCACGACGCCCTCAGATAACCCTCCCGGAGATGCCCCACCTGGTAACTCACCTAGACCTGCAAAGGTTGGGGAGGGAGAAGAGGTAGGCGTGATCACAGCGAGAGTCAGGTCTGGCTGAGGAACACAGGTCTCAGAAGGATGAAGAACAAAGTGGACATGCTCAGCAAATTCCACGGGCCCAACCGTGTCAAGGCGGTCTAGGGCAGAATCGTAGGAGAAGGAGGTCGGCTCGGGCGCAGTTTTCAGGACAAGGCTCCGATCAAAGGCGACATCTGGGTTAGCCTGGGCCCACTTGGCTTGCTCATCCAGAGCAAAATGATAGTAGGCCACCGCCTCGGGAAAGAGCAAGGCGTACAGAGCTTTGGATCCAAGGAAAGCTTTTTTC
>BMAC01000105.1:958320-969685 GCA_014905375.1 Phtheirospermum japonicum | reverse complement strand
ATGGAAAATATGAGAAGAAAAAAGAATAAAGAAAAAAGAAGAAGAATAGAGGAAAAGAGTTGGAGACTTACCCGAGCTTCGTCCTGGCACCAGGACTCTAGCAATTCTCGGTCGCTCAACTGTTCCAGAATGCGCATATCCTCGGGGGCGCATTGCCTGCTTACGTGGCAGACGGCCACATCACCCGAGCAGTTCAGGACTGGGGTCCTGCGGGGAGGGCCTGAGCTGCGGGTCACCGGGACTGCCGGAGCGGCAGCTGGAATCATGGGATTTGATGAGATGACCACCCCTCTGCCCCGACCGGAATGAGGTTTCTTAGTCATGGGAGCATCATCTTCCTCGGAGTCAGACACGACATGCCTGGCAGGGCGAGGACGTGACGGAGGCGCGGAGGGAGGAGGATTCTGGATGGGGAGTGCAAGAAGAGGCCCTGATTCCTGAACTGAAGGCTCTGGAATAACCTCCTTGCCTTTTCTGCTCGCTTCCTCGATCATCTGGCGTATCATCTTCTCTGAAAAATTAAAACAGATAAGACTCATGAAATTCGATATGATATGGCCAGACCTGATTTCACTAAACGGGAGGTTCTTTACCTATCTCCTCAGACAAAGGGCCTATCTCACATGTTTCATTAAAAAAGTCCAAAACATGGGGAAGGAGGAGTTCATTGGCATTAACGGTATTGTCATTTAAAGTAGAAATGAGCCTCTGGATTCGAGGAGGTTTGCCTGTTGCGGTCAGGTGTGGATAGACAGGCAGTTTCTCTATAGTCTTGGGGTCAAAGCCCCAATCACCATCGCAGTAAAAAAAAAAGAATTTTTTCCTCCAGGCCTTGTGGGAGGTGGGAAGCTTGTGTATGAATTGGACCCCAGGTCTTGTTGTGAGGTAAAAACAGCCCGGGAAAGCGCTCTTCGCTTGGAAAAGCTGATAAAAGGTAATAGTTGTCGGGTCCTGACCAGCATATCGCATGGCCAGGTTGTAGCATACCATGATCTTGAAGGAATTGGGGGTAAACTGGAAGATATGGATTTTGTATATCTGGGCAATCTCCAGCATCAGGGGGTTCACCGGCAAGCGTAAAACTGCCTGGAACTGGTTAACATAAAAGGGTAACCAGCCCTCTGGTGCCTGACAGGCTAAGATACAGGCCGGCGGACAAAGGAGATTAAAAGGGTCGGCAATTTTGTGCTTATACCTAATTTCCTCTACAGTTTTCTCACTAAGAATAGAGTTTATCGGCGGATGGCTAGGGTCCACCGGAGGATATTCTAAGCTCGAAAAGTCGGAGTGAGCGGATCCTGCTGCCTGAGAGGTGGAAGGTGGGGAAGTCGCTGCCGCCTCAGTAGCAGCCAACGATAGAGATGAAGAGGCGTTCGCCGCCTCTGGAGCGATGGATTAAAGAGGCAGAGGAGTTTCCGCCGCCCCCGGAGGGTTAGGTACCGACGAAGAAGGAGCCACCGTCGCCCCTGGGACAGCCGACGGCGAGGAAAGAGAAAAATCTGCTACAGGAGATGACATTAAAATAATTGCAAAATTGAAAGGTTGAGGAGAGTACCTGGTTTATGGAGATCGTCGAAAAAATAGAATTTGAGAATGAGTTTGGGAAATTGCTGGAACGTTGGAGGAGAGAGAGAGCTCGAGAAATTGAGAAAATAAGGAAATGCGGAAAGTGAGAGGAAGAAAAGAAAAGCGGGAATAAGAAGGCAAAAAGGATAAATTTGAAATACGGAAACCGAGGAAAGTGGGATTTGATGGGATCCGCGCATTTAATTCGAGCAGGGGAACAGTACCCAAAGTGATGCGCTGGGTGTACTAGCTGACCTAGGGCAAGCCACACGTCGCTGACCTGTCATTACTTGGAAAAGCGTGCGAGAAAGGTAACCGTTTAAGAATCCGAACCGACACCACTAATGCCAATAATTAGGTCTGGTGGTCGAACGTGTCTTTTGGGATTCGTGTTAGTACGAGAAATAATAAAGGACGTGGGCCCTCATTTTTTATCGGAAGAGCCCAGGCGTTTTACAGCTCCACCTCAATCTTCTTGGGGGGGAGGGGTGGATAGGGCATGATTAGCAAGACCCGAATTGAGGTAGACTGGGGGGTTAATAATATAAGAAAGGGTGGCTCGCACATGAGAAACCTTAGACTTTTCGCTTGGGTAAGAGCTGGATGATCTGATGAGATATCCAGAGCAGGAGTATTCCCTTGACAGGAGTTCTTGGTGGTAGTGCCGGAAGAACAGGTTTATAACAGATCTAACTCCTTGATCGGAGAGTGACAAGGGGGACCACTTGTCAGAGACTGTTGTCCCAACGACCCACGATTTGCGATCAGTGCCTTCGAGATCCCGGAAAGGAGGTCCCGCCAAGAAAGACAATAAACCGCCTAGTGCTGAAGCTGAGTAAGAAATAGCTAGGCAGACCCGGAAACCTTAAGAACAAGGAAAGAGCTGAATTAAGCAGGTCTGGTCACCTGCCTACATAGAAGAGACAAGTGGGACCACTTGTCAGAATTTGTTGCGTAACGGCCCATGATTCGCGGCCTTTGCTTCCAAGATCCCGGAAAGGGGTCCCCACTAGAAAAGCTATAAATATCTCAGCCCCAAGGTTGAGATAGGTAGGTCATTCTCTTGAGCATTCTTGCCTTCTTTCTGAAAAATACCTCAAGCGCTTACTGACTTAAGCATCAGAGAGGTTTCCACCGGAAAATCACCGGTGGTCCTTTCTAACTCTTGTTTGTGGTGCAGATCAGGAAGGTGTTCAAGGTTTTAGGAAGTCTTAACATTGGTCATATTTTGGGTTGAAACACGGACAATATCTTCCTCAATGCCCCAATTTTCCAAACAAGCTCGTTCGATCGTGGCCTTGATAAAGTCCATATACACCCACTCTTCGCAAGATTGTCTTGAAGTAAGAGGTTAGTGGTCAAGAGGAGTAAAAATACTCGGGATCGAAACCACGGCCTCCTCTGTCGGTGAGACAACCGAATCAACTACCCACACTTTTCAAGGAACGTGACCGGAATAGTAGGCGAAGGCAGTGGGTCCACGTGATAAGTAACAAGAGGATCGTGAGGCGGTAGGGGAGTAGGACAACTGGGTCCCACACAAGGAGGAGTCGGTTCCGGTCTAGACATTTGAGCGATTTGAGCCTTCAATGTCGCTATTTTCATAACCAACTCAAACTCCTTCGAGGATAAAGCCATGTTCACGTCATTAGCACAAGAGTACATTGCTTGAGAAGTCTTTGGCTCAAGGGGTAGGGTAGGATTAATCACCGGGATAGTCGAATGACAAGGGCCCACATGAGGAGTAACAACCGGATTATGAGTCGGCGGTGGAGCAAAAGATGTCATAGCACAATCGGGGCCCTCATGATGTCCATGACCCCCATACACATCCTCCAAAAGAGGCGTCGGCATATTTAACGAGGAGAATGAAGGGCAAGAGTTGGAAATATGATCACCCGTCCCACACCATCCACATCCCAAAAAAGTTCGGTTAACATCCCTCATGGTGCGGTGGGGGGGGGGGGGCCACTTTCGATATTGGCGCTCGGACCTCCAAACAACGCATAATCCTCGTGATCTTTAGCGGTTAAAGGGGGAATTCGGGGAACACCAAACGAGCCGGGAATCAGAGTTTGACCTCCATACATGTTCGTGCATTGGTTGGGAGCATTAAAACCCCCATATGGACCGGATGACGGATTGTGCATATTTGGGAAGTGATTGGTAGCACCATATCCCCCATACGGAGTGGAATTCGGATTTTGGTTACTAACGATCCCATTTATATTAATGAAGCCTCCATCATACATGTTCGAAATTTGAGTAGTAGGGGCCCCATAACCTCTATACGGACCGTATGAACCCATGAAGTCGTTCGACCCAACATGGTTTGTACCATGCCCTCCCATGTTGGGTTGACCATAGCCGAATCCACCATTAGAAACGTGGTTTGCACCTTTCCCTCCCACGTTGCCAAATCCATTATACAATCTCTCATTCTCGACATAGTTTGCACCATGCCCTCCCATGTCGGGAATATATCCACCATAGTCACAAATACCTAACATACTACACAAAAAATGTCAAATAACAAAGCAAGCTAAAAATACAAAGAAACAACAATCAAATCGAAAGCCTTAACCAAGTCGAGTCGCAACGGCGCAATTTTGAAGTGTAGTTTTTAGTGGTTTCGTAAAATTAAAGGTTCATTTGGCTTGATATTATCGGAATTCGATTCAATTGAAGGATTCAATGTGTTTCAAGCTTGGAAAATAAAAGGAAAATGAAAATAAAGCAATTAACCTAACTAAACTATCCTAAAATCAAAATAACAAGTGGGTAGAATGTCTTGTCGTATGCCTCAATATGGAAATACAAAGCAATAAAGGAAATAAGCAAGAAAATGCATTGTTTTACCAAGTACAACTATGCATAAAATCCTAAATAATGCAAATAATCAAAAATTGAAAGCACAAATAGCAAGAGCAATGAGAATTAATGTCAAAGTTTAAAACTTTAGGGAAAATAACAAGAAACAAAGAGTAGATCCAAGATTTAACCTAAGACTATGCATGAAAATAAAATTGCAAATAAAGCATAGGAAAAACTTGAAATCAAGACGATCTAAGACTCGATCTATGATCTAGATGTGTCACTCATCTAGATTTCATATCCAATTCATAAGATCTAACATGAATTCAAGGTGCTAAGACAAAAGGCATAAAATGAAGAACAAGCATGGAAATGAAGAACAAAGCATGGAAATAAAGCATAAAACATGAAATTGAAAGAAAACTTACTTGAATTAAGAAATGAAACAAAGCTTGAATTTAATTGCATCAAAAGTAACAATCCAAAGGAGTATTTGGATTCTTCTTAGGCATACAAACCCAAGGCCAAACATGAAAGTAAATCTAAAACTAGGAAAAGAAATTACATCAAAACTTGAATTTGAATCTAAAACCTAAGGAAAAGGAACATTATCCAAGAGCTTGATTGAAATTTGATTCCAAACCCTAGCTTGGGTTGGGAAATGAGTTATATCTTTACAATATGAGAGTGAGGTTTTATTTATAATAGGTTTAATTGGGTTTAAATGGGCCAAATTAGCTAAAAAGGCTTGAAATTCTCGGGTTTGACCAAAATTGGCCCGTGTTGACCTTCCTAGCCACTTGGCTAGCCTTTTGGCTCGATTTGGCTCGAGGAAACATTGATCTGGGCGTTCATGGCTCGGACACTGGGTAAACCAGTGTCGGCAGGCGCACCCAGGCGCTGAGCGCGATACTAGGCCACCATTCCAGAATGTTTAGGCATTTTTGAGCCTCTCTTGTCTTGAATTTTGATCTTTAATGCCTTGGCCTATAAAATAGGAATTTTAAACGTAAAAACCCAAAAATTTCACCAAACCTCAAGGTAATTGAACCAATTAACCCATTAAAATATATAAATTTAGTAAGAAACACGAAAAATAATAAAACAAGAAAAACGACCTAAAAACCTAACGAAAAACGACTCAAAACTACTAAAATCAATATAAAAATCTATCTAAAAACACAAAGAAAAACACAATAATTACATGCAAAACATAAATCAGGGTATTTACTCAAATTCTAGGCACCGCCTAGGCGTCCTAGGCGCTAGGCGCTGGCCTGACGCCTAGCGATTTTTAGAACACTGATAATATGTATCTACCTAATTAAACATTAATATATTTTCAAGTGAGCAACAACTCAAGAATTTTGTATAAATAGCTATTTTAAATAATGAATAATATAAATGTTAATAAGGGTCATCCCAACCAGGCCCTACCCGAGCCCTTAAGAGATAGGGCTAAAATGTTTTGAAGCCATGAAGTCTCGATTCAGTAGTAGTCCTATAATCACACCACTTAATTCACAACCCACCACAGATGAATACTCATAGCAATATTAAATCAATTATTATTCACAAAATTTGAGAAATAATAAATAGTTATTATTATTCAAGTGTATGTACAATTATACTCGAATATGTTTTATATTTTGATAATACATTAAAATTATTACTAATAGTATCAAAATCATGTTTTAGAATATTGAATAAATAGAAGCACTAACTGAAAGAAAGTGAAGAACACATATTTGAGATATTTTGTATTTAACTTTTTGCCCAGATTTCATTCATTCATTTCTACATGATTACATCAGAGAATGTGCCACTATTTATAGTAAAGGTAACCCTAAAATATGTGGCTAGAACTGCTACAGTACATTAATTCAAATCATGTGGTTACTATTGCTACAGTACATCCTAACAGCTGGATGTACTGAATTGGGGCTGACACCATCAGTTGACGTCGGGTAGGTTGTCCTCACCTGCGACTCATTGTTGGTAGTACTCTCGACCTTTGAGCGACCGAACGTGCGACCTGAGAGGTCACCAATCATGCGACCTGGCACTGCGCCCAACACCAGGTCGCCAACAGTGCGACCTGGCACTGCACTCTTTTTAAGGTCGCTAAGCAGTTTATGACCAGGCGACCTGGGATTATCAGGTCGCTCTCTATTATCCCCCCTCAATTCGAGGGCGGCGAGAGGAACAACGGAGAGTTTGTTTCGAAGACAAGCAAAGAATTGATTAGATAGAGGTTTGGTGAAGACATCGGCAGTCTGATCAATGGAGGGGACAAACCGAACTTGTAGCGATTTCTTGGCAATGAGGTCGCGAACAAAGTGAAGATCCAATTCAAAGTGCTTCGTACGAGCATGTAGAACAGGATTGGAGGCAACAGCAATAGCACTCTGATTATCGACCCAAATTGTGGGAACAGCGGGAAGCGTGACCTGAATCTCGCTAAGCAAGGAGCGGATCCAAACCATCTCAGCAGTAGCATGAGCAAGACTGTGATATTCAGCCTCAGTGCTGGACCTTGAAACGGAGGTCTGCTTCTTAGAACACAAGGAGACAATATTACGACCTAGAAAAATACAAAAGCCAGTGACAGATTTTCTGTCATCCAGATCACCAGCCCAGTCGGAGTCTGAAAACCCTGTCAGAGTAAAGGATGAGGTTTTAGTGTAGGTGAGTCCATAAGAAGTGGTACCAGCAAGATATCGCAGAATTCGCTTGACAGCTCGCCAATGAGTGCTGAGAGGGCAGTGCATGTATTGACACACTTTGTTCACACTATAGGAGATATCGGGGCGAGTAATAGTGATATACTGAAGTGCGCCAACAATACTACGGTAAAAGGTTGGATCAACTGTGGGCTCGCCTTGGGACTTCGAGAGAACAGGGGAGACAACCATTGGTGTAGGTGTAGCCTTAGCTCCAGACATACCTGCCCTCTCAAGAAGAGTTGAAATGTACTTGCCTTGGTTCAAATGTAGACCGCGAGCAATGGGCGTGACCTCAATGCCAAGAAAATGATGCAGTTCACCGAGATTCTTTAGAGAGAAGGTGGAATCAAGGTGATTAATGAGTCGCGAAATTCCAACCTTGTCGCTGCCAGTGACAAGAATGTCGTCAACATATACTAAGACACAGATGCAGCCCGAGGAGCTGTGGGAGTAGAAGAGAGAGCTATCAGCTCGAGAAGCAGAGAAACCAAAACCAATAAGAACAACTCATAATTTTCCAAACCAAGCACGAGGGGCCTGTTTAAGTCCGTAAATAGCTTTTGACAATCGACACACCAGAAGACTGGTACCTTCCTGTTCAAAACCAGGTGGCTGAGCCATGAAGATTTCGCGGTCCAGGTCGCCATGTAGAAAGGCATTATTGACATCCAATTGTTGAACCGACCAATAACAGTTGACGGCAATGGAGAGCACAACTCGGATAGTTGTAGCTTTAACAACCGCGCTGAAAGTTTCAGAAAAATCAAACCCGGGCACCTGACTGTATCCTTTGGCTACCAATCTGGCTTTATAACGAGCAACAGAACCATCAGCATGAGTCTTTAATTTGAACACCCATTTGCAACCAATCAAGGACTTCCCCGTAGGTAGCTCAGAAAGGGACCATGTCTGATTTTTAAGGAGAGCTGCATACTCCTCACACATAGCCGCCTTCCACTTGGGATGAGCTAAAGCCTCAACATAGGAGGAGGGCTCCTTAAAATCAAGAAGCTGAGTACTGAGCACTCTAGGCTTGTAAATACCTGCCTTAGCCCGTGTGACCATATGGTGCGTACCTGCAAGAGGGTTAGTACGAGGAAAAGAAGAGGGATGCGGAGAGCCCATAATTGGTAATTCAACAGTAAGAGGAATAGTAGACGGGCTATATTGGTCAGAGGAAAGTGGGATTGGTTGATGGGGAGGACTGGGAGGTGAACCAAGTATGGAGGGCTGATCATGAGACCGTGTGGAAGTCGCAGGTGAGTGTGATGAGGTCGCACATGGTTGTGGAGAGGTCGCACGTGGTTGTGAGGAGCTCGCAGGCATATGTGTGGAGCTCGCGGACACATATGGCGAGGTCGCTTGTGATATAGGAGGTGGACCAAGGATCGATGGTTGAACGTTGGAGCAGTAATGAGGTTCAGAGGTTTTAGAGAAGGGGAATTTGAGCTCGTCAAAGATCACATGTCTGGTGATTATAACTTTGGTATCTGGTAGTAGGACTTTGAAACCCTTATAGTGTTCACTATAACCAAGAAATGTACTAGGAAGCGACCTGAACTGAAGCTTGTGTTTATTTAGCGGTCTAAGATGAGGGTAACAAAGACACCCAAAGGGTTTGAGATGGGCATAGTTGGGAACTTGATTTCGTAGAAGCTGATGAGGACTTTTTTGCTGAGTGATTTTAGACGGTAATCGATTTATGAGATAGACAGCAGTTGTGAAGGCATCATCCCAGTATTTGATAGGTAGATGAGAGTGGGAGAGGAGAGAGAGACCTTTTTCAACAATGTGTCTATGTTTTCTTTCAGCAAGGCCGTTTTGTTGAGGTGTGTAGGGACAAGAGATTCTGTGGTGTATCCCTGAGGAGTGAAACAGATTTATAAGGGCTATAAATTCCCCCCCTCCATCACTTTGTACCGACTTAATTTTAGAATTAAACTGAGTAAGGATAAGATTTTGCAGGTGAGAGAAGGCAGCGAGCACATCAGATTTATGCTTTAGCAGATAGATCCAAGTATATCGAGTATAATGGTCAATAAAGGAAACATAATAGGAGAATCCATTCGAGGATTTGACAGGAGCAGGACCCCAAACATCAGTATGTATAAGATCAAAGGGTTTTGTGTATTCGGTCTCCGAAGGAGAAAAAGGTAGTTTATGACTTTTACCCTGAAGACAAGCACAACAAGTAGAAAAGGTAAATTTATTAATATTGGAAATAGAAAGATTACAGGTTCTGAGAACTTCTTGTAATACATTATTGGCAGGATGCCCTAATCTAAGATGCCACAACTGTAGAGTAGCTTCTTTATTCGAATCACTGGACTCAGTGATGAAGACACTAGGATGTTGTTTCATGAAGGAGGTAGATGTGGTTGATTGCGAGGGCTTTAACGTACCCGTCAGAAATACTGACGGGCCTGCTGACGGGCATCGGCCGTCAATAATACTTCCCGTCAGTATTTCCCCCCCCCTTTTTTTTTAATTTTATAAATGCTGACGGGCTGGCCCGTCAGTATTGCTGGCGGGTCAAGCCCGACAGCATTTTTAAAATATTATTAAAAAAAAACTGGGCGGGCCTAGCCCAGCCCACAGGAGGGCGGACCTAGCCCAACCTGCAGGAGCCCAACCCACAACCCAACCTGTGTTAATTTAATTCCCCACATGTGGCATGGGTGAGATTCGAACCCCAAACCTCTTGCAAATAGAGGAGTGGTGTTACCGTCTCGCCAAGTCGATTACATGTGAAAGATTATATACTTTTAATATATATTAGAATATAAATTAAGTTATAAGTATAATTATAATTAATTATATTATATTTATAAATGTAGATTATATTTATGAATAATAATATATAAATGCATAATATTATTATAAATATATTTATAAATAAAATAAATATATATATATATATATTATATATATATATATTTATATATATATATATATATTTATATATAAATAATTATAAATATAGTAGGAGCTCGCTGAAGTGTTGAGGCTGTTCTGTGTATTGGACTGGGCAGTGTAGGCAGTATCAAAACGATAATAGCATTTGTCAGCAAAGTGGTTATAGTAACCACATATTTGACAAGGCGACCTGTTTCCTGATCTGAAACCTCTTCCACCTCGTCCTCTGTAGCTGTTGGTCCTCCCTCGGCCACCTCTTCCAGGGTGGCGATCTCTTCCTCTGTTCGCTCCTGCACCAGTCCAGGTGTCCTTCTTGATAGAGGAGAGCTGCATCTTGTATTGCATCTTCCTCTGTTCGCTCTCTGATGCTCATTGTTCCTTTCTTGATAGAGGAGAGCTGCATCTTGTACTGCATCTTCCGAGCTGCAGTTTGACTGGAAAAGTTGGCATCCAGAGCTTGCCAGATTTCTCTCGAGGTTGCAAGACCAACCATCATGGTAAGCAGACTTTCAGAAAGAGAGGAGAGAAGCCAAGATGCTAACAATTGATCTTGACAGACCCAGAGCAGAAATTCTGGGTTAACTGATCCTTCAGTGAACTGCGGTGGAGGTTTGATTTCTCCAGTAAGATAGCCTTCAAGCCCGTACCCTCTGACAGCTGTGTAAACTTGCATTTTCCAAAGTAGATAATTTGAGTCATTTAGTTTGATAGAGATGAGCTGATTTTGCAGTTGGATAGTTGAGTTTGAGTTTTGAGAAGAAGGAGAAGTGTTTTGAAATACTGCGTGAGAGCTCGCTTGAGCCTCATGATGTGGAGGTGTGATACCCTCCATCAGATATAAGGGCAGGGAAGAAGAAGACGAGAAAGGAGGGAAAAGAGGTGTTTAAAGCCAGGTAAAAACCTGCTCTGATACAATGAAAGAAAGTGAAGAACACATATTTGAGATATTTTGTATTTAACTTTTTGCCCAGATTTCATTCATTCATTTCTACATGATTACATCAGAGAATGTGCCACTATTTATAGTAAAGGTAACCCTAAAATATGTGGCTAGAACTGCTACAGTACATTAATTCAAATCATGTGATTACTATTGTTACAGTACATCCTAACAGCTGGATGTACTGAATTGGGGCTGACACCATCAGCTGACGTCGGGTAGGTTGTCCTCACCTGCGACTCATTGTTGGTAGTACTCTCGACCTTTGAGCGACCGAACGTGCGACCTGAGAGGTCACCAATCATGCGACCTGGCACTGCGCCCAACACCAGGTCGCCAGGCATTAGGTCGCCAACAGTGCGACCTGGCACTGCACTCTTCTTGAGGTCGCTAAGCAGTTTAT
>BMAC01000105.1:912865-952525 GCA_014905375.1 Phtheirospermum japonicum | reverse complement strand
TGACAGTGTGTTGTAACTATTCATTTATGGTTTGTGTGATTTCGTGTTTAATGTTGACAACAAATCCCCACTGAGCGAGTTTGAAAGCTCACACCCATTATTATCAAACTTTTCAGGTTAAGGAGTTGGATGTGGGTACGAGGCGGTGGATGCCGAAGATGCTATTGGTCCGATGCCATTTCATTTTCATTTCTATAAATGGTATCTTAATTTTATGTCAAATTACAAAATAAAGTTTGAGACTTGTGTTTCTATTTAAAATGCTTTGAATAGTCCGAGTACTACTATTTTGATTCATTAAGTGAATCTCCTATTTTAAATAAATGTTAAGTTTTATTCACGCTTCCGCTCAAATTTATTGCGATTGTGATTTATTGAAAACTCGCGCCCTTTATTTTGGAAGTTTTATTTATAAATAATCAAAATTTATACTTTTCGAAAATGGGGCCGTGACAACTAATGTGGTCTTCTGTTTGTAATTATATTTAGGGAGGATTCCCAACTAGGCCAATAACAAATAAAACCTCATCTCTCGATTTATGATTTTAAGGAACTGAATAGCAAAAAAGATTATCAATTAATTATGCACATTAAACAATGAAACACAAGAATAATAAAAGGTCATACTTGAATAAAGGAAAATCCACAATATCAATAATCCATCTACTATATAGCCCTAGAATAAAGAGGTTTATCGATATTGCAATAAAAAATCTAAAGCTGTTCTAGAATAAACCATGTTCAAACCCAATATAACATAAAAGACAAAACCCGGAAAGTTAGATCTTCAGTCTCATTCTTTGTTGCTTCAATCTCGTCTTCAATATCATTCTCTTCATTCCCAAGGATTCTTTGTGCTTCTTGCAGTCAAGATTGCGTCCAAATTAGGTTTAGACTGTTAGAGTAGAGTGCCCGACGTTCCAATTAGATTGGATTTCATTCTACTTGTATAATGATTTTATTGGAATTATATTAATAAAGGCAACTTTCTTTATCTTATGTTTTCGCTTTTATTATAATTGCACGTATGATAAAGTCCTTAGACCAATTTAAACTATGGGATATGGTTGCGCATATGATGGCAATCATGGAACATGTCTCTAAGGTTTCGGTCTTAAACTTGTTCCAAGTCCAATGGGCTTTTCGAGATAGGACATTGAATAGCCCGGTAAGACTTGCGCATATGATGCATGCTTGTAAGACAAGGATGTTGCATTCCATTAACATCAGCGTTGTGACGCGAGTGCATATATGTGGGTGCTTGTTGGAGAACAAGTTCATTGAACATGACCCGATGGAAATTCTTAACTGGAAGATTTGTCTGTCGAATAAGAATTTCCATATTGCAATAGTACATGATTAGTCCTTGACTTGAGGTACGATGGTAGCCTTGTGCACATTGTGCAATACTTAGATTTATCTTTTGATTGCCTGACAATCGTAAAAGGGGTATTTTGGGTATTGTATCGATGTGCATGGAGGTTTGTCTGTAGCCAACATAGAATTCGACACTTGTCTATGGACAAGAGAGTATCCTGTGAACTTTCATAGTTTGTGATTCAAAGACCTTGGCCAGGGCACGATGAATATTGATTCATAAATGAATTACTTAAACTTGAAATGAAATCACAGTTATTAAATCAATTGGGTTTTGACTTATAAATCCATGCCCAAGATTTAATCGGGAAACTAGTTGTCGAAAGGATCGTACATGTATGGACTTGCAATTGAAATAGGTTTACCCGCTATTTCACCTAACACTGGGTAATCATGCTACTTGCTAGATGTTGTCATGATTTGTAGGTTCTTGAAGTTAAAGAGTTAATTTCAAGAGAATTAATTAATTAGATTAATTAATATAATAAATTGTTATTTATAAACTTACAAAAGTTGTAAGCCTGCTGCTAGTGTTAGTCGTGAACCTAAAAGGGTCACACATAATTTTGGTTGTTGACATTTCAAGATTGATAACTCCAATAGTTGGAATAATTAATTAATTTAGATTAATTAAATGAGATTTTATTTTAATTCAATTGTTGGATTAAATTTTAATTAAATATATTTTGATTATGTAATTAAATCTAATTTGATTAGAAATCTAAATTAAAGGAATATATTAAATTAGTCAATTGGATTGATTAATTTAAATTCATGGGATTAATTAATTAATTGAATTAATTAATTAGTTGGATTTTAAATTCAAGTCCATGTAATTTTTCTAGTAGGCCCTAATTGTAGAAGCCCACCAGAATGATTGAAGACTTTAAAATATAAATAGAAGTATATATATATATATATATATATATATTAATTAATTAATTAGGTTAGACCTAATCTTAACCTAATTAATCTAATATAATATACACTTATATAAGAAAAAGAAGAAGGCGTCCGTCTGTTCAACAAAAACAAAAACAAACAAAAGTTCTTATACTTTTAAAAGGTGCAGCCGGTTTTAACATTCAGAAAAAAAAATCGTCCCTTCTCTTTTCTTTCAAGTTTTTTCGAAAACAGAGAAGAAAGGATTTTCAATCTTTTATATTTTATTTTAGTCTTCAATTTGTAGATGAAAATTAATTAATAATTTTTATCTACAATAATTAATCTTCAATCAATTGTTGATTGTTGGATTAATTGTTATGCCTATCAATTTGAAAACGGAACGATTCTACTAGCGAAGAATTTTTCCGGTGTCGCAATCAAAAGGTGGACTCGATTAGAGGAGATACGCTTGGATCTCTTACGGCGAGAAGTTTTGGTGTTAGCCACATAACCGGGAATTGATTCCCTCTCAATCGTCGCTTGAAAAAATCAATCGGGAGGTATTAATTTATTTAATTTTATAAGAATCATAATTTATATTCGATACATAATAATGAAAATAACGATCGTTAAAATCGCTAGCGAAATCTACGGGGTTTAGTATATATATATTTGATATATATATTATTTTAATTAATTAAAAATTTTTAAATCCGCTGCGTAGGCCCCGTACGATTATAGCGAACCCAATAATGGTATCAGAGACATGGTTTGCATTTTTATTATTAGATTTTGATTCTATTTATGTTTATGAGATAAACATATTTTAATTGTTAAAAAGAATTTATTTTGTGTGTGATAAAATTAATTTTATATGAATTAATATTGGGATAAATTATTTTAATCAAGAGTAATTAGTAATTCAATTTGTTGAATTTATGTAATTACTATTGGCCTGCTTGTAATCAGAAGTGTTGAAACCAAAAGGGTTGGTTTTAAAAAGGCAAAGCAGTTTTCCTTTTAAAACAAAACAAAACAAAAATTGTTTTATCTGAAAGGAAGGTAATGTTTTCGAAATGTCAAAGAACCTTGTTTTGAAAGGATGTCTGCATGCATTTTTAATATAATAAAATAATTAAAAATCCTTTGATTATTATTTTCAGAATTAAAAGTTAATTTTGAAAATTATTATTTTTAATATATATATATATATATATATATATATATATATATATATATACTTATTTTGATAATATATATATTAATTATTTATCCCAAAATTAAATCAACACACAAAATTGGTAAATTTATATGCTTTAAATTCATATAATGAATGTTAGCTTGTTTTATTTAGGGATGATCATGAGCCTATGACCAATGTGATTGTATGTTTTTATCTTTGGGTTTTTGGGGCCTGCGAGCCTCCTATTCTATTATTTGTAAAAGTTTTAAATTTTGCATCGAGAGTAGATTAGGTGGTAAGGTTTTCTAATTTCGATTGGAGGACGTTCGATGCCAAAGGCCCACGCCTGTGTGGGTAATTTTACAAGTTGTAATAGATTAGATAATTCAAGGCCCATGCTTGTATGAGTTTTATTATAAAATGTAATAGAAGTAGTTCTATTCGTTTTACCCCTTCGATTAACCTAGACCCTTTTTTGGCTCAAATGGGTCGCATAGGCTGGCCATGATCATCCCACCGCTTTTTGCATAGGATGCATGTTAGATTTATTTAATGTTTTATGCTTGCGCTTCATATGATGAATAATGCATTAAATAAAAATCCACCTAATAATTAAGATTGATGAGGTCTTACAAAGTAAACCCCAAGTTTTTGAAACTTAAAAGAATTTAATTTTGATTAATTCTATATCAAATTAAATGGACAAGTTATGTTGGACATATCGTTCCATGCCTTCCATCAAAGGTAGAAGACATGACGATGCACCGCACTTGGTCACTGGCCATGAGTCGTGGAGTGATCTTGTATTAGAAAGCTGTGATCTCTACAAAGCATTGAGATGCTCGTGGGGTGGACTCGTCTTTATGTTGGCCACGAGTCGTGGGACATCTTGATGCTCCATCTACACGAATGTTTGATGGGTTATGTTTGACACTTAGTACCATATGGGCTCATAATATTGGGGTGTATGAGAAATAGTGAGGCAAAATATTCTTGAAGGTTGTATTTGATACAATTTTCAAAGAGTTGACTACCGACATGAATTTTTCATGGGCTCATATTATTGGGGTGTGAAACATTTATATTGGACTTCAAACCCACTAAGAAAATTTAATTTTCCGAATTTTTATTATGGGGTTAATAAAGTTTGAATAAAATAGTAGGAGACATTTAATATTACAGACCTTATGTTAAATGAATATAATTTCGATAACTCACACATTTTCTACTTCGTTTATTTTTGTAGATAACTCTACTAAAATGGTTAAAAATCCAATTGCATCCATACTTGATCAAAACAAACTAACTGGCCCGAACTTTGTCGATTGGCTAAGAAACCTTAAGCTTATCCTGAGCTTGGAGAAAAGGGCATATGTACTTGAAAAATCGCCTCCTCCAGAGCCCGAGGATAAGACATCAGATGAGTATGCAGAATATGTTCGTCATAGTGATGACAATCTGCATGCTCGATGCTACATGCTGGCATCGATGTCAAATGAGTTGCAAAGACAGAATGAAATTTTAGATAATACTTCTCAGATTCTTCTCCACCTGCAAGAGTTGTATGGTGAGAGAAGGAGGCAAGAAAGATATCAGATATCTAAGGAGCTTTTCAGGTGTCGTATGACTGAGGGCTCTTCAGTCAAAGACCATGGGTTGAAGGTGATAGCTCTTATTGAAAGGCTCGAGTCCCTTGGAGTCGTTATGGATAATGAGCTCTATGTGGACCTTTTATTGCAGTCTTTGCCTCCCTCGTTTGACACATTTGTTGTCAACTTTAACATGCACAACATAGAGAATAGTCTCCCTGAATTGTTGAACATGTTGAAGACGACCGAGTCCACCATCAAAAAGGATAAGGCGGTCATGCTTGTTGGATCCTCTTCCAAATCGAAGGCTGGAAAGCCAAAGAAAATGAAGTGGACAAGAAAGAGTTCCTCTAAACCCAACAAGAAGACAAAGGACAATGGAAAGAAAAAGGTTAATTCTCAAGTTGAGGACAAGTGCTTTCAATGCGGAAAAACAGGGCACTGGAAGAGGAATTGCAAAGAATATCTTGCAAGCCTGAAAAGTTCAGGTATATATTTTTTTGAAGTTAACCTATCTGTTAATGATGCTTCTTGGGTATTGGATACCGGTTGTGGCTCACACATTTGCAATGATTTACAGATAATGTCAAGAAGTAGGCAGTTGAACAGAAAGGAAACGGTCCTTAGAATGGGGAATGGAGAAAGAGTTGCTGCATTAGCTATAGGGACTGTTTATTTATCTTTGGATAATGGTTTTAAATTATGTTTAAATAATTGTCTTTATGTTTCGGATATTATCAGAAACATTATCTCTGTACCTGTTTTGTACAGAGAGGGTTTTAGACTTGTTATTGAGAATGAAAGTTGTTCCATTTTCAAAGACTCTTCTTTTATATATTCCGGTTATTTGACGAATTCTTTATACACCATTTCCCCAAGTGAACCCATTCTCACAATTCAACAAAATAAAAAGAAGTTAGATAATCAAAGTTCTTTCACACTTTGGCATGCTAGATTAGGTCACATTTCCGAAAAAAGGATACACAAGTTGGGACAAAAACTCGACCTTAAGGGAGAGCGAAAGTTTCCAACATGTGAGTCATGCCTTAAAGGAAAGATGACTAAATCACCATTTGTTGGACAAGTGGAACGAGCTAAAGGTCTATTGGATTCGATCCATACAGATGTATGTGGTCCGCTAAGTGTTAGTGCGAGAGGGAACTATCACTACTTCATAACCTTTACCGACGATTATTCTAGGTTTGGTTATGTATACCTTATGAGGCATAAATCTGAGGCCTTTGAAAAGTTCAAGGAATTCAGATGTGAAGTAGAGAAACAAAGTGATCGTAGTATTAAGACTCTTCGATCAGATCGAGGAGGTGAATACTTATCAACTGAGTTTCTTGATTATCTAAGAGAGAATGGTATTCTCTCACAGTGGACTCCTCCCGGAACACCACAATTGAATGGAGTTTCGGAGCGTAGAAATCGAACTTTGTTGGACATGGTTCGATCAATGATGAGTTGCACTTCCTTACCTCTTTCATTCTGGGGCTATGCCTTAGAGACGGCGGCATACCTATTAAATAGGGTGCCAAGTAAAGCCGTACCCGATACACCCTATGAAATATGGTATGGGAAGTCACCTTCCTACAAATACCTAAAAGCATGGGGGTGTGATGCTTACGTTAAGCGTCAAGTGGGAGATAAGTTGGACATGAGATCCATCTTATATAAGTTTGTGGGGTATCCAAGAGAGTCTATAGGATACTATTTCTATGACCCTTCGGAACAAAAGGTGTTTGTTTCGAGGAATGCTACTTTCCTTGAAGAAGAGTTTCTTTCTAAAAGTGGTGGCGGAGTTGTAGAACTTGATGAAGTTCAAGAACCACAAAGTATCCCACAGGTTACCGCAAATAGCACACCAGTTGAGGCTGGACCATCTGTAGCACAACCTCTTCGAAAATCCGTAAAGGTTTCAAGGGCTCCTGAGAGGATGAACCTTTTGTTAGAGAACAAAGAAGAGGGACTCCTTCTAGATAGTGATCCAAGAAGCTATGAAGAGGCAATGTCTGACATTGACTCGAAAAAAATGGCAAGAAGCAATGCAGTCCGAAATGGACTCCATGTACTCCAACAAGGTATGGACCTTGGTGGACCCACCACAAGGAAATGTTCCCATTGGCTGCAAATGGGTCTACAAACAGAAGCTTGGAGTAGATGGAGAGGTAAGTACCTTTAAAGCACGTTTGGTTGCAAAAGGTTATACTCAGAAGCAAGGCATTGATTATGAGGAAACCTTTTCACCAGTAGTGATRCTTAAGTMCATTCGGATCCTGTTAGCCATAKCTGCGTATTATGACTACGAGATATGGCAAATGGATGTGAAGACTGCCTTCCTTAATGGAAATATTAAGGAAGAGATATATATGAAGCAGCCAGAGGGCTTCATATCCAGTGGGAGTGAGCAACAGGTTTGCAAACTCTAGAGATCCATTTATGGTCTCAAACAGGCTTCGAGGAGTTGGAACATCCGATTTGATGAAACAATCAAAATGTTTGATTTTCATAAGAATTCGGATGAACCATGTGTCTATAAGAAGGTTAGTGGGAGGGTAGTTACTTTTGTTGTACTCTATGTTGATGACATTCTACTCATTGGAAAAGATGTAGGGATGTTGCAATCAACAAGAACTTGGTTGTCTAAGCAGTTCTCCATGAAGGACTTGGGAGAAGCATCTTTTATCCTTGGGATAAAGATCTATCGAGATAGATCACGAAAGATGATCGGACTATCCCAGTCCATAAAAAGGTTTATCATGGAGGAATCCAAGCGTGGATACCTCCCAATGAGCACTGATCCACTTTCTAGGGCTATGTCTCCAAAGACAACTGAAGAAAGAGGGAAGATGGCTCTTGTACCTTATGCATCCGCGATCGGGAGCATTATGTATGCAATGCTATGTACTAGACCTGATGTCGCACATGCTGTGAGCGTCACGAACAGATATCAGTCGAATTCAGGTTTTGAACACTGGACCGCCGTTAAGAAAATCCTTAAGTAATTGAGAAGAACTAAGGATATATTCTTGATATACGGCAATGGAGAATTGAAACTAGAAGGATACACAGACTCTAGTTTTCAATCCGATGTAGATGACTCAAAGTCAATGTCTGGATATATATTCATCTTGAATGGAGGAGCAGTCAGTTGGAAAAGTTCCAAACAAGAGACGACTGTAGACACTGTTACAGAGGCTGAATATATTGCCGCATCAGATGCATCAAAAGAGGCTGTTTGGATGCGGAACTTTATCCAAGGGTTGGATGTAGTTTCGTCCGCTGTTGATCCAACAATAATTTATTGTGACAACAACGGGGCTATAGCGCAAGCAAAAGAACCGAGATCTCATCCAAGATCCAAACACATCTTGAGACGATACCACCTGGTGAGAGAGATCGTTGGTAGAGGCGACGTCGTTGTGGATCGAGTCGCTTCGGCAGAAAATGTAGCAGACCCTATGACTAAACCCTTAGCACAAAAAGTATTTGATGGACATCTTGAGAAGATGGGCCTAAGATACATGGTCAATTGGCACTAGGGCAAGTGGGAGATTGTTAGAGTAGAGTGCCCGATGTTCCAATTAGATTGGATTTCATTATACTTCTATAATGATTTTATTGGAATTATATTAATAAAGGCAACTTTCTTTATCTTATGTTTTCGCTTTTGTTATAATTGCACGTATGATAAAGTCCTTAGACCAATTTAAATTATGGGATATGGTTGCGCATATGATGGCAATCAAGGAACATGTCTCTAAGGTTACGGTCTTAAACTTGTTCCAAGTCAATGAGCTTTTCGAGATAGGACATTGAATAGCCCGGTAAGACTTGCGCATATGATGCATGCTTGTAAGACAAGGATGTTGCATTCCATTAACATCAGCGTTGTGCGCGAGTGCATATATGTGGGTGCTTGTTGGAGAACAAGTTCATTGAACATGAACCGATGGAAATTCTTAACTGGAAGATTTGTCTGTCGAATAAGAATTTCCATATTGCAATAGTACATGATTAGTCCTTGACTTGAGGTACGATGGTAGCCTTGTGCACATTGTGCAATACTTAGATTTATCTTTTGATTGCCTGACAATCGTAAAAGGGGTATTTTGGGTATTGTATCGATGTGCATGGAGGTTTGTCTGTAGCCAACATAGAATTCGACACTTGTCTATGGACAAGAGAGTATCCTGTGAATTTTCATAGTTTGTGATTCAAAGACCTTGGCCAGGGCACGATGAATATTGATTCATAAATGAATTACTTAAACTTGAAATGAAATCACAGTTATTAAATCAATTGGGTTTCGACTTATAAATCCATGCCCAAGATTTAATCGGGAAACTAGTTGTCGAAAGGATCGTACATGTATGGACTTGCAATTGAAATAGGTTTACTCGCTATTTCACCTAACACTGGGTAATCATGCTACTTGCTAGATGTTGTCATGATTTGTAGGTTCTTGAAATTAAAGAGTTTAATTTCAAGAGAATTAATTAATTAGATTTAAATATAATAATAAATAATAATTAATGTTATTATATAAACTTATAAAAGTTATAAGCCTACTGCTAGTGTTAGTCGTGAACCTAAAAGGGTCACACATAATTTTGGTTGTTGACATTTCAAGATTGATAACTCCAATGGTTGGAATAATTAATTAATTTAGATTAATTAAATGAGATTTTAATTTAATTCAATTGTTGGATTAAATATTTAATTATATATTTGATTATGTAATTAAATCTAATTTGATTAGAAATCTCAATTAAAGGAATATATTAAATTAGTCAATTGGATTGATTAATTTAAATTCATGGGATTAATTAATTATGAATTAATTAATTAGTTGGATTTTAAATCCAAGTCCATGTAATTTTCTAGTAGGCCCTAATTGTAGAAGCCACTAGAATGATTGAAGACTTTAAAATAATAATATATTATATATTATATATATATATATAATATATATATATATATATATATATATATATATATATATATATATATTTATATATTTATATTAATTTAGTTAATTAAGGTTAGACCTAATCTTAACCTAATTAGTCTAATATATATATATCTTATATAAAGAAAAAGGAGGAGTTAGCCGTCTGCATTCATTCTTTCAACAAAACAAAATAAATTTTTTTTGAAAAGGGCAGGCATCTTTTGAGAACAGAAAACAAAAAAAAAAATTAATAAAGGGGCAGCCGTCCCTTTTCCTTGCGAAGAACAGAGAAAGAAAAATTCAATTTTCTTTTATATATATATTTAAGTCTTCAATTGTAGATGAAAATTAATTATCAATTTTTCATCTACAATAATTAGTCTTCAATCAATTGTTGATTGTTGGATTAATTGTTTATTCCTATCAATTTGAAAACGGAACGATTCTACTAGCGAAGAATTTTTCCGGTGTCGCAATCAAAAGGTGGCCTCGATTAGAGGAGATACGCTTGGATCTCTAGGCGAGGAGTTTTGGTGTTAGCCACATAACCGGGAATTGATTCCCTCTCAATCGTCGCTTGAAAAAATCAATCGAGAGGTATTAATTTATTTAATTTTATAAGAATCATAATTTGTATTCGATACATAATAATGAAAATAACGATCGTTAAAATCGCTAGCGAAATCTACGAGGTTTAGCATATATATATATATATATATATATATATATATATATATATATATATATTGGTTTAATTAATTAAAAGTTTTAAAATCCGCTGCGTAGGCCCCGTACGATTATAGCGAACTCAACACTTTCATTTTTTTTTCTTTGTTTTTAGCCAACTAAGAAAATGGATAAAATAACAAAATAAGAAGAAGAACATTACAGTGTAATTCCCTGAATTGAGAAGAATGGCTTCTTTAGTGAGTTGAAGGGCTCGTGGGGACCGCTTGTCCGCTACGTATACGTATATGAAGTAAGCCATGGTTTAAATAAACCCATTAGTGTAAGCAATCGGCACCATGGGGTTCGGGCCGTCGTCTTGTGGTACAGGCTGGACGTCCGCCCATTCGGGCCTCTGACTTATCGGAATTTGCTCTCTCTCTTCTACTTCTACTGCTTGCTGACTCATCTTTGAGCTGAAGCATCTAAGAGTTTATGAATGTGTAATTAAAGTAAATGAAAATGCTAAACAGATAATATAGGCCATTTTTTGGATCACATAATAATACCCAAATTCACCAAAATGAGCCTAATGTATGGCTAACTTTCAATTCACGGAAAATGCTAAACCAAATTTTGTCGAAACCAAACTCTAATAAATCGATTCTCACAATTTGGTTCAATGACTTCATAGAAAACAAAGTGAACAAACCAAACCGAACAAATATGGATAGTAATCGGATTCTTGTCTTTTTAATTTTAAGAAAGCAAACTAGAACAAACCGGAGTCGGCGGCGAGCGAAGCGGGGTTGCTGCGGCGAACATTCGGCGGAGGAACCTTAGATTTAAAGGAGGATGAAGTACGGAGATTTGAAGCTTTGTTCACGTCATGGATTGTGTCGCATGTATTTATCCGATGGATTTCATCTCAATGACGCTGCCCTTCTCCCCAAAAAATTATGGTTCTGAAGAAGGGGGCTAAGGTTTTTTTCTTTTTCATTTTTTTTTCTTTTACGTGAAAGTGAGGAGAGAGAGAGTCAAATAAAATTTCTTTTTATTTTTTTATTTATGACGTGGCAAATGCAATCGACAAATGAGACACGAATCAACGGTCGAAATAACTTGCTTGAGCAAGACGCGGATCGATAACATGGCCGGCTACTTTCTACGGCGGTTATAATAGAACTACCATTATATATCATCACATTCACGGCGGTTCTCATAGAACTGACGTTAAATCCAGCGTTAACGTATGAACTAATTAACGTCAGTTCTTAAGAAACCGCCGTGAATACTTTTTAATTCACGGCGGTTCCTTAAGAATCGATGTTAATCAGTTCATATTTAACGTCGGTTATAAGACAACCACCTTAAAATATTGGATTCTATGGCAGTTTTAAGAGAACCGCCGTTAAATGATGGATTTAACATCAATTTTCTGAAAAACCACCGTAAATACATATTTAATGGCAGTTTTCCAGAACCGTCGTGGATGAGGCGCCGTGGAATCCACATTCTGTAGTAGTGTAATAAAAAATAGTACATATTCTTGTACGCGACGTGAGCCTTCTGTCATTTTGTTTTGCCTTGAGAACCGGGTTTAAACCGAGGTTCATTGCGAAATTTGCAGGTTGTCAAATCAGAATCGTCTCTCTAGTAGATCATACGATTACTTTTGCAACATAATATCTTCTCGACCGGTAAGCCCATACTGTTGTAGAAGTTATCGGGTACGAGATTGTCTTTCGGTACAATCACTTTGATTAATTCACTTAATTGATCCTAACATTTCTGAGACATGTGATTCTCTGACTTCAAATTCATGAGACCAGAAAATAATGACAATTGAATATATCCCTCGCACTCCAGATACAATGGTTGATTTCCAGCTTTTAGCATGTCGTAAATTTTTTAGCCTCAGGGTTCGACGACTCTTCCATATCAACAACCACGTCAAAATCAAGACCTACTGCATCTTGAACCATATTAATGTATGTGTTTGATGATTCTTGAGAAGCAATGTAAGAGGGTTCTCCAGCGTGAAAATCGTGGTGGCGTCCAGAGGTGGTAGACCGACTTTCTCCGTGGTAAATCCATATATAGTAATTCGGCTCGAATCCGTGTCTAACCAAGTGGTACTTAATTTCATTAATGTCGAGAAAACTATGATTTCTGCATCTACTATGATTGTAAGGACACTTTAGCCTCTCTCCATCCTTATAGGTGGAATGTACTTGAGAAAATTCAATAAATCTCTCGGCTCCATCCACGAATTGTGAGGATAAAAAGTCGTTGATGATTCGTTTGTACATCCAATTACGACCGGAACTCATCCTATCATTATACGATTGTTATATTGATTTATTGAAAAATGGG
The DNA here is from genome assembly GCA_014905375.1 of Phtheirospermum japonicum. NCBI lineage: Eukaryota > Viridiplantae > Streptophyta > Magnoliopsida > Lamiales > Orobanchaceae > Phtheirospermum > Phtheirospermum japonicum. The sequence goes on along the minus strand of BMAC01000105.1, from coordinate 939,492 downwards.
CAGCATGAGGGTGGAGAGAAAATGATTGAATTTTCGGTAAGGGTCGTATCGCATTAGAAAATGTGATTTCCCAGTAATATGAATATTTGTTGACTAAAAATTTCAATAGTATCTCCCTTTAGTTCTCTAAGTACACATATACTACAATGCACCCGAGACAAAAGAGAGCTACTGAACCAAAATTTTTATAATCAACAACAAAAAAAAAAAAACATATAGATAAGATAAGTCATATTACAATCACACTCTCAAACTATATAAAAAAGTGGACAATTCAGGATTTAGTATCAAATTCTCTATTTGATACTAAATCTCAAATGAATTTAAGGTATATTGTTTGAGTGTAGAAAGCAAGATTATATTGTGGATCAATAAATCATGGTCGGCGTCGTCAACCACGTCATCACAGACGTATACATTAACCAATAAATCACAATATGTAAATAATATCTATAAAATAAAATATATGTTAACACAACATCTACGTACCGATCACCACGGTATTTCAAAACTACCATCACCAACAATTTAAAACATTTTAAAACCACCATCAATTTTTAATATAATTTGGAAAACTATTATTGGAGGGACGAAACTTCCCGGCCGGCGTCGTACACCACGTCATCACCGACGTCTTCCCAACCAAACACAACATCAATCATTCTCAATTCAACCATAACAACAAACCATAATATTAAATTAACACAACTGATCACCATGGCATTTAACATCCACCATCGCATGAACATTAAATGATAATTGTATAATTGAACCTTAATGAACACCAACAAACCCTAATTGCATAATCGGACCATAATTGAACTAACGTACCCTAATAATATAATTATTAAGTTCAACCCTAATTATATAATTATTCCTAGATTAATCCCTAATTATATAATTATTCATATGTTAAACCCTATTTATATAATTATTCATAAATTAAACCCTAATGATATAATTATCCCTAAATTCAACCCTAATGATATAATTATTCATAAATTAACCCTAATTATATAATATCCCTAAATTAAACTCTAATTATATAATATCCCTAACTATTACTATTTAGTTCACATTACAAAATTTGATACTTCACTATAAAATACCGATACATCTCATCAAAATACATTAATCAACTTTCTTCCTCTTCACTACAGCCTTTTCCCTTTCACGGGAGTTTTTTTCCCTTCCAATCACTCACCTGCAGTTCATTAAATTTCCATGCTATAATTATGCTCAAGGGCTGGTTTTCACTAAATGTAAACAAAATTCCCCGAGATTAACTACATATGCCTTCTAATATGACTTGCTATTATGTAAATAATGGATACTACTCTATTGCAATTAACTTATCAACAGTTATATGTTAGTATGAAACATTAAAATAATTTTAAGAAAGGGACAGATAACATACTGTTCCACCAATTTCATGAATACATATGGAACCCACAATATGATCCCATACCTATATTTTAATACTGTAATAGAACGAACTCAAGCTATTTTATTTGCTTAACCATGATCTGGAACAAAGAAAAATACATTGATAATAGTTGAATGAAAACAAATGTCTTCCCGGATGCAACGATCAGATAATTATAGATACTCCACAATAACAACAAGCATAGGCATCATTCATCAAATATCATAATAAAGACGAATACACATACGAGCATAGCTGTAAAACATAACTTTGTGATATATGAGAATAATTATCCATGTAATGTCTAAACCTTCAAACTGCCAGTATTAGGTTTGATAGATTGATAACAAAAAGGTAGCACAAATGCAAATAAAAAATATGGAAAACCATGAAGAGTTTATTCACAAACAAAGAGCAACCTATATACACTTGCATACCCATGAAAGATTTGTATGTGTTTGTTTGAGATATCAAAGTCTTTGAAACATCTCACTAAAATTTAAACATCTCACTGACTCGACGAAAATTCTATAGTGACCACAATTATTTGAAAAAAAAAACACTAAATCACTGACCAAAACTCTTCCAAATCCTTGTTAATATAATAATATGAAGATCGTTATAACTAAGCTACTTAAAATTGTATCTACGGATATACAAAAAGTACCCACCCCCACCCCCGAGAGGATTGGTATCCAGTCATGAAAATGATAATCACTACCCTAAAGTAGGTATTCAATCACAGCATTAAGGTACTGTATTCTTCATTCAATCCTCACACAACTGTAACTAAAATCACCATAGAAGGTGCACCATATGTATAGCAACCAAGACCCTAAGATCCTGATTTTACTAGAAACTAAAAAACATGATGGGTTTGATATCTTGTATTATTGGAATTTGTAAAATACTTATTTCATTTTATTTACTAATATTTTCTTTATCATAAAAACACATGAAATAGTGCTTTCCGCATAATTTATTTACACAAATCAGTTCAATCGGTATATTTTAAACCATGAATCAAGTGAATACATTATAACAAGGATATGACCATACTGATAAAAAGAAATGCACTGAATAAACTAAATGGACATGCACGTAGAGCAAAAGCACATTGTGTACCAATAAAATATCTATTAATTGCTACAGACCAAATACATATCTACTTAATCCCTAATAAGAAAATGTGTTCTCTACGAATTCATAATTGTAAATCGCATAAATTAATGATATATTTGAGTTGTATTCCTTTTTTAAATGCATAAAATATGTTGCATCAACATTATTTTTTAGTAATCGAAGAACAATCAATAAAACCCTAAAAAACAGAATAAAAAAAATTACCCTTGAGATAAATCAACCGTAGATAGAGAGAACCACCAGAGGTCGGCAATAATGAACGATGTGCTGCGATAATCAATGGGCAATCTCGAAGAACCTAGGGCTTCCTGGTGATGCGCATGAACGGGACGATTCGAAGAGAGCGAATGAGAATGAGAAAGTGAAAGAAAAATAGGAACCGACAAAACTGTATCTTCCAGGGAAATTACAATTATACAATAGTATGAATGCGAGTCATGGATTAACCTCGAGGGTACCCATGGTATAACCAAGGTTCAAAAAGGCGTGAGCCGTGGCGAGGCGGTAAGGCCAAGCCTTGAAAGCCTAGGCGTGAAAAGGCGTTGTAAATTCTTTTTATTATGTTGTTAAATTAATAAAAAAAATATATGTTTAACAAATTTGTCTACATACTTCTCGATATAGTTAGCTAAACACTAATTATTTATACAAAATCAACATACTATTAACGGTCTCATGTAAGAGAATCATACTTCGCAAATCCTAAATTATACTTTTAAATCATAAATTATACTTTTAATGTTTAAAATCATACTTTGTAAAACAACAATTCACACTTTTTTGAAAAGTATGAATTTCACAATAAAAACATGATATTTTACTGTAAAAGTTTGATCATCTTCGTAAAACGCTCTTACAATAGTTTTTGCGAAATATTAATATTTGATCATTTTTTGATGTCATATGGATTTTGTAATGTTTGGCTAAATTAAAAAAAATCAGGTTACTCATCTAAAAAAACATGTGCCTTTTCACGCCTAAGCACGCCTACACGGTCAACAAAATAGGTTGACCATCTTTTTACACGCCTAGGCACGAGGCGAGGCATTTTTCCCACGCCTCACGCCTAGGCGCCGCCTTTTGCCGCCTTTGAGAACACTGGGTATAACACACGTATTTACCATATTTAATTATATCAACTACTCTCGATTTTACTTCCTTTTGGAAAGGACTTAAAATTAAAATTGAGATTAAAAAAGAAAAAAACAATGGAACAAAAAAGCCTAGACGTGACAAAAAAATGCATCAATTTCATAAATAGTACATGAGCATATCATTGATTTCGTGTACTACAAATAGAAAATAAAGGAAACCATTAATTTGTACAAAATGTTTAGTGAGCAAGAACCTCCAGCAGTGGACTGTTTAAATCGAATAAAACTACAGTAAGGGTTCACAAATTATGGTCCGTTTAGATCAGGAATTATTAGTCTAGATAGTTGAAGTGTGGTTTTTAGTGGTATAAAAGTTCATCGGCTCGGTATTATCGGAATTCGATTGTTTGTGTGAATCAAGGGGTTTTTAGCTTTTGAAAAATGAAAGGAAAATGAAAAAACCATGGAAACTATGAAAATAAAGCAATTAAAACTAATGAAACACTAAATAACTAGCTAGGAATGGAAAGTGCAAGATGTCGGATGCCTCGGTCGTATGCCTTCAATGAAAATGCAAGCAAAATCTAAAATTTAGCAAGAACAAGCAATGTTTCATCAAGTACAAGCATGCATGCTCAAGGTACAACCATGCTTGCATTAACATAAAAACTTGAATAATGAAAATTAGCACAAATTGAAAGCATAGATAGAAAGAGCAATGAAAGTTGACGTCAAAGTTTAAAACTTTACGTAAAATAAAAAGCAACAAAGCATAAATCTAAGACTTAGCATGAAACAATGCATGAAAATAAAAATCAACATAAAGCATATGAAAAACTCAAAATCAAGATGATCCAAGACCCGATCTATGATCTAGACGTGTCACTCATCTAAGTTCCATAGCCAATTCTTAAGATCTAACATGAATTCAAGGTGTTAAGACAAAAAGCATAAAAATGAAGAAAATGCATGAAATTGAAATAAAGCTTACTAGAATTAAAGAGAGAATCCAAAAACTTGATTGGAATTGCAAGGAATTAAAAATTCAAGGGAGTACTTGAATCCCTCTTGAACTTACAAATCAAAGGCAAAAAGCTTAAGAATTTAGTCTAAGAGCTAGAGAGAATAAATCCCAAACCCAAGTTTGGGTTGGGAGCAGGTGTCTTTACAAAATGAGAGTAAGGTTCTATTTATAATAGGTTTAAATGGGACAAATTAGCCAAAACGGCTTGAAATTCCTGGGTTTGACCAAAATTGACCCGTGTTGACCTTCCTAGCCACTTGGCTAGCTTTTTGGCACATTTTGGCTCAATTTGGCTCGACCATGGCTCGAGGTGGCTCGGCCATGGCTGAGCCTGGGCGCGGCTGGGCGCGCATGGGCGCTGGTGGTTGGGCAAGGCTGGGCAAAGGCGGGCGACGCTGGGCGCTGATCTGGGCAAGGGCGGGCGACGCGCACGCAGGCACTCGGCAGGCGCTGGCGAAAGGACGCGCGCGCGGGCGCTGGCAGGTTGGGCTCAGACAATGGGTAACCCAGTGCCGGCAACGTACCCAGTGTCAGCGGTTGGCTTGCGCTAGGCGAGAATCTGGGCAATGCTGGGCGTTGTTGGGCAACGCTAGGCGTGTAATTGGGCGAGACTAGGCAAGGCTAGGCCACCATTCAAGAATGTTAGCCATTTTTGGAGCCTCTTCTTGGCACCGATTTGGGCACGCCTTTGCATGGCTTGGCTTGAACTCTGGCCCTCAATGCCTTTACCTATGGAAATAAAATCTTGAACATAAAAACCCAAGAATTTCACCAATTCTTAAACTAATTGAAACCATTAAACCATATTAAATATAATATCAACAAGAAACATGAAAAATAATAAAACAATAGAAATAACATAGAAAACTAACTAATCGACTCAAAAACTAATTAAAACAATATAAAATCCTAATTAAAAACACGATAAAAATACCAGAATTACATGCAAAACAATTGTGTAGTCCGAAATCGTTAGGGTCAGCTCGTTACACATCTCTACTTATCATTAATATATGAGTTATCATTGTATTTTGACATTAGAATAGTTTTTTCTCTGTCTCTTTCATAATTTTTACTCACAAGAAACCATCTCCCTTTCATAATTTTTTTAAGATATATGTAGTATACTATACTTCTCTCAAAAAGTATATATATTTATTATATTGTAAATATATTCTTATAAATACACATGTTGTAAAAGGAAAAGCAGAAAAGAAGAGACATAAAGGAACGAAAGGAGACGGTAGAAATTAGGATTATCTTATTCATTAAAGACTCCCTTTATATAGGGGTATCAAATACATGTTTCCATTAATAAATAACTAAATTGTCCTTCATCAGTTACTTATTGACGAATACACATTAAATTCCCGCACTTTCCCTGGAGGGTTACTGATAGGAAATGTTGCTGACGGCCTAGGCCGTCAGTAAATCCGGAAAGCCGTGAGTAATGCTGACGACCATCAGGCCGTCAGGATACCCATCAGTATAGCCGGACTTTTTTGTAGTGGTACAATAATGCGCATATTGTACATAGGAAGGGAATTTCAGCTCCCACCAGTTCTTCGTCATTCCGCTGACGAAATTGATCTTTCCTTATATCTTCACTTTGACCAATCATATGAGTGCTAGCATATTGCACTTATCCATATTTAATCGCCTGATCATCTTTTGGATATATGCAAATTGTAGAATTTAGTATTCTACAAACTCGGGTTTTAGTTTAAAGCCTTAACATGACCGAGTTTTCTCATGATTCATTATCTCAAATTAAGAATTCCAAATAGCTAGCGACATCTCCTATTTCATTAAGAGTGGATATTATGTTCCTTTCATCGACATATACAATTATAATCATAAATTTGAAACTTATTTTCTTTATAAATACGCAAGGGTATAGATTATCTTTTCCCAATCAAGTAGTCACTTAGACGGTTATAGCACATCCGTCTATATTGTTTTAATCCAAAAAATGAGTGTTTTAATTTAATTGCAAATGCACTTCGTGGCTTAGAGTCACTTGCCTTAGTAAGGAAAGGCCAGCACTTTCTTATATATCTCTAAATCATGATCCCCATAGAGATATGATGTAACCACATGTATAAGCTGCATTATCATTCTTTAGAATTATAACATCTATTATGGGAGTGTACATATCCTCATAGTCAATTCCAGGGCATTATGAGAAACTTTGTGCTTCAAGACTAGATTTGCATCTCATGGCTTTATTTTTCTCATTGCGCTTTCTGGCAAAACTTTGTTTATGTCCTACAGGCTTTACACTTGGTGAGGCTAGCACTACTAGACCAAATACCTGTCTTGTTGTCAGTGAATTTAGTTTTACCTGGATTGGTTCTTTAGAATTATGTCAATTTGCTCTTTGTTGACATTTCAATAGGGCATGGTTCTATACCATCATGCTCTATGATTCCTTGAGCAACAATGTATTTATATCATCAATGTGTGTGAAAAATATTTCCATCAACTCATATAAACTCTCATCGTACATTGAGAATTCTTTATTCTTTGGAATCATATTAAACATCAGAGCGTCCTCCAGTAATGATTCATGGATATAAGTATAACCAGAGATAATCTCATGAGAGAAATTATGTTCATTGATGATCAATTGAAGTTGTGCCATACATGCCCTCTTATTCCTTGGGCGGGTATTGATCGAACCAAGTGACCTTCCCCTGTTCCTTTTGGGAGTCACGACCTCAACCATACCTCCACTAAGTATGGTTGCAATGTCTTAATCGGTGACATTGTGCCCTTTATGGGGACTTTTAGCCTTCCAGACACATTTGCAGCTGGTATATATATGATCTCGTCACTTTAGAAATTGAGTCTTCTATACTTTGAAAACCAATTGTTCAATTTACTTTACTTTCACGTTACATTGTGATATGCGGGGATCATAATGAGACATAGTGTGAAACTATTCCGGTGGTTCTATTAAAAAATACATTTTCTTATCTCCCTCTAACGATGGGAAGACTGTCTCATTAAAGTGACAAATCCACAGATTTAGTGATAAAGAGATCGTTTGTCAAAGGTTTCAGATAGCGGATGACAGTTGGAGATTCATATCCAACATAAATACTTAATCGTCTTTAGAAACTCATATGAATGCGTTGTGGGGGCGCAATAGGCACATATAATGCGTAATCAAATGTACGTAGATATGAATTATCAGGCTTATATCTAGTTACCAACTGGTACGCAAAATACTTGGTTAGCAGAGGTTCATAAACGAATAAGTAGGAGTTGCATGCAATATTGCATAGCTCTGTGAAGAGATAAATATATGAGTGCGCATAAATATTATCTTAGTCACCATCAATATTCTTTTCGACGGTGTCTTCTTTGAGACCTTATTGTATATGCACATTAGGGTACAAGATGCATTACATCGATCTTGATTAATATGCAATAGACATCAAATACTTTTGATGTAAACTCTCTAGCATTATGAGTTTCAGTGCTTTATAAGGGTGGTTAGTCCTCAATCACACTAAATGTGCTATAAGTTTTACAAATGCAACATTTTCACGAAAAATACGTGTCAAAATATTGATCAAAACTATAGAATACTTGAAAGATCCGCATTTTGAATGGTTATGCCACATGTATCACCAATTATCAATTATAAGAATGGAATATTATACTTTGTATCTTTATCATATGAAGGTCTCAATCATACAAGTTTCCTAATGAACAAGTTTTGAAAAAATGAGTGATGTATTTTTGAGATATGAATGTATGTAGTGCTCCTAGTACTTTAGAATGCACTAGCTGTAATTGAACAGTATTAGTTCGACACTATAATGTGCATCAAATCTCTATCTCATTTTGTGTTTCACTCAAAATAAAAGATGTCCATGTTAATTTCTTACAATATGGACCATCATATCACAACGACCAAAGAATCCATGCCAGTCGTATCAAAACTTGAATGAGTCATTGTCCAAAAGTTCATTGTTGGTCATATCTTATGATTCAATAATCAAAAAGTAGTAAAGTAAAATTACTAGATTGACTCTAAAACATGATTTCTTCCACATAAATTAAAGGTATAGTTCCATTCTCATAATGTATTTCTTAATGATAATCATCAACATGAATATCATTAATCTTAACAAGGTTCGTTTCGCTCTTGGTCCATACTGAGCTTTTATGACTTTAATAAATGTGTCACTAGGCATCAAGACTTTCTCACATATAAAAATCAATTCAGTGAATAATTGTCTATTCCTCGACAAGTTCTCACATTTTTCAGAGATATTTGAACGAAATACTTTTCATTCTAATATTTTACATTATTTGCTAGATATGCATTACATTATATCAATAGTTTACTCCTGAACCTTATATGTGAATGTGTGGTAAATAAACTCAAGTGTATTCAATGCTTCAAAATGAAATGCAAAATTTACCAATAAGCCAAAAATAATAATTAATTTAAATTAGGTCACATCACATAAATCTAACTTAAAATAATTTTTAAGACCAACATGTCTCTTCCCCTTTGCTTTGAGGTTATTTCCACTATTCATATCGATCCTTGTTAGCCTCAAGAAATTTCTTTATCTGTAGGTGTAACATTGGTATTATAAAAAATAATGTCATGTCTCTCAATGACTTACTATCATAATTAATATTATACAAGTGTAACAGTATGTTTGCTCAAGTGAAAAAAAAATAGCGTGGGATCGTATTTCTCAATTAATTATTGTCATTTAAAATGAACTTAACATATGGTAAGACATGTTTTTAGTCGCAACATATTAAAGTCATTGATCATTTTTAGCAAGCAAGCAAATTTCTTTTCACTAAATTCTTAGGCTTGCATAAGAATTTTCAAAATACTCATTTAGAGCATATCCCAAAGTTTATTGAAAGTTTGTGACTAAATATACATCCAACATAAAATTGGGGTCAATATGACTTCTCAAATTCATTAGAGAATTGACTTTATTTTAGTTTGACAATTCTTTGTCAGTTGAATCGGTGGATTATATTATAGTAGAATTGTAGTTCTTCTAGTTTCCACATCAAACCAATGATGGTAGTACTCAATTTGTTTTGAGTATATTAAATTATATTTAGATTGAGTTAGTTCAATCAATTTCTTTAGATAATGAATTTGAAGAATATATGTCATATTCTTTATTTGATATTATGTGAATATACTTTGTCACAAGACTTATTTATACAATTTTGTATCGTTCATGAACTTTCATTATCATGAAAATATACAAATGTATAATCAATGATACATATATTGAAATTAGCTTATAAAATCAACTTGAATAGAATTACAACATATATGAATGTATCAGTTCATCAAATTCATGATTAACTAAACATATGGCAAAATCATGATCAAATCTCTCATCTAATCATGTAAATAACTTTATTTATGATTTCTAAACCAGAAACCATCTAAGAGCATAAGAGCATAAGTAATAATATATTTTGTGCTCTGTGAATATTATTAAAGTATTACAAAGTTTCATGTTTGTCAATATTGTATCTAACGTCGCAAGCATATATTCATAAATAACATATATACATATACATACTTTGTATAAGAGTACACAATAATACATACCATACCATATATCCATATAAATAAATATTTATTAGTTTCATTTAATAAATAATAGGGTAATTCGAATTGCCTTGGAGGAAAGACACGATTTTTTTCTTGAAGGTTTGTCTGCGATATGTTTTTTGATGATAGGAAGCATCAAAACCAATCTCCACCATACAGATTTAATAACTATGTCTTTTGAACATTATTTTCAAAATTCAGCTTCATCCAACGGTTAGATTGTGTGTAATTCAATTTTAAATAAGACTGGGCATACAGTTTTGGGAAACAAGATCAACTCTGTTCAAAATTCATTATAGAATTCTTCAGAACTCATATTCAAATCTCCAGTGTTCAAATTTAACTTGTATATGTTTGGAATAATATACCCAAATCTTGGATTGATCAAACGGTTCGATTGTGAGAAAACGTATTTTGAAAAACGCTGCACAAAAAATTCCAAAAATAAGATCTGCTTTGTTCGAGATTTTATATATATTTTTTCGTATCTCCGAATCCAATATCCACTGTTCAGAACGGAATTCAATAGATCCTGAAGGTGCAGTAAAAATTGTAACGCGATCCAACGGTTGAAACGTGAGAAACGATTTTTCAAACTTACAGCGCAGTTAGATTTTCGACCTACGAAAATTGTGTAATTGTTGCTTTGGTTATGAGGGCTTTTTTGTCGGTCACTCTCATAGGTTAGAGTTTCGTGCAAATAACGTTAAAAGAAAAGACAGAAAAGAAGAGATTAGGGTTCTCTTATTTATCAGACTCCCTTTATATAGGGGTATCAAATACATGTTTTCATAATACATAAACATAATAAATACCTTAAATTGTCCTTTATCGGTTACTCATTGACGAAAGCCCACTAATTGTGTTTTTCCTTCAACACATGTTAAATTTTATGTGTTTAAATTCAAAATTTTGATATAAATATATAATTATTAAAATTTGAACTTGTAGCCTGTATAGCCCCGAAATCCAATAGGGTTACGTTAAGTTCTCATATTTTTAACCTATTTAATTCAGAGTTTTTTTTAGCACGAAACCGCTTAGGTTAGTTCGAAACCAATAAGGTCAACTTATTAAACATCCTTATTGGCAACTATTGGAAAAATGAAATCCAGAATTCACACGCACCCAATTTCTCCCCTTACATATTACTAACTGCACATTTGATCTCCAAAAATTATCCTTTTTATATCATAACATCAAAAAACAGGTAAAAATCCATGTTACTAACATATAAAGTGAACACCCCTCCCGAGTTCTGATTATATAAAGTAGTGTCAGAAGCAAAAGCGAACATTTACTAGAATAGTTTTCTTTTCCCCCAGCTAAATAATGATAATCTTTTCTTTCTTTCTTTCTTTCTTTCCTTTTTTTTTTGGTTAGTGCTTCCAAACACTCCCATAGTCTTCAACTTTCTTTAATGTTGTGTGTCAAACGTGAACATCAACTTTAAAGCACTACCATGTAGACATTTATTATCACACTCTTTTGACGAAGATGTATGTTTATGACATTAGTGCTATCTTTCACACCCAACTTCAAAAGTGCCCTTTTTATCTGATCAAAAGCAAATACCTGGATCAAACACCAATAATGACTAGCCTGTATGTCGAGATGATGATAATATGGTCATGACCCACGACCAAATTAAAAAAGAGAGAGAGAGTGGAAAAAAAGAAATTTATAAACGCATAGTTTTGGTAATACAGGTCAAGAATATACAAGCCAATCCTACTCCTACAAATTACATCGACGATATCGATATAACAGCACGACTAAAGCATTCTGGATAAAAAACCGCAGCATTATTTTAAGTATCGCAAGACATTTTAACACCAACACATAAAATTTCCAGTCATCCTTACAGGGCACGTCAATTTTCTCGTTAAAACATCAAACTTACAGTTGGATTTGTTTGCATCCAACGGCTCCAAGAGTGTCATGCGTGCCTCGACTAGAAAGCTGCTCATACTCAACTGACTGCCTCCTCAATATAAACTGTCTGCCAAAAACTACACAAATAGATGCCACAAATATCAAAATCAAAGAGAGTATCCAGCAAAACTGCAAATTAGCCAACGCCCGGGCCCTCAAATCAGCCTCCTGGGTCCCACACACTACAGCCCCATGCATAATCTCATCGTTAAGACCCATCGGCCGATCAACGCATCCTAGCGGGACAAAACTAGGAACCCAAAGAACAAACCCCATATTTATAAACCAACATCCTTGGAAAACGATAGATATAGAAAGTATTAACGCCACAAGAAAGCTGTTTAAATTAGTAGTTGCGTATAAAGCCGCCAGAAAAGAAACGCACACTACGAGCTGCATAAGCCAGTGGTAATGGCCTTCGAGCCCGACGTGATCGGTCGAATGATAATGGAGTAAGAAAAGCTCCTGGCCGAAAACGGAAGTGACGAGGATTCCGGAAATTTCTAACACGTTTGCGGATAAATGGGTCAACTCGGTGAAAAGAGTGAAACTCGTAAATATGATTAGCGAGAGGAAAATGGTGGCATGTTCGATATTGTCAAGCTCGAAGGAGAAACGGAGGTTTTTTACGTCGAGTATTTGGGCCAAAATCGCGAATACTGAAAATGACAGGACGAGTATGAGTTCCAGGTGTTCTAGTTTGCATAAAGGGGTTTTTAAAGGGTGCCAGAATTTTAATGTGAATTTGTTAGGGCCTTTAAGAAAGTAGGCCCGAACAGTGTTTATGGTGTGCCACAGGCCGAGGAAGGTAAGGGCTAGCCCGGGCACTAGATGCCCGATAAAAGTTCCCATTGCAGTTGGGTGTGTTAAATTCTAAGATGAGTATAATCTTCATTGTATGCTGATTGCAACTTAAATAATTGGAGCACTTTGAGCAAGAAGACAAAAAAATAGTTGACATCTTATCAGCAGTTTGGTGCATGGTGCATGTGTTTTCCACAAAAAAAAAAAAAAAAAATTATTGAAGAGTTTTTTTTTTAATTAATAATTATTCAGGAGCTTAATATTTAAGGAAAGGTGAAAATTAGAGAGAGCACCAATTAATAGGAAAAGAGGAGTAGATGGCCACAACTGATTGGACACTGAATCACTTTGGCCAAAAGATATACCTAAAAGATTAAAATAAAGAAAATTAAAGTAAAAAACACTTATTTTTATCACCATCGCCAGCATGTAGTGGAAAATATCGACTTCAAATCACTGATGAGGAAATTAAGACAGACACTAATCCAAGAAAATCAACACAATATTTTACGTTTATTGGCAGTAGAGTTGAAAGATACACAGGAATATTATTATCTTTGTCCAAATAGTGTCATGCAAGTCCACAGTCCACACTACTGCCACCACTAAGATCGAAAACTCGTATACCTGATTTTTCTTTCTTAAAAAATTAAAATGTTTTCCATATGTTATTAATCAAAAATGAATTTGAATGAGACGGATCTAATTTTAATACACTCAACATGTTACATGGAATATCATTTGGGTGCACCAAGCAAATAAGATTGTTGCATACAAAACTCAAACTTTTGCAGGCACTGATATATTAATTGATAACACCATGCTAACAATATTCAAAGATCATCCATACTCTAGAGGATCAAACTAGATTACCACGCCAAATGTGGGTAAAAGTAAAAGGGGGTTATATCACAACAAAGATGGTATACTAACCATTTTCCATGCAAGGCGCCGAAAGTACAACTGCTAAGCAACGAAAACTCTTCAAATCTGAATGCCATCCATGAGAAATCCTAAGAAAAACCTAACCTGAGGCGCTCCTTTTTTTCCCCCCCCTTCCTTGGCCAAATATTTCGCCAGGGACCTTCTCTTCACCAGCACCCAAAACACCTTTCCTTAAAGAAATATAAGTAGCATCATCAGGCATAATGTCTTTACTAACCATTTCTTTAAGAATTATCTCCCCATAATCTCCTCCACCATGTTTGCCCAACCCTTGTATAAGAGCATTATAAGTGAGACGGTTAGGCTCAACACCTAAACTCAGCATCTCGCTCCGAACCCTCACAACACCTTCCACATCACCCCTCTTTCCACATCCACTAATTATAGCATTGTAAGTCATTTCATCTGGACTAACCTTCATTTTCCCCATCTCCTTTAAATTCAAAAGAGCACGCTCAACGTCCCCATTAGCACAATGCCCGTAAATTAACGCATTGAACATAACAAGATCCGGCAATATACCTTTCACTAATACCTTCGCAAGTAACTCATCCGCCTCCCTCATTTTTTTCATATTAGCCAAAGCACGGATAAGCGGAGTGTAAGTCATCCGTGTAGGCTCGAGCCCTTTACTCAACATTTCTTCATGCAGTTTAAAAGCTTTCTCTACCTTTCCGACCTTGCAATAGCCGTTTATCAGTATATTATACGTAATTTCATCAGGAAACAACTTTTTATCTTCCATCTCCTTCACCATATCATCGACCTCTGTAACCTTACCCTTCAACAGCAACACACGGATCAACACATTATATGTTGACACAGTCGGCATAATTCCTTTGTTCTCCATCTGATTTTTATAATTAAAAGTTTTTTCAAAATCTCCATTATTATTATTACAGCATGCGTAAATCAGACTATTATAAATAACGGCTGTTGGGACCAATCCACATTCCTCCATTTTCTTGAAAAGTGCCATTGCCTCATCAATCTTCCCACTCTTACACATCCAGCTTATCAGAAACCCAAAAGTATACGAGTCGGGCTTAATATTTTTTGCTCTCATCGTCTCAAGAACCCTATCGGCTCCTTCGAAATCCCAGCTTAGCCAGTACCCACGCATCATCGTATTGTACGTTACAATATTGGGACTAAACCCTAAACCCTCCATGTGCCCGATTAACTCCTCGGCCTTTTTTAAATTCCCTTGCTTAATCAACACATTTATCATCATATTGAACGTGAATATATTCGAACTAATCCCCAATCGAAGCATATCATCATACAAACCCCAAGCCTTCTCTATCTCATTCAACGTAATAAACGTACTTAACATGAAATTACACGTCTCAGTCTTCGGCAAAACCCTTAGCTTATTCATCAAGCGAAAACACTCCATAGCCTCATCTCCGCTTTTCAACTCACAAAAGGCCCATATCAAAAAATCCAACATGATCGAGCTTGATATACCCGATTTCTCGCGTGCACTCACCAAACCATAAAAAATCTCCTCATGATTTGAGGCACGAGAAGTTATCAGCTTCTTTAGGAGCTGTATCGCGTGTTTTGGGGATGGGAATCGGGCTGCAATAGTAATGGCGAGGCAGTAGGAATCGGTGGTGAGCAAACCGGGCTCGATATTTTCGATGAAATTGAGGACGAGGCCCGGGGAGAGGCGGAGATGGTTGAGGGCGGAGGAGATGAGAGCGGGTGTCAAGTTTGGAGCCAAGTGTTTGATGAAATGCCACTGAGAAGATTTTAGCGAGGAAACAAGTTTTTCAGGGGTAATCGGTGGAGGTGGGAGACGGTGGTGGGAGAAATAATGGTGGCGGTGGAGTTGACATGAAGGAAATTTATGGGTGCTGAGATAATTATATGAACTAAAAAGAAAATTGTGGGATTTCATGGGGATTCTTTGCAGGCGGGAGGTTTTTGAAGTTGGCCGTTGGGATTTTATTTTACTAACGAGAATTCTAAAGTTCAAAGAGCGATTTATACCAGGGTTGAGGATTTCAAATTTGAACGAAAATCGTAAATGAAGGTGGATAAAGAATTTCGTGGGAAATGTATGGGCCGAGCAAGCACACTGCTGGAATGTATTCCTTTATGGGCTTTAAACCTTTCTAAGTTAAAAATTTGGTTGTATACTCGTAACGACGACGACCACGACGACAAAAAAAAAAAATCTGAAATTTTGAGTGGTGATATGAATTACGCGCTATATTAATCAAACTAAATTCATTTAATTGGATAAGGAAATGAGCTTAATTAATGTATCGGTAGAAATAAACTCAAGAAATATTTTATTTTCATCTCCATTGCAAAATGACCAATGTTTGCTCCTTTTATATAAGAAAGGGTTACATGATCAATTATTGTGTCCCTTTGAATACTATTGCTAATAATATTTACATATTGACCATATAATGATATGTTATGTCCACATTTATAACACACCCCCTTGAACGTAGTATTATCATTAGTTGGATAAGTATGTCTCATTAAAAACCTTAAGTCGAAAAAACCTAATGGGAAAAAATTCGGACATAAGGGAAAAAGATCACATATCTTAATTCCAACGTATGTGCTTAGGTTGCCTCATTAAAAATCTTATCAGGAAAATTTCAGGGGACAAAACCGTGATAAAGGGAAAAAGAGTACAACCATGTAATCTCCCCCTCAAGTTAATAAAATCAGTTATTTGCATAAATCTCTTAGGTGTCGTATTCCAATATTGCGAACATGTTTCCTGAAGATTGTAGTTGGGAGCGCCTTTGTAAATAGACCTGCCACATTATCATTTGAACACACATATTGAATATTAATTTTCTTGGCCTTTTCGAGTTCTTGAGTATACGAGAAGAATTTTGAGGGGGATATGTTTCGTTCTATCGCTTTTAATATATCCTTCCTTAACTTGGGAAATACACACGACATTATCTTCAAATATTATTGTCGGCTCTTCATTGACTAGCAGTCCACTCGTTCCTTGGATGTGTTGGATCATATATATGAGCCATACACATTCTCTACTTGTTTCATGGAGTGCAATAATTTCAACATGATTTGCAGATGTGGCAACTATTGTTTGCTTGAGGGAACGCCAGGATATTGCAGTACCGCCGATCGTGAAGACGTAGCCAGTCTGTGATTTGGCCTTATGAGGATCTGATAAATAACCTGCATCAGAGAAGCTAGTCAACTTATGTTCCGAATTTATGGGATAAAATAGTCCCAAATCAATCGTTCCTCGTAGATAACAAAATATGTGTTTAATCCCATTGCAGTGTCTTCGTTTTGGAACTGAACTGCTTGCCAGTATATTGGATGCAAATGTTATATCTGGTCGGGTATAATTGGTAAGATACATGAGGTCTCCAATCACACTTAAATATGGTACTTTAGGACCAATTATTATTTCGTTATATTCACAAGGACAAAATGGGTCACTCTCAATATTCAGTGTTATATGAACGGAGAGGATTTGTCTTATCCATATTAAATCGTTTTAAGACCTTTTTTGTATAATTTGATTAGTGAACAAATTTCCCATTTTGTAAATGCTCTATCTGTAAGCAAAGACAATATTTGGTTTGATCGATATCCTTCATTTCAGATTTACCCTTCAAGTAGTTGGCTGTATCTTGAATTTCCTTGGGAGTTCCAATGATGTTTAAATCATCAACATAAACAGCAATAATAGCAAATTCAGTTATTATTTTCTTAATAAGAATGCATGGACATAAATGATTATTTACATATCCATCTTTCAACAATAGCTCACTTAGACAGTTATACCACATGCGCCCAGATTGTTTTAGTCCATATAACGATCGTTATAGTTTAATTGCGCAAAATTCCTTGGGTTTTGATTTTAGCATTTTAGGTATTTTAAATCTTTCAGGGATTTCATATAAATATCAGTATCCAATGATCTGTATAAAGACGCATCTCCAGGTTTCTCGAAACAGATAGGCCTATCAAGTACCTAAATGTAATAGCATCCATAACAGGTGAGTAAGTTTCTTCATAGTCTACTCCAGGTCTCTGGGAAAAAACTTGTGCAACAAGACGAGCTTTATACATTACAATCTCGTCATTCTCATTCCTTTTTTCGAATAAAAACTCATTTGCACCCAATGGGTTTTATAGTTTCAAATATAATAACAATAGAACCAAACACTTTTCGTTTATTTAGTGATTTTAATTCAATTTGTATGGCTTTATTTCATTTTATCCAGTCTTTCGTCTTTTGACATTCGGCTGTAGATTTTTGTTCTGGATCCTCATTTTAGTTTTCAATTTATTGCCCTATGGAATAGCAAAATATATTATCAATACATTTCATCTTATTTCGGTTCCATATTTTTCCACTACGGATGTAATTTAAGGAAATCTCATGATTTTCTTTATGTTCGTGACATTCATTGATTTCATGGGATTCTTGATTTACTTATTTTTGTGTTTCTTCTAGAACACGTTCATTTTGTTTGGATTCATTACATTTTTCAACTTCCTGTTTCTTTCGAGGGTTTTTATCTTTGAAACCGATTAGTCGTCCATGCTTCAGCATGCCTTAGAGTCATTTGATATATTTTCCCTTTGATTGCTCTTTTGGAATCTCTACTCGGGCTGGAACATTTACAGCAGCTATGTGTGGTTTCGTTACTCTACGTATATCTGTAAATGCATCTGGTAATTGATTTGCTATATTTTTTAAGTGTACAATTTCTTGAACTTCTTGTTCACATTATTTTGTGGGAGGATCAAGGTTCAATAATGATTATGTACACCAATTAATATCATTTGCCACATATTTTATTTCTCCACCTAAAAGTGGGAATTCTTCTTCGTTGAAGTGGCAATCAGCAAAACGAGCCGTGAATATGTCACCTGTTCTTGGTTCAATGTACTTAATTATTGAAGGTGATTTATATCCAACGTAAATTCCTAACCTCATTTGTGAGCCCATTTTTGTAAGATGTGTGGAGATATAGGGAGTATATATGATATGCACAAGGTCTGATTTATATTAGTCATGCAGCGTGTAATATAACGTGATCCCATATAGATATAGTAAGCTTCATTCTCATTATTAATGGTCTAGAATTAAGTTGAAGGCGTTTAATTAATGATTCATCCAAACCATTATGTCTGTGAACATGTGCCACTGGGTGTTCAACATCAACTCCAAGGGCCATACAATAATCATTGAGATTTTTTGGATGTAAATTCTTCAGCATTGTATAGTCTAAATTTCTTTATCATGTAAATTAGGAAATTGCGCTCTTAATTTAATGAGTTGAGCAAGAAACCTGGCAAATGCCATATTTCGGGTCGACAATAGGCATACGTGTGACCATTTGGTAGAAGCATCAATTAGTACCATAAAATATCGAAATGGTCCACAAGGTGGATGAATAGGCCCACATATATCACCATGGATTCGTTCCAAAAATAGTGGTGATTCATTCTCGACTTTGATTGGTGAAGGTCTAATTATCAATTTCCCTTGAGAACAAGCAATATACTATAGTTCCTTAGATTGGAAACTTTTTTGATTTCTTAATGAATGACCATTTGAGTTTTCGATAATCTTTTTCAACATAATTGAACCAGGGTACCCTAACCGATCATGCCAAACATTAAAAGTATTAGTAAACTTTAGGTTTACTATGGCATATGTTTCAATAACTTTAATATTAGTGTGGTATAATCCAGATGATAAGGCCGGTAATTTTTCTAACACACTTTCTTCTTGAAGTAATTGATGTAATGCAAAGATATTCGTAATTTTCTTCATTCATGGTTTCAACATGATACCCATTTGTACAAATATCCTTGAAGCTTAATAAGTTTCTTTGGGATTTAGGAGAGAATAATGCATCTCTTATTGTATACATTGTTCCTCCAGTCATCAGAAAATTTGCCTCTCCTTTTACTTTAATTATTTTTGCACTACCAGATATTGTATTTACGTTTAACTCATCAATCTTTAGGTGGGAAAAATATCTTATCCTTAAGTATGGTATGTGTTGTATCACTATCCACAAGACACTACTACAAAAAACTCCATCGGAATAGGGTTATAGGCATCGGTTGTTGTCAAAAACCGATGCCTATAGTCAAGCGGGGTCTTTTTTATAATTAAAAAAAGTTATACGAGTCGGTTTTAAATCATAAACCGATGCCTGTAGTCGCGCGGGTTTTTTTTGTAATAAATAAAAGTTATATGCATCGGTTGTATAAAGACAATCAATGCCTATATATTAATAGCATTGGTTGTTCGTCAACAACCGGTGCGTATAATAATAAGATAACCGAAAAATTTCATTAAAATAAATAGACATCGGTCTTGGTCAAACAACCGATGCCTATATAATCCGGGAAAAACCAATATGCATCGGTTGTTGGACATCAACCGATGCCTATAATAGAAAAAAATCCAAAAAATATATAAGCATCGGTTCATGTAGAGCAACCGATGCCTATAACCAAATACGAGCATCGGTTCTGTTTAGAACCGATGCCTATTCAAATTTAATTACGCGCAATTCGCGGAAAAAAGGTGATAAAAAAAGTGGCTGAGCAAAAATTTCAAAACATGAAGCATCTGTTTTTATGACATTAACCGATGGATATAATAATAAAAATATCCAGAATTTCTGTAAAATAATTAGCATCGGTTGTTGTAGAACAACCGATGCCTGGAACTAAATGAGAGCATCGGTTCTGTTGAAAAACCGATGCCTATTCAAATTTAATTACACGCACGCCACCACGGGAAAAAAGTGAATAAGAATCGGCCGAAAGATTTCTAAACATTAAGCATCGGTTTTGTACTGAACCCAATGCATATATAAATTAAAGTCTAGTATGATAATAATAGCATCGGTTTATTTTCAAAACTGATGCTAATTATTTTTGCATCATACAATATGCATCGGTCGCTATGTCAACAACCGATGCATATTGTGAAATGCTGTCTTCTCTAAAATGCCGTCATTTTTAAAATTAGTAGAAAATCTCATAATTCTAAATTGAATCTAACATTTATAATTGATGAACATAAATCCAAAACTCCACCCAATTATCTTTCATCTTTGCTATTGAATTATCAGTTGAGATTTTCGAAATAACTGAAAACCTACCAGCTTATTTTTCCCTCTTTGTGGAGCATCTTTATGCACCGTTTCTTTGAAAATTGATCTGATCAAGGTATGTATGTACTTTTTGCATTTATTATTTTACATATAATTTATCTGCATTTAACCTGAAAATGCATGAAGCAACATTAATATTTATTTAACCTAGAATTACAAGCGGTTGTGTTGTTCCTGGAAATTGAAAAGGCATGATGCATCAGGAAATTGAAAAGGCATTGAGAACTCAAAGAGGTGTACTGAACTTGTTTGTATAAATACCCCTGTTTGTGAAAAGTATTAATCTTCACAACACCTTTATGGCAATTGAAATTTAAAGCTCCATCTCAAAAAAAAATAATGGCTGACAACACGGTTTTGGTACCGCTTCGCAAACTATTGGAAACTCATGAAAAACAAATTGTCCTGCTGATGAAGCAAATGCAGGAAGAATGTTCCGCAGACATGAAGAACGTAGCCGACAAGTTAGAAGCAATCACCAACACTCTGGGCAGTATAAATGCTCATTGGGGTGAGGTGGTGCTCTCCATCTCTAAGATCGAATCTATTCTCATCATCAAGCTTGGTGCACGGTTTGATGGTGATGATATTGGTAATTCTTAGGCAGGAATGAAGAGGAAGGTTGCCGACGCTTGATTTTTCTTCATGCATTTGTAATTTTTATTTTTATTTTTTGCATTTGTAACTTTTTTGAATTTCTGTAATTGGAATAAATATCATTATATTAAATTACTGTGTGCTTTTTTTTAACTGTGCTACTTAATAATAAGGAATAAATAAAGTTTAGGTTTGTTTTGAACTTTAAGGACTACAAACAAGTTCAACTGACTCATACATGTATATGTGAATCACCTAATAAAACATCATGTAAAATAAAATGTACATAGCGTAAAAACAGAGTAATAAAAGGCCATCAGAATTTCCGATACACATAAATATGGATTGTTCAACTAAAATAGTACATCCTAAGGCATTTCACTATGCATATGTTTACAAAGTTCACTCATTGATGGCCATATCTGAATTTGTCAATGGGACCTGCTGAACAATGCAGGTCCTGATATAATGCAAATAATTCTTACAAAATAAGTTAAAACAGTAGATGACTTGTTGGAGGAACACTTGTCTTTCGATAGTCGACTTTGGTTTTCTTAACATAAGAATAAAAAGGGAAAAAAACTTTTTGCCCCCCAGACTACTTTGATTTTCACAGTTTACCATACGAACTTTTTTTTGGGACAAACCACTATCTGAACTATGCGTTTATTGCAACTTACCCCCTGAAATCAGAATTTTGGTAGTTTTGGATACCAAATCCGGTTTGTTAAGGTTTTTTTTTGGTAACTTCACTCCTTATTTCTCATCCTCTCCCCTTTCTCCGCCCTAATCTACCATTTCTACAATGATAACGACACAACGGTTCTTTAAGCCACGAAATGTCGTTGCTGATCTTCTTCGCCATGGAGAGGAGGTCCGTCGTGCCATTATCATTATAGAAATGGTAGATTAGGGCAGATAAAGGGGGGAGGATTAGAAATAAGGAGTGAAGTTACCAAAAAAAACCTTAACAAACTGGATTTGGTATCCAAAACCACCAAAATTCTGATTTCAGGGGGTAAGTTGCAAAAAATACATAGTTCAGATGGTGGTTTATCCCAAAAAAGAGTTCATATGGTAAACTGTGAAAAGCAAAATAGTCTGGGGGGCAAAAAGTTTTTTTCCCTAATAAAAATAATAATTATAATTAGTTGAACTTCTTATCTCAATGTTAATTATAATATAATATGAATTTTATCACTATATATATTTTGTCAAGAAAACAGAATAACAACAAAAAAACAACAGTAATTAATAAGAAAAATAAATTATGAACAGAGATACATGCATTTATATTTTCTGGTAAATTAATTTTATGTTTCTTTGTTAGTTTTTTTTATAGAGTTCTTAATTCAATTGTGCAGCAGTAGATAATGGATCGAATTTGGATGTATGGTAGATGTAATACACTTGAATATATTCAAGGGGTTGAAAGTTTTCTTAAGGTTATTGTGGATAATAAAGCTAAGTCTGCTTCGGAAACGATTGTGTGTCCTTGTGTTGATTGCAAAAATCTGAGATAATTTCAGAATACGGACCAAGTGAAGAGCCATTTGATACGTCGTGGTTTTAAAGAAGGTTATCCACAATGGATATGACATGGTGAAACTTTACCTCCGACTGATAATAAAACTCACTCGACAGCTCCGTCTACGTATGATACTAGTGATAGTAAAACAGAGAACGACGAGGATATAGACAGTGATCGATTAGATGAAATGTTGTATGATATAGGAGGTGATATCAATAATGTTGTTGCACTTGAAAGACTATCCGTTGATGCTGGAAAACCGTTGTACCCTAAATGTAACAAATTTACAAAGTTATCGTTCATACTTAATCTATATAACCAAAAGGCAAAGAGTGGATGGAGTGATATGAGTTTCACGGGGTTACTAGAGCTTCTAAAAGATGCGTTTCCTGATGACAACAAGCTTCCCACTTCAATCTATGAGGCGAAAAAAATGTTGTGCCCGTTGGGTCTGGAGATCGAGATGATACATGCATGTCCAAATGACTTGATATTGTATCAGAATAATTTCAAGGATTTGCGGGACTTCCCAAGATGCGGGGAATCGTGCTATAAAAAACAGGCAGTGATGATGGTGGGCTTGTACATAAAAAAGGACCTACGACCAAGGTGTTGTACTATCTTCCGGTTATTCCCAGATTCAAACGGTTGTTTTCAAATGCTAAGGAAGCGAAGAATTTGCAGTGGCATGCTGAAGGAAGGAAGAAGGATGGAAAATTAAGACATCCGACCGATTCTCCGCAATGGAGAAACATTGATGGTAAGTTTCCCGAATTCGGTAGTGAGAATAGAAATCTTCGGCTTGGACTGTGCACAGATGGAATGAACCCACATGGAAACATGAGCATTCGTCATAGTACTTGGTCGATTCTTTTAACAATTTATAATTTTCCTCCTTGGCTATGCATGAAGCGCAAGTACATCATGCTATCATTGTTGATATCCGGACCTAAACAATCAGGGAATGACATAAATGTGTACTTGACACCTCTTATAGAGGATTTGAAAAAATTATGGAATGAGGGTGTGACCGTCTTTGATACTTATACTCAAACAAACTTCACCTTACGAGCCATAATATTTTACACGATCAATAATTTTCCAGCCTATGGTAACTTGTCAGGTTATGCAGATAAAGGAGCTAAGGCATGCCCCATTTATGAAGATGAGACAAGTAGTACCTGGATGAAAAATGGTAGAAAAATGTGTACATGGATACCAGGGCCTTTCTCCCAGGACAACATCCTTATAGAAAAAAAAAGAAGATTTTCAATGGGAAAACTCTGGACCGAGTTGCTAGATCGCTATTATCCGGATGTGCAATTTATGATCATGTTAAAGATATTAATGTTGAGTTCGAAAAACTTTCTAAAATTGTCTCAACGGGTGGTTGGAAGAAGAAATCCATATTTTGGGGTCTACCATACTGGGAACATTTGTTGGTTAGACATTGTATAGATATGATGCATGTTGAAAAGAATGTATATGACAGTGTTATTGGAACATTATTAAACATTCCGGGTAAGACGAAAGATGGTATTAACTCTAGACAAGACTTGGTAGAAATGGGGATTCGGGAGAAGTTAGCAACGAAAATGACTGACAAGCGGACTTATTACCTACCTCCAGCTTGTTATACCATGTCAAAAAAAGAGAAAATCAATTTTTGTGAGTGTTTGAATAAAATCAAGGTTCTTTCTATTTAATCTTCGAATATTAAAAAGCTCGTTTCAATGAAGGAATTGAAATTGGTTGGTATGAAATCTCATGATTGTCATATCTTAATGCAGCACATACTACCGGTTGCAATTCGAGGCTCATTACCAAGAGATGTGAGGCGTACAATAACAAAGCTTTGTCGTTTTTTCAACGCAATTTATAGTAAAGTTATTGATCCTGAGATATTAGATGATTTGTAGGCCGACGTTGTTAAACCGTTATGCGAGTTTGAAATGTTTTTTCCTCCATTGTTTTTTGACATTATGGTGCACTTAATTGTCCACTTAGTTCGAGAGTTTAAGCCGTGTGGGCCAGCTTTCTTGAGGTACATGGGTATATTAAAAGGATTTGTGAGGAATCATTCTTGTCCTGAAGGGAGTATCATTGAAGGTTACGCTGCCGAGGAGGTAATTGAGTTTTGTACAAATTATTTGGCGAATTTTGAAACTATTGCATTCCTAAATCTCGCCATGAGGGAAGGCTTCAGGAAAAGGTACTATTGGGCTCAAAGCATTCTTTGCAAAATCTGAATTGCGCATCCAGGCACACAAACTCGTATTGCAACACATGTCTGAGGTCCATCCATACCTCGACTAGCACATGTCCATTTTAAAACAGCAGAACCCTTCAAAGGGATGAAATATGGGTGACCAGAGAACATAATCGCATATTTTATGAATGGTTCAAAGAGACAGTAATGCAAGAGTTATCTAGGACACCTAATAACATCACCGAAACAGTCAAGTGGTTAGCATATGGACCTGCTTGACATGTGAGGTGTTATGAAGGTTATGACATCAATGGGTATACGTTTTACACGAAACGTCAGGATGACAAAAGTGTGCTGCAGAATAGTGGTGTCTCAATAGTTGCATTAACGAGCGATTATTCGAGTGCGAAAGGTAAAGGACCAGTGGATGCTTCTATGTTATTCTATGGAGTCATTGAGGACATTTGGGAACTTGAATATAAATTGTTCAAGATTCCTCTTTTTCTATGTAGTTGGGTCGACAACGGACGGGGTGTGAGGTTGATGATTTGGGATCCACTTCGGTTGATTTTAGTCGGTCGGGGTATCGAGATGATCCATTTATACTTGCATCACAAGTAAAACAAGTCTTTCATGTTTCTGATCCTGTCGATTCTAGGTGGTCTCTGGTCCTCCCCAGTAAAAGGAGTATTGTTGGTGTTAGCGATGTCGTAGATGAAGACGAGTACGACCACTTCGATGAAACCCCACCATTTTCCATTGATATTAATGAACCTCCGATAACCTTAGGTGATGGTTATATTCGTTCTGACCATGGAGAAGGAGAGTGGATTGAAAAAAAAAGATTAATGCACTTAACGTGTAAGATTATTTTTTGGGATGGTGAAATTTACTTGGTCATAATAAATTATACCAGTTGTTTCTGACTAATTTTTTGTCTCAATTATAAACAGACATCCTTTTGCTTGGAAGCAGCTTCGTACGGGGTTAAGAATCGACTCATCACTGTGTCTTCATCTCCATGGTGGTTGCTCATTGTGTTTATTATTATTATTATTATTATTATTATTATTATTATTATTATTATTATTATTATTATTATTATTATTATTATTATTATTATTATTATTATTATT
>BMAC01000105.1:898379-912140 GCA_014905375.1 Phtheirospermum japonicum | reverse complement strand
CCCGGGCCACGCGCCATGTCCATCAAGCAAAGCAATTCTAGGCCCAATCGAGACCAATAGTGATTCCTCGAACCAGGGGTTGATTCCGAATGGTCCAAGGGAGGAGAACATTTTTAAGTTTCCAAAGTTCCTCTTAGAAAGGCGATGTGGGATAGGTGGGATCTTTAAGCTGCTGGTGGGAAGGAATAAAAAAGCAACCTTTTCATGTTCCAGAATTAAACAACATCAAATAACATCAAGAATTAAAGGATGAAAACGGCAAATAATTGTAGCGGTTATCAACACAAAATGGAACTTTCATTTAAATAAACCCATACCGAAAAAAAAGAAAAAAGAAAGAGTACAACAGTTCATTCAACTTCTTACTTTTTCAGCTTCTCCTTCAAGATTTTGCATTTTTGGCATCTCAAATATTGATATGTATATACCAACGAAATGTTGTTTTTAATAAATTTATCTTGTAATCAAAGGTTGAAACAGAAATAAGCATAGAATTATTTATGCGAAAAAAAATAAAAATAGATTTGTACAATAATGACAAAATAGATAATCAACCACAACATCAAGAAAGGATGAGAACGGCAAAATAATGGTAGAGGATATCAACACAAAACGAAAATTTCATTAATAAACCACAAGGAAATTAAAAAAAAATACAACAACAGTTCATTTATCTTCATACTTCTTCAGCTTCTCCTTCAACACCTCGTTCTCAGTTGCCAAGCGATCCCTCTCTTGCTCATAGTGTTGTCTTTCGAGAAGAATTTCAATAATGTGGAATAATTGATCCACAAAGTCTTTTTTGAGGCGGACTATCTCCACCTCAAGTTGTTCGACGAGGCCGGATGGACCCGCCTCGTCGTCGCTGCTTCCAAACCCCGAGCTCGACATCGTATGATTAAGAAAATCAGATAAAATATGAAGGGAGAGGATTACAAAATAAGAGAAAAGTGTGTTGAAACTATTGTGATGGCAGATTTATATAGAAAATTTAAGAGGTTTGTTCAAGCAGCTCAAAAGACTGTGAAATTGATCATTTAATTGACATGACTTCAAACCAAAAAACACCTTTCATCATAATTTCAGCTTGCGTGAAAATGTTATGCTATTGACACCTACTAATTATATGAAATGACTACTACTCCCTGCAGGTATCCATGGTGTTTATTGAAGACAAACCCTTTTTTTTTTAATTGGGAAACATGCAAAATATACGTTTTGTAGTTCCGAAATTGCCTTTAATTAGTTGGCCACACATTAATTATTTGTATGTTCCCAATAAACTCACTCCATTTTTATACCAAAAATATATTTCACAAGGTTTTGAGGCAAATGGCAAAACAAGAAAATCATGATTGTTAGTGTATTAATGAGGTATTCCTAATTTGTGAGTTTTGTGCTGGGATGTCTAATTTGCTCTTAAATGAGTAGGTTTAAAAAAAATAATGTTTATGCATGCAAACAAAATGAATACTTTAATTATTTTGATTAGACAAAGTGCTTCCGAGCTACCCAGTGAGCCTGGAAGTTATTTGATTGCTAGTATTAAATGCATCGGTTGTCTGTATACCAACTGACGCAATTGATAAATTCTAAGCATCTGTTTTGAAGTGAGCTGTATAACCGATTCTTATAAAAAAAAATAAATGGTAGCAACCGGTTGGAAAAAGAAAGCAATTTGAACCACCACCAAAATTTTTTTTTTTATCAAAAACAAAAACTTACAAAGCCATTAAAATTGACAATTATTAACAACAATCGTTTGGCATTATCATAATTTGAGACACCACATGAAAAGGAACAATGTTTAAAGTAAAGGTTTGATAGCTGTGTATTATTCCTTCCCACCATCCTTTACTGCATAATCCCACCTATCCCACATCGCTTTTCTAAGAGGAAATTTGGAAATTTAAAAATGTTCTCCTCCCTTGGGCCATTCAGAATCAACCCCTGGTCCGGGAAATCACGGGCTCAATTGGGCCTAAAACTGCTTTGCTTGATGGACATGGCGCGTGGCCCGGGCTTTGATCTTTAATCAGAATGGTTAGGGCCTACCCGTATCCCGTCTAAAGTTCTTTTTTTATTCCTAAGATCGTAACAGTAGCATCGGTTATTACTAATAGGACTGATGCTTAAAGTATGTCCGTAGGATCGATTTGTTTGAAAACAACCGATGCATATAATATTGGTTAACCTTAGATATTTTCCCGCGGTTTTCTTACCAGCGATGAATATGCATCGTCTCTTGTCCAACAACCGATGCTTAACCCTAATTTTTACGATATAAAATAAACCTACGAAAATACAAAATCGGCGTTGAAAAATCCCCCAAACATCTTGCAACATAGAAAATTATCTTCTCTCCCAGATTAAGGATGACTTTAATTCTGAAATTCACCAAGACCATCCTCATGCCGATGTCACGTTTCATGGTATATGTGATTTTATTTCATCCGTTTTTTTTTCTTTTTTTGTTCTATATATTTTTTGATTATTGTTTGTTTGTATGATTTTTGTAATTCTGAATAATTGTCGACACAATTGCAGCATATCCCGCAGAAAATTGTCCATTTTTTTGCAGAGCTTCCGAGCAAGGATTTTAAATTGCGCAATCCCATTAGGCAGACTTGGGATGTCACGGTGGAGTTGTTTTGTGAAGATGGTTACAAGGTTTGTTCTCTCCATATCTAACTCAAGTTTGTTGATGAACAACTTTGTGTCTTAAGAACCCTTATTCGATTCGTGTTATTTGTGTTCTTCTATGTTGAAGACGGTGATACGACTGATTATGAATTGTATTTCTTCGTATGTATATAAGAACTTCATTCTTGATGTGTTGTTTAAGTTTTCGCAAACTAGATACGACTGAGAGTTTGCATTTATACTCTATTTTTTTGTTTATTGTAGGCGCGGTTCACAGGTGAGTGGCTCGCTTTTGTGGATGACAACAAAATTTTAGAAGACTATTCCGTTGTCTTCATAAATAATGAGCCTTATATTTTTAACGTAATAGTATTTGGAGGCAAAGGCGTTAGAAGCAATCGCTTTGTAGGTGTGAAAGATCCTGACATTGAACTGACTGATTTTCCTTCTTTCAAAGTACTAGTATCTTAGACTATTCTAGAGCGTGGACGAATAGTAAGTTGAAGGTTTTTTAAATTATCTGCAACTAATGCATTTTCCACCAATTATTGATATGACGTTAGCAGCTTCTAATCATGCGAGCTTTTTATAGGCCATTCCAAAGGACTTATGGACTGAGCATGTGGTCCCAGGAGGTAATGGTCATCAGGTGAAGGCTACAATTCTAGGATTTTCTGATCGACGTTGGGTTGTTGATGTATCAAGCTGGGCATCAGATGGTCGCCTTGTCCTTACTGGTTGCCAGGAGATGCTTCAAGACTTATGTTTGCCACTCTACTCAACCTTCGCCCTTCATCTCGTGGATCTCCCATCTTTAGTTTTTGTTTTGTCGATATAGCACGTGGCATATTTAAGAATACCGCAGTATTTTATCTTTATGTTTATATTTGGGATGGAATCAGATGCAATGGGGAATTAGATGTGTTTGGACTATGAATTCATTAGATGTGGCATTCTGGTGAATGCTTAATCTTTTTCAGTAATGGTTGTTATGAGATCAAAAATTAATTACTTTATAGCCTTTTTATTTATGTGTCAAGCATTTAATAACCTCTAAGATTGGTTTGTTTGTTCTCTTCTCCTAGCGTTTGTTAACGAATCCCCTGTGTTCGATTAATTGATTGAGAGTTGCTCAATTAATTTAAGATTCCATTCTCTAATTTCTCTGGAAAATAAGAAACATAAAAACTGGATTAATTTATCCTTCGATTAAAAAACATTACTCTCCCAATCCGCACTAATAAACAACGGAACAATCACATTAGCAAGTCAAACAATAAACGGCATACACACACTAAAACCACATACACCCTAGAGACACCTTTAGCTATTTTTGATCCAGAAAATAAACCAAGTAATCAAAAGCGCCGTGCACAACCAACGTTCCCGATTTTGCTTCTTCTTAACATATTCCTCAAGCTTACAATTTTCAACTGCAAGTGCTTTCAGATTTGTTTCATGCTTCTTCACATCTAATTCAAGTCTCTTTACGTCAACCTCCAACACTTGAACTTCAGCTTCAAATTTATTTGCTCGTCTCAAAAGCCCGGGAATAATTTGAGTAGCTCTTGGGCACAGTGGGTCCTCAAGCCATTTGATAAAATTGCACCCTTTAACTACGAAAAATTAAGACTATCAGAAAAATCAAGCAAAAGCACGACACACCCACATAAATCTTAAGTAACAGTTATTTTAACTACAATTAATCGATCCCATGTTAACATCTTATACAAACCCCCCAAATAATTATTAGCCCTAATATCTAAAAATAGGAAAGAAATTCAACACTTACATGAAATCTTGGACAACTTATATATCTCCTCCCGGGATTGAGGTCGGTCCATGATGTCCGACAAACGACATCATCATCACAATTGCATTTTCCTCTTCCCACAGTGAACTCAGATGTTTGCCTCCACGCCATTTCCAATCAGATTGTCGAAATAGCACCCTCAGACTGAAATATGGTAGATTTATTACAAATATTTTTGGAATTTTTAGATTGCATCCTAAAGTTTTTAAAATTTATGTTTTGGCCCTAAATTTCAAGAATTCGTAATTACTCAATCAAATCTCGTAACCTTTAATTTTGTGATAGTCAAAATTTAGACTTAAATGAACAAACAAGTCTTTCAAAAGATATAATTATGTTTCAATTTCATTGCCAATAAAAATTACCATCGCGACTTCAAAAGGGCGAAACGAGGCTCTCCGTAAAGTAGACTTTGTCTTGAAATTGATCATAAGCCCCATTATCGACGACCAAGGACCTCAATGATCTATCTTCCACATTATAAACAACCAATCGAGCTCCAGCTATCAAAAAAACCTCCTCCTCCTCATCTCCAACAAAATACAAAGGCGTGAACCAAGACAAAACTCCATTACAATAAATGCTGAGTTTCGTCCAAGACCCTGCCACACCATACTCTTTCATAAGCCAAACATCCGTTCTTCGGTCACCGGTTTCCCTATCCACTAAACAAAGACATCCCCCCTAAAACCACAAGTGCATTTGTTGAAAACTTGCTAACCACATTGACACTTCTAGGTGGAGTGATTTCGAAATATACCTCGGTAACCAAATCTAAAGCAATTATTACAAATTACTAAATTACCATAGGGCGAGGTCTTAAGCCTTTTCCAGACATCCGTTTTCATAGAGTACACATATGCACCATCACAACGGTTAGGCACGAATGGGCCATCATAATCAAATCGTAATAAGAAAGTAAAACCACCCTATAATCATCTCTGGCACTATCATGCCCGTATCCACATGCGACATGGGTAGTCTCAACCCTAACCAGAGGTGTAGGAGGTAGTCCCACCTGCTCCATAGTAATGGGGTTCACCAAAACCATCCCACCAGTTAAATTGAGTAGCAATAGTAACCCATCGCATGAACCCAAAACCAATCTGCACACACTTGAAAAGTCGAGCTCTCTTGAAACGGTGCTAATGTTGCCTTTATGATTTCGATGGAGTGAATGGTGTTATATGGGGTGATGAGAGTGAGATATTCTTGGCGGGGTATTTCTCGAGCGAGGTGGGATTTGATGAACTGTGGGGTGTAGAGCAAGTTGCACCATGTTTTTGATAAAGACCTGAGCCTGCCTATCGATTTCGTAAGGAGGCGTAAGAATATGTCCATCAAGATTTCTTGGGGAAGATCCATTTTACTTCTCAAGACTTTGTAGAGGTTTGGAAGGGATGTTTGCTTTTGAGAAGTAGGGGAACGCGGGACTTTTTTATTTAATATTTACTATTATAGGCATCGGTCATTACTAATAAACGACTTTAGTTGTCTGATAAAATTTATGAGCATCAGTTGTTTTTGTACAATCGATGCATATACTCATGAAATCCGACAATTTGTGGGCGAGGGAGGTATTCGAACCCGCGTGGCTCGTAGCCTCTGAAAAGTCCAATTTTGCCCCCAAACACACGAAAACTATGTTTTTGAAATAAATTTCAGTCCAAAAATTTTCATATTTCCCACTCCAAAAACCCGCCAGATATTCAGAAGTAACATTTTGGAAAAGTTTGGACGATTCATTCAACCTCACCTGCTGTTCGCCGTGGATTCCCCGTCCTTGCCATTCGCCGTAGATTCCCTGTCGCCTAGTTTTCATCCTCGCCTGCTATAAATTGCGCAAGAATGTATGTTTTTATTGCTTGTTCAGTTCGTTAATTAATATGTTTGGGTAATGTTCAGGTGTAGAAAATTAAATTCCCTGAGTTGGTAATTGGGGTTGGAACTAAGAATTTTTACCACAAACATTTTTCGCTTCCCGTGGCCAAGTCGGACCTTTCAGATAGGACTGAGACCTTCAAAGTCGGACCTTTCATGTTGATTAGGTATTTGTTCAGTATTTATATTGAAGACCGGACCTCTGAATTCCATCCATAACCAATGTTTATGACAGGTTTAATTATCATATTAAATTTAGTTGCTGCTTATTGCAAAATATGGGAAAAATTAATTCACACGCCCACATGAGGATCATCGGTGAACGTACTTTGAGGGATATAATATAGAGCCCATCTGTAGTGAATTTGTGTATGGTTGATACCATTTATTTGGTGAATAATTTCACTGTCGTATTTTGGACATCCTGTTCACAAGCCATTTGAACCCTCTTGAACTATATGTCATGCGGTAAGTACCTTCACAAAAGTTGTTGATATGCTTCTTAGTTGTCTGTAGCTACTAGAATCATCCAAGTATCTGTTTTCACTCTTGTAATCTGTTTAAATCTTTTGGTGTCTTCACAGTAGTTGTCGATTGATGTGTTAGCTTTCATCGCCGTATAAATATATTCTTCATCTAATGTTTCAAGAATTTTATCAACTACCGGCACAGAGTCATGACTGATTCATCAAGCACCCACTATGAACATGAGTCTGAGTCTGTGAAAAGAAGATCTAGAGGCTCAACGACATGCATAAAAATGAAATCCAAGCCTTCAGAGCAAAAGCATGTCGATTTTGACGATAACAATAAACCCATCTGGAAATATGCTGCCAATTTCAAAAATCACCTAAGTTCTCTAGTTCGGTTGCATGTAGATATTAACATCGACGAGTGGAAACACGTCGAGAGTGGTCTGAAGGATGTGGTTTGGGAGGATTTGAAGGTATATAATAATCAACTTCTTATAGTAAATCATCTGTTGATGAATACATCTGTTTCTTGTTTATTCAGAAAAAGTTCAATATCGAAGGGGATGAGAAGAAGAAGCACTTCCTGAAGGTTTTGGGAGTGAGGTGGACCGCTTTCAAGTCACAGTTAGTGCGTGACTTCATAAAGAGGAAACACCCAAAATATGATCATCTATCCCAGTTATATCCTTCCATCACAGCTGATCAGTGGGAGAAATTCGTTAGTGATCATCAATCTGAAGAATTCAAGGCATTTACAGTGTATTACCTTTTATAGAAAAAATCACCAGAAATATATATCTAATATTTTCCTAAAACAAATTTACCAGGAAAAGAGAAGGAAAGCTCGGGAGAGCCAGTCTCACAACCAGCATCCGCACTTTTTAGGACCAGGTGGATATGCTAGTGCGAAAGCTAAGTGGGTTTTATCAGACCCTCTCTCGTCTTCGCCTTCATGTGCTTCGCTCAACTCGAGTATAGCTCCGGATGATCGTAGATTGGATTGGGTTCAAGCAAGAATTAAGAAGGACGAAAAGGGAAATTATGATATCCCGAATGAGCAAACGAAGGGGGTGGTAGATAAAATGATAATTATATTTTTTGTAAGAATATATATTTTTGGAAGTACTTACTTAATGACATGGGGAAAGTGTATTAATAATGTTTATCATTTCTTGAAACAGGTTGAGAAGGCTCGAGAAGTCATCAAAGGGACGTTTCTACCGCAGAGGCACGATGACATATTGAATGCGTCTCTAGGGAAGAAGGAGCACCCGATTCAGGTGCGAGGTGTTGGTAGCCACGTGAACGTGAGGTCTGTTTTTGGTCGACCGAGTCAGACAAGCAGGAGACAGAGTGGAGTGGTGTCAGTGGACAAGGTGAGGGCGGCTCTGACACAAGAAATCACGCAGCAGATGCAGGGAAAGTTTGATGCTCTATAAGCTCAATTCAACCGGTTGTATGATAAAGTGAATAACCAAGGTCCGCAGACTCCAGTTATTCACCAGAACATGCCATCAAGAGTTGACGAGGAGGCTGACTTCCACACGCCGATGCAAGGTGATTCACATAGTAGTTGCCAATCGGTTGGTGAGACTCCATTTCCTATGGTTGAGGTATAAATTAGATAATATGTAGTTTATTTTCACAAACTTTCTCATTTTATTCAGACCATTAACTTAAGGCTACTTTGAGTAATAGAGTCCGACCGAGTGCCGCCTGGCCTTGTCCATTTTGGGGGATATAAAAGTTGTTGCGAAGGGGATGGTTTACCCAACAGGCGAGGACACGATCGTCATCATCATAAGGTGTCACCCGGTCATGTCAAGGTCTCAGTAGATGAAATTGTCGAGGGTGCAGCAGAACTTCCTCTACCGATAACGGCTCATCCAGAAATGCAGCACGTGAGTGAAGTGTTAGGTAGCTTTTTATAGTGGCCGGTCAGATTGGTTCTATCAAGAGAGGTAATATATGTTTTCATTTCACAAATTATTTGTTTAGTTTTAGTATGCTCAATCATGGCCATATGTACAGGAACTTAAAAGGCCATATGAAAAGAAACAAAGACCAAGTCTCATGGAGACAAGTGGTGAGCAATCTGCAATAAAACCAAGGCCACCTCGTAGTCTTGGAGACTCTGGGAGCTAATTGCAAAGAGCTACACAACCTAATTCTATCGATGCCCGTGCATATGGACCACATCTCTATGGACCTAGAGAAAACCGTCTTCCATGACAAAAGAGAGACGAAAATTCATGTGCTAATTGTTGATATTCGGAGACTGTTCAGAATGGGGTGGATTAGTGTTGTTGTTGTGCATGTCTTTGCGCGGTACGAGCTTTCTTTTTCCTTATCAATTAGTTCAAAATTTATCTTATATTTATTTATCTTTGAATCAACTAATGATTTACAAGTGTCTTCGTGGGTTGGCTGAGAGTCTTTGTGCCGGTGCCTTTGGATTTCTTTATCCAGTGAAGATCTGCAAAAAAAGTATATTAAATGACCCGACTGCTGTGACGACGTACATAAGTGATGCCTTCGGTGAAATGTTTAGCAGGACATTCATTCTAGCACCATACCTAGACGAGTAAATAGAGACAATTTCTTGTTATTTTTTCTTTTACTCCTTTATAATTATTATAATTTATAAAGATAATTAATCTTTGTGCTTATGAAAATGTGTAGTGACGACTGGGTGCTGCTAGTGATATGTCCTCTCAAGAATCAGGTTTTTATTTTAGATCCAAAGGGATACAAGAGGGACTTGGATATCAAGACACATGTTAATACGTAAGTAACAATTTTCCCCCTATATTTGTGTTTCTTATTTTTTGAAAAGGTAACTTGCTGTACTTTTTTACAATAACATCATAAAAAACAATTCACTTTCAGGTCTTTATTGTCAATGTAGTAATGTACTGATTCTTTTTTGTGGGCAATTGTTTCGTTGACAACTTGTTTCATAGCATTAATGTAATTTTGCTATTTTCCACAACCTGATTCTTTCTAGAGCCTACTCTGTGTGGTTCCATTCATAAAACCACTTGAAGTTTTTCATTGGATGTAATATAAGATTGGGTGGCTCATCCACTCATTTTGGTTTTAAAACTTTAAATGCTTAATACATAGGTAGAAATTTCTTATTGTTTATTGAAATAATACTTTGCGTGTTATTAACTGCTTGAGTGCAACGATTACTATTTGCAGGTCAGTTCGGACCTATTGGTCAACAAAAGGAAAAAGAGGAAGAAACATGGTGTGGAATAATCTGCCGCTAAGTTTTTTTTTTATGGTATTAACAATAAAATCTATCGGTTACCCTAGTACGCAAGTTAGTAAAGTTCTTCGACCCATTTCGTTTTGACTCACTGATAGATCTATTAATAGGGGATATTGATATGCTTTCATATGATTTTTGTAGTGTAATCAACAACGAGGAGGCAATAAGTATGTTTATTATGTCATGAGGTATATGTATGACATTTTCTCCCAAGTCAGTATGAATTCTTCATTAGATACGTGTAAACTCATTTTTTAGTAGTAAAAATTACTGAATATTTTTTAAATTCCAAACCTAAACTTCATTTTTAAAATGACAAGTTGAAATTTTGAATCGGAATTTGTAGGACTCATTTGAAGTTGAACCATACGAGCAAGAAACAATCGAAGAAATTCGTGAGATATGGGCAGAATACATTACTCGGTAAATTACTCGTGTATATATATATATATATATATATATATATATATATACACGAGTAATTTACCGAGTAATGTATTCTGCCCATATCTCACGAATTTCTTCATATATATATATATATATTCTTAGTTTTAATTACATTTTCTTAGTTATTAAGTAATTTATTTTGTAACTTGGTGCAGAATATTATGAGGACGTCGGTGGATTTCCTCTGGATTTTCTTAGTTAATAATGTGACTTTTATTCATTCACAGGGAAAAGCATGGAATGACAGACAAATAGCAGTAAAGAGGTTGTCTAAGGATTCAGAGTTGGTATTCAAGGAAGAGGTGTTGTTCGTAGCCAAACTTCAACACAAGAATGGAGGAAAGGCTCTGGGGATTCTCCTTTGGAAGGAAACGAGATGCTTCTTATTTACGAGCTTTGTGCTATTGAACATGATATATTCTATGAGGTTGGGGTTTGTTTGCTACTTGTGCGATGAAAATAATTAGTTCAACTTGAGTTTTATTAGATATGATAGGAACTTCTGCATTTGAATTATTTATTATTGAATAAAATGCTTTTTTTATATTAAATTAATTCTTTGCAAATGTTAATTATCAATTTTCTGGACAGGTTTTAAAATAAAACTTTTGAAATTCTGGAAATTTTTTATCAAAAAATTTGTGCATCAGTTTGTGCAAACCGATGCATATAATCAGCTTTAGGCATCGGTTTTTAACATTGTTATATACATCGGTTCTTGACAACAAAACCGATGCATATAAGTAAAAAAGCGATATCGGTTACTCAACAATGACCGATGCCTATAGGTAACTATAGGCATCGGTTATGTAGAAAACGAATCGATGCCTATAGTTAACCTGTAAGCATCGGTTGTGAGATAAAAACCGATGCCTAAATCTCACCACGAGGCATCGTTGCTTTCAAAAAACCCGATGCGTATACAGAGACATTAAGCATCGGTTACTTGTCAAAGACGATGCCTTAGGTAAACTATAAGCATCGGTTGTGATGAAAAAACTTATGCTTTTAGAGGACATTAGGCATCGGATTTTTTAGAACAAAAACGATGCCTATGGTGTACCTATAGGCATCGGTTTTTATTCAAAAACCGATGCCTGTAGTTGACCTACAGGCATCAGTTGTTTTCCAAGAACCGATGCCTATGACATTCGGCATCAGTTGTAGAATAAAATTGATGCCTATAGCTACACTATAGGCATCAGTTGTTTTACAAAAAACTGATGCGTTTAGTGAAAATTAGGCATCAGTTTATAATCGAAACTGATACCTATAGTGCACATATAGGCATCAGTTTTTTCACATAACCGATGCCTTTAGTGACTGAATATATACATTAGGCATCGGCTTGTGATGACTATATGCACTGGTTATGGTCAAACAACGATGCATATGTCTATTATAGGCATCGATTGTAAAACCAATGCCTAAAGTCCAGGTTATAGGCGTCGGTCTAATAGGCATCGATTGTAAAACCGATGCCTATTAGCAAAAATAACCGATGTTGTTGGGGGTTTTCTGTAGTAGTGAGACATAAATCACCGTCTTCATTTTTGGATCGAAGTATATTCATGATCTATTTTTAAATAAGAGAGAACAAGTGTGAGTAATTAATCATGAAGCATTGTAAAAACATAATAGGAAATACTCATGATATTATTACATCAAACTATGAAAAGCATACATTACTCATAATAAGAAATAATTACAACACAACCATAAATCACTTGTGTACAATGAAATTACATACCACACTCATAAGATCATAAATCACACATATTTAAGTAAGACATACCATACTCATGACATATCACAAACATGGAATCACATTAGTATACCATATTTGTATAATTATATAACATCAATACTCGTAAAACCATGGCAATTGAACAATCACTCCTCCATGTTATTTCCTTCTTCAGATTTATCAATCATATAGGCCATATCCAAGTGGTTCATGTCATCGATCAAGGCATAAGGAAAATTATTAGAATCACTTGTAGCAAAGTTTGTTTCAACATTCTTTCCTTTTCCTTTCTGTGATTCTTGATAGATATTAACAAAGTGCTTTGGTGTGCGATATGTACACTACCAATGAACCGGCATACCACACCTATAACAAGCACCTTCCTTTTGAGATTTGTTTATGCTATTATTATATTTTTCTCATTTTTCCAATTTATCTGCCTTGTTATAGTTACGATAATTTGGTTGAAAATTTTTTCCTCTTCCTTACCCATATCCACGGCCACGACCACGTCCACGATTCATGTCATGACCTCGACCACACCCTTTATTAATACTGGATAATATTGCATTTGCCTCGGGTATCGGGGTCGAGCTAGTGGGACGAGACTCATGTTTTTTCATTAACATTTCATTATTTTGTTCAATTAGTTCTGAATATTTTTGAACCCTCGCTCTCGGTATTGTTGTTGAAGGATCACATTAGAAGTATGAAATGTGGAGAATGTTTTTTCAAGCATATCAGAATCAGTGATATTATCTCCAAATAATTTTAAGTTTGAGCTTATTCAAAACATGGCTGAATTATATTCGTTAACTGATTTAAAATCCTTAAATCGTAGTGCAATCCACTCATACCAAGCTTTCAAGAGGATGACCATTTTTTGATGGTCATATCGTTCTTTTAATGATTTCCAAAGATCTGTAGGATCTTTGATTGTGAGGTATTCAGTTTTCAGACTCTCATAGAGGTGGTGGCGAAGGAAAATCATAGCCTTCGCCTTATCCTGAGTTGATGTTTTGTTTCATTTATTTTATCACCAAGACCTTTGGCATTTAGATGGATATCAGCATCCAGTATCCATGATAAGTAATTCTTCCCACTGATGTCAAGTTCCTCAAATTCAAGCTTGACAAGGGTTGACATTATAACTAGATCAAAAGAAAGTGCATATTATTAATAATCTGATATTAATGATATTTATTTAAAGCATAAAGATGTGTAAACATAATAATTAATACATGTTGATATCTTTAAGAAATGTCATCATATGATAAATAAAGTGAGATCAAGAACACAGAACTAGAAATAACTCGTACCATAATCAAGTAGCAAGATTAATAATTATTCATGCCACAATACTCGGTAAACCTTTCGAGTGGGTGTTTCATAATCAAGTAGCATGATTAATAGATAATAATTATTCACACCACAATACTCGGTAAACCTTTCTAGTGGGTGTTTCATAATCAAGTAGCAA
>BMAC01000105.1:879453-894709 GCA_014905375.1 Phtheirospermum japonicum | reverse complement strand
AAAATTATAAATTGGGTTCAAACATTTTTTTCTTCAAATTTCAGGTTGCTTTTAATGCCTTGAGATTCGCCCCGCACATATCGGACCTCGGCAACAAGCTTACCGACCCACCCGTATCTCGCTCTCCATCTGAGAATGGAAAAGGACGTGTGGGTAAGAACGGGCTGTCTTCCCGGTCTCACTCCGGATTACGACGAAACGATCAACACCGAGCGAAAAATGCGTCCTGAGATCTTAACATCAAGATCGAATATGACGTACCACGAACGAAAGCTAGCTGGCCTACGTCCCTTGAATTCCTTAGAAGTTTCAAGGTGTGAGATTTTTCTAAATTGTGAATTTTGGCCAAGCCCATAAGCCCTAAACAAAAAATTTAGGCCCAGCCCATCATTTTTAATAGCAGCCATAGTAAGTTTGTTTTTAGTACATTTTGATTGTATATATGTAATTATAGCTCAATGCTTTAACGTGCAGTCAGCTGATGAACTGGTCAAGATGGCACATGAGTATTATGATGATTTTGCTTTACCTAAGCTGGTACTATTTAAATATTAGCTCGACTAATGTACTATTGATGTCACAGTTATGATGATGTTGCTTCCCTTTTAATCTTTTTTTTTCCACGTCACAGACTTTGCATCACTTGAACTTTCTCCAGTTGATGGTCGTACTCTGACTGACTTTATGCATCTTAGAGGCTTACAGATGCGCTCTTTAGGTCGTGCGGTGAGTGAATAATCTGATTCTATCTCTGTGTGTTTGTGTACGCGCACGGCTTTGATTTCCCATTTTTATTTTGAGCTAAAATTAATGTAATTGCTTGAAACAGGTGGAAATTGCAGATAAGCTCCTTCATATACAGTCTCTTTGTATTCATGAAATGATT
The DNA here is from genome assembly GCA_014905375.1 of Phtheirospermum japonicum. Taxonomy (NCBI): domain Eukaryota; kingdom Viridiplantae; phylum Streptophyta; class Magnoliopsida; order Lamiales; family Orobanchaceae; genus Phtheirospermum; species Phtheirospermum japonicum. Next base: position 893,823 of record BMAC01000105.1, on the reverse strand, counting down.
ACACGAGCTTTCAAGYATGTAGTTCGAGCTATTATTGCTTCTGTTGGGAGCATGGATAACATGCCCACTGCTATAGCTTCAACCTTAAATTTCTTGCTTGGGTCGTGTAATGTCAAAAACAACCAAAGCGACCAAGTTCTCAAATTGCAATGGTTACGGGCAACTCTGAAGAAAAGGTTTGGTTGGAGACTGCAGGATGAATTTCACCACTTGAGAAAGTTGTCGATTCTCAGGGGACTTTGTCAGAAGGTACTTTCTGGTCAATATAGTTTCATAAAAATATTTGCTTATGACTTGAAAGCACTTTTTTTTAAAATTGATTTCTTCCTTTTTTAGGTTGGATTAGAGTTGATCCCCGAAGACTATGATTTGGAAATCTCGGCTCCATTCACGAAGTCTGATATCATTAGCATAGTGGCACTATGCAAGGTAGAAGCATACAATAATGAAAAACAAAACAATCTAATTTGTCTTTGAAATGAAGTTTTTACTAACAAATTTATTTTCCTCTCATATTTTGCAGCATGTAGGGTGCTCGTCTGCCGATGGGCAAAATCTACTAGAGGCATCGAAGATTGCACTAGACAAAGGAAAGCTAGAAGACGCTGTTGTTAATGGCACTAAGGTAATGTAAATTAATGTTATTTTTTATTTTTATTTTTTTGATTATCGACTCTCTAATTCATGTTAACTATTTAGCTTGAACCTAGCTTATTTTCGTTAAAAAAAACCCTTAACTTTTGTCTTCCACTCTGAAACATTGCAGCTTCATGTTTGCTAAATTATCACTATGAATTACAGTTTCTCGAAGACGTTATTTCTTTTAGGAAACTGTATTTTGAAATTTTTGGTCAAGTGACTAAGCTTTATATTAATAAATAACTATAATTGCAGAGCGAATATTTTTACAAGTACAAGGATGACTCAGCCGTCCCCAGTAATTGTGTATTCCGCAGAGACACAGACGCGCTTTATCGTCTGTGCACGAATAATGCAAGTATCGTTTTGATTTTCTGCTCTTTGATGTTCAATCTCAAATAAGATCCATTTACCTTACAAATAGCTTGAAGTTGAAATTTTGTAAGACAAATGTAACTTGTCATGGGTTATTTAGAATTTTGAAAGATAATCGGGGTTTCTTGTAATTAGGATAAACCTTAGGGGTAGTTATTGTATTCAACTTATCAATCTGTTGTGTAGAATGTTTTTAAGGATTTTAAAAGATCATAGTTATTTATATGTTTTGTTTTTGTTATTGTCTATGTTACATTTACTGCTTTTATTTAATTTTGGTGTTTTTTTTTTTTTGTTGAAATAAGTAATATATTCAAAATATCTATAGTGTTGACAATTTTGGTGTGCCTACTTTCTAGAAGGTATTTTTCAATGTCCGTTCTAAAATAATACAATCTAGAACATACAATTTGAATATCCGTTCTAAAATAATGACATTCTAGAACGTATAATTTGAATGTCCATTCTAAAATATGACATTATAGAACGTATATTTCGAATTGTCTGTTCTAAAATATGATATTCTAGAACGTATATTCGAATTGTCCGTTCTAAATATGACATTCTAGAACGTATAATAGGATATACGTTCTAGAAGGTCGACATTCTAGAACGTATATTCTATTATACGTTCTAGAATAATGATATTCTAGAACGTATTTTTTAATTATACGTTCTAGAATGTATTATAGAGAACGGGGCAGACCCAAAATGAGACATTTTAGAACGGGTATAAAACATTTTAGAACGGATAATTATCCGTTCTACAATGACTGTCATTCTAGAACGGGTAAAAAATATCCGTTCTAGAATGTCTGAAAAATCTAGAACGGCTGCATCTAGAACGCAGCAGAATCCGTTCTACACCGCCTGTTTTATCCGTTCTAAAATATTTGTTTCTGCACTAGTGATAATTATTCACACCACAATACTTAGTAAACCTTTCTAGTGGGTGTTTCATAATCAAGTAGGAAGATTAATAGATGATAGTTATTCACACCACAATACTCCGTAAACCTTTCTAGTGGGTGTTTCATAATTAAGTAGTAGAATAAAATAATTCATTCAGTGATCTTGACAAGTATTATAGATGGTGGCAGAGCCTCCTTTATCTATAATTATGATTATATACAGTTTTCAAATAAATATGTATGTTGATATAGAAGGAGTATATATGTATGAAATTTTACCTTTGGGATCATTAGAAATACTCGAAATATTTTTAGAGCGTTCGTGATGATAATGTGTTATGAATTATGCACTATATTAATCCAACTAAATTTATTTAATTGGAGAAGGAATGGAGCTCAAATAATATATTGGGAGAAACAAACTCAAGAAATATATTATTTTCATCTACATTACAAAATGACCAAGGTTTGCTCCTTTTATAGAACAAAGGATCACATGACCAATTATTGTGTCCCTTTGAATACTATTGCTAATATTATTTACATATTGACCATATAATGATATGATATGCCTACATTTATAACAAGTGAAAGTCTTTTTTATTTTTTATTTTTATTTTTGACAGCATAACAAAGGGTGCTTGAATATAAGGGGAGACAAATCGCGTAATCGTGTTGTGTTTCATGTCAACATGATAAGGTCAAATACGAATACGACACGAACATGATAAGACCAACACAGTAAAAACCTAGCTCTGGGTCTGTAGACTTGGAACTAAAACTATTTATTGAATGAGAATTCAAGGCTAGTGAAGTGGTCAATAATGTTAGCTCAATTGAACTGAATTGAACCGAACGGATAACTTATTGAACTAGCATTCCCTAGACAAGAGTTGTTGGAGGGCGACTTGATCGACATGTATGTTTTAGTCCTGAGTGTGTGAGAAGCCAAACTGATTGATGTATTCCCAGCCCGCAGTGCATTGGAGAATCGAACTGTTTGATAGTGGCTCAGTGTTTTGCAAGTAATTGTGGCATTTTATCTTGTGTTTCTAGTTAGAGTTTAGCGTTATTTGTAGTATTTTGAGTCTTATTTTTTTAAGGTTTTAGATTATTCTATTATTTTTAAGTTTGAGATTGATTGGTGTGTTGTAATGATAAATCATGAAGTTTTTTAGTCCAAATTCTTATGTTGTAGGTGGCCAAGGGAGTCAGAGTTGCTTTGAGTCGCATTGGGAGGTGTCCAAGATCGAGTCGAGACCTTAAAGTCCAAAATCCGTGCCGAAACGAAGAAACCGTGCCGGAAGAAGCTGAGATCGACTGAAAAGCTACCGATTGACTGCCTGATCGACTGGCAGTCGATCGACTGCCCTTCCAAGAATCGACTGAAATGCTGAAAATCGACTCAATTCCAGAGTTTTCCCAAAAATCGATACTTCTCCAAGAAGCAGTCGATCGACTGCTTACTGTCGATCGACTGGACACTAGTAGTCGATCGACTGGAAGACTGAGAATTAGCGCGAATTTATGATTTTGCCTCTACTAATAGCTATTTAAACCCCATTTTTAACCCCATAAAAACACACACTCATTCCCCCACTCTTGCATGAGCTTTGGGATTAATTTTTCATTTTCTTCCTCTAGATCTACTTTCTCTCTGTTTTGGATTTAATTTTCAAGCAATTTCCTTGGGTTTGTAAGCTCAAGAAGAATCCAAATACTCCTTTGGATTAGCACTTTCATTTGTAATTCAAGYTTGGGATTCTCCATTTAATTTTAGTAAGCTTTCCTTTAATTTCAAGCTTTGTTCTYCATCTTCATGCATGTTCTTCAATTATGCTTTTTGCCTTAGCTACTTGATTCCATGATGAAACTTGTGATTTGGCTATGAATTATAGATGAGTGACACATCTAGTTCGTAGATCGGGCCTTGGTTCATCATGACTTTGAGTTTTACTTATGCTTTATTTTGAATTAAATTTCCATGCATAGTTTTAAATTGAATCTTAGATCTACTCTTCGTTTCTTGTTATTTTTCCAAAAGATTTGAACTTTTACGTCAAATTTTATTGCTCTTTACCTTGGTGCTTTCAATTTTTGTCAGTTCGCATTATTTGAATTTTCATGCATGGTTGTACTTTATGCATGCATGGTAGTACTTGATGAAACAATGCTTGTTTTTGCTTGTTTTTGTTAATTGCTTGCATTTTCAATTAAGGCATATGACCAAAGCATCCAACCAACTTGTCATTTCAATTTCTAGTATAGTTTGCTATTTTTAATTGCATTATTTTCGGTTTTCTTTCATATCTTGAGCTTGAAACACGTTGAAACTTGCAAATGGATTGAAGTCCGATAACACCGAGCCATGAACTCGTTGATTTATTTCAACACCACAAAAACAATCACTTTAAAATGGCGCCGTTGCGATATGGCTTTGTTAAGGCTTTCGGTTTAATTGTCGTTTCATTGTGTTTTTAGCTTTCCTTGGTATTTGACRCTTTTTCTTTAAGTATGCAAGGTACTTATAACTATGGTGGATACATTCCCAACATGGGAGGGCATGGTGCAAACCATGTTGGGAATGAGATGTTGTATAATGGGTATGGCAACGTTGGAGGGCATGGTGCAAACCACGTTGCCAATGGTGGTTATGGTTATGGGAAACCCAACATGGGAGGGCATGGTGCAAACCATGTTGGTTTGGTGGCATCGTGGGTATGAATGGTTCTTCCGGAGGGTATGATGCTTCAAATCCTTACTATGTGGATTATGAGTCATTTGGCGGTCCGAGCTCCTATGAGATGAGTCCCCCCATCCGTATTATGAGGGATCTTAACCAACTTTTTTTGGGATGTGGATGGTGTGGAACGAGTGCTCATATTCACGAATATTTCCCTTTCATGTCCTCGTTTGATTCTGTTGATATGTATGGAGGTCGTGGACACCAAGCGGGACTCGTTTGTACTACGCCTTCTTTTACTCCACCGCCGACTCTCGATCCTTATGAGTTATTTGGAGGTGGGATCTCCATTGTTCCAAGTGGCCCTCCCGAGCGAAAATCTTCTCCTCCGACGTATTCTCATAATTATGACGTGAAAATGGATTTATCCTCGAGGGAGTTTGAGTTGAAGATGAAAATAGCGACATTAAAGGCTCGAATCGCTAAAATGTCTAGCCCGAAACCGACTCCTCCTTGTGCGGGACCCGATTGTACTACTCCCCCGCCGCCTCACGATCCTCTTGTTACTTATCACGTGGACCAATTTCCTTCGTCTACTCTTCCGGTCACTTTCCTTTACAAGTGTGGGGTAGTTGATTCGGTTGTCTCACCGAAAAAGGTTGGCCCGGTTGTCGATATAGAGGGATGTTGTGAGGATAAGCCCCTTGTTCTTCTCGATAAGCCCGTTGTGCCTCTATTCGACCCCATTTTGTGTGGAGATGAGTCTCGATGTGTCGTTGAGGGCAACGACGACTTTTTAGAGGGGGAGGTGGGGGTTATTGAGAGTAAGATTGAAATTATTAACGATCATCAAGAGGACGAGGAGGAGAGGACGGGTAAAGTGCTTGATATTCTTGAGAGTGCTATTGATTGGAGACCGAGAGTGGTTGAGAGAGTGAGCCCGTTGAATTTGATTATTGATGAAATGATGACAGCCGGGATTTGAAAATTGTTATTGGAGGGCTTGATGTCTGTTATTTCTAAAAGAGAGTGGGTGAAGCCCATTGACTTGGTGCCCAAGACGAGCGGCTTGTTAGATCTTAAGGATAAAGAAGGAGGGTTGTTAGCCACAAGGGCTACAATGGGTTGGAGGATGTTGATCGATTTTAAGAAGTTGAAAGCGGCTACCAAGAGAGGTCATTTCCCTCCCCCATTTGTCGATCAAAGGATGAACAAGCTAGCCGGCCATTATTCTTATTGTTTCTTTGATGAGTCTTCGGGTCACTTTAAAATCACCATCCCACCCGAGGACCTAGCCGAGATGAGTGTCGTTTGCCCATTTGGAATGATTTCTTTTTGGCGGATCTTATATGAGCTATGCAATGTGCCAAGGATGTTCCAAAGAGTGGATCCTCCCGACGAGGAGGAGATTGTGTTGGTGGATCCTCCCATTATATTCCCACCTTGATCGAAAAGGGAGTACGTCAAGCTAGTGACGTAAAACAAGCGCTTCTTGGGAGGCAACCCAAGTTCTTTCCATTTCTTTATTTCTTTTATTGAAAAATCCAAAAACATTCAAAAATTCAAAAATCCAAAAACATTTGAAAAATTGAAAAATAAAAAAATATTTTGTTGTGATTCTTGTACATATTGAGTTTTTAATTTCGTGTGATTTTCTTGTATAGTGTTTTGTTTTCCGACTTCAATCTTTGGCGATTGGATAAGCGAGTAGCGGTCATGAAGCCGGGAGATACTAGCCACACTCGATTTTTGCTTGGATTGCTTGATTCTTAGGTGGACTCTACCGAGCTCGACTCAAACTCGCTCGGTTAAGGAAGTTTCTATTCACCCTCTTTTTACTTGATTTTCATTAAAATGTGGGTAATGCATGGTTTAAGTGTGGGGTGAGTAGGTGGTTAGGGTCCGGGTGTCGAAAAGCATGTTTTGTTGTTCTTAACTCGAGCCTTGGCGAAGTGACGCATTCTTGACGAAGTGACGCTTACTATTTGCGCATTTATATGGTTGAGTTGATTTTTGTGTCGTTGTGTCTTTATTACATTGTTGAACAACTCCACGTACTTGGAAGTTTGAATAGTTTACTTGTCGAGTTTTTGCATGTTTATGGCCTCTTGTGTAAGGAGTGAATTTTTGTGCTTCGTCCAAACCCGTTTATATATAAATATAATCAACATTTACTCGTGAAAAGATTGCAAAGCTCTAAAATCTTTTTTGATTTTGCTCCCAAATTCGGTGCAAACTAGTGAGTGACCTTGTGTGATTTATCGGCTTGCTTGCATTTTTAGGGAAATTGCATTAAGGAGGTTTAACTTTGCTCGTACATGATTGAATTTGAAAATGACCTCGAGGCATATATATCACCCTTGTTCCGGCCATATTCATATATGTAAGCTACTTAAAAATCCCAAATGAGCCCCCTTGAGCCTTTATCCCGTTTCTTGTTAGCCGAGCTCGATTTTAGCTCTTGTATCTTCATAACTTGTGAGGTAAGAGGGTGTGTTGTTAGTTGACAAGAAATGTGAGGGAAATCGATTGAGGGGTTTTGGGTTTTGAGTTGCTTATACAAAAAAAAAAGAAAAAAAAAGTGGAATAAAACTCCAACACAAATCACGAAAAGTGATAAAGCGAGCGTTCAAGTATAAAGCCTAATTCAAAAAGGGCTAAGTCTAGTGAAAAGAAGCAAATTCAAAAAAAGCTTCTACGTGTTGTGAAGAATAAAGTCGGGAAAACGTGAAAATGTATGAAAAGGGTTTCGATTGAAAGATTGGTGAATTGGGAAAGGTGAAGCGATCATAAGTTTCGGGTTTTAAAAGTTAGGATTTTGTGTGTTATTGATCACGTTTGATCGTGTGTTAGCCACTATATCCATATATTCCATACCTTACCAAAGAGCCAACATTACAACCCATAATAAAGACCTCTTTCGATTCTTGTTTGGTCATGTACTATGAGCAATTTTGAGCGTCCGATTTGTGAAATCTTGACGAGTGCATGCATTGTCCGATTCGAGCGTATACACGTCCCATATCAAACACTTGAGCGAATTGAGCGAATACCCTCAAATTTCCATTTGTGAGGAAGTCATCGATTTGGCTTGCATTTGAGAAAGAGTAATACGAGCAATGCTTGACGATAGCGAGTTTATGTTGATACTTCCATCATATTAAATAAGGATAAGCACAAGGATTTTTCTTTTTACATAATGTTCATTGCATGTACACTCTCGATTCTTTTCGTTGTTCGAGGACGAACAAACCGATAAGTGTGGGGTAGTTGTTTTGCATGTAATTGTGGTATTTTATCTTGTGTTTCTAGTTAGAGTTTAGCGTTATTTGTAGTAGTTTGAGTCTTATTTTGTTAAGGTTTTAGATTATTCTATTATTTTTAAGTTTGAGATTGATTGGTGTGTTGTAATGATAAATCATGAGGTTTTTGAGTCCAAATTCTTATGTTGTAGGTGGCCAGGGAGTTAGAGTTGCTCTGAGTCGCATTGGGAGGTGTCCAAGATCGAGTCGAGACCTTAAAGTCCAAAATCCGTGCCGAAATGAAGAAACCGATGCCGGAAGAAGCTGAGATCGACTGAAAAGCTACCGGATCGATCTGGCAGATCGATCGACTGCCCTTCCAAGAATCGACTGAAATGCTGAAAATTGACTCAATTCCAGGGACTTCCTCTCCTTTTCAAGAAGCAGTCGATCGACTGCTTGCTGCCCAATCGACTGGTAGTCGATCGACCGCCCCTCCCGGATCGACTGAACTGCTCAAGGATCGACCCAAATTCCCAGAGATTTCCAAAAATCGATACTTCTCCAAGAAGCAGTCGATCGACTGCTTACTGTCGATCGACCGCAGTCGATCGACTGGCCACTAGCAGTCGATCGACTGGAAGTCCGGGAATCAGCGCGAATTTATGATTTTGCCCCTACTAATAGCTATTTAAACCCCATTTTTAACCCCAGAAAAACACACACTCATTCCCCACTCTTGCATGAGCTTTGGGATTAATTTTTCATTTTCTTCCTCTAGATCTACTTTCTCTCTCTTAGGTTTTGGATTTAATTTTCAAGCAATTTCCTTGGGTTTGTAAGCTCAAGAAGAATCCAAATACTCCTTTGGATTAGCACTTTCATTTGTAATTCAAGCTTGGGATTCTCCATTTAATTTTAGTAAGCTTTCCTTTAATTTCAAGCTTTGTTCTTCATCTTCATGCATGTTCTTCAATTATGCTTTTTGCCTTAGCTACTTGATTCCATGATGAAACTTGTGATTTGGCTATGAATTATAGATGAGTGACACATCTAGTTCGTAGATCGGGCCTTGGTTCATCATGACTTTGAGTTTTACTTATGCTTTATTTTGAATTAAATTTCCATGCATAGTTTTAAATTGAATCTTAGATCTACTCTTCGTTTCTTGTTATTTTTCCGAAAGATTTGAACTTTTACGTCAACTTTTATTGCTCTTTACCTTGGTGCTTTCAATTTTTGTCAATTCGCATTATTTAAATTTTTATGCATGGTTGTACTTTATGCATGCATGGTAGTACTTGATGAAACAATGCTTGTTTTTGCTTGTTTTTGCTTGTTTTTGTTAATTGCTTGCATTTTCAATTAAGGCATACGACCGAGGCATCCGACCAACTTGTCATTTCAATTTCTAGTATAGTTTGCTATTTTTAATTGCATTATTTTCGGTTTTCTTTCATCTCTTGAGCTTGAAACACGTTGAGACTTGCAAATGGATTGAAGTCCGATAACACCGAGCCATGAACTCGTTGATTTATTTCAACACCACAAAAACTATCACTTCACTCAGCTCAGCAAGCGGGTGAGTTCGAATTGAAGAAAGGTCATCTCGATGCGAATTGTGGGTCTTCAAAGCCCAACAATTATTAGGGTTCAAGATGAGAATTAGGAAAAGAGTCATGAAGGAATGATATCTTCTTTTGGTATGAAAACACCTAGTTTCCTTCTAAGAGACAGGGTTTCTTGCTTACGGAACAAGTCATTATTTCTTATAAATAGAGACTCAAACTCTTATTCTACACTACAACTTCTTTACACACTTTAAGCACATATCGATTGATTTTTGCATTCTCAAGTGTTAGAGTGTCTACACTTAGGTCACCCCAATGCCTTTTTTATTAAGTCAGTCTATCCTTAGTTGAGATGCCCACTGGGCTAGACGGTGTTTGAAAAGTCGAAAAAAGGTCGGGAACTGCTCGATCCAATTCTTGAGGTGTTCAATTATTTTGGACACATCAAGAGGAGTCATCTGTTGAAAATCAAATGAAATCTTGTCAATGAGTCGAGACATGAGAAACCAACTCCTACTAAACCTTTTAGCAACATGAGTTAAGCTAAGAAAATGTGGATAAATATCACGGGAGCTTTTGGTGAAGTCGAAGGTAAATCAAAATCCCATACTAGATGATCACACCACTAGAAACAGGGGAAGACTAGAATCCGATATATCGCGAGTTCATCCTCGGGCGAAGGTGGCTCATCAAAAGAATAAAGCATCAAAGATAAGACGAGCAGTCCTAATGAGAACAAAAATAAGGAAATAGAGAACGACCCCACCAGGGACAAACTTCTCCCTTATTACATAGCAGTTAGCCCAATTGATTCAAACACATCTGCTGCATTGAAAAACAAAAAAAAACTCGTTCGAGCGGATGACTTACTCAAAAGGGAGGCAAGGTGAAGCCTCGAAACAAACAAAAGTACTGGGGGAAGAAGAGTAACACTCATCGGTACATGTGAAAGATCACTCCACCAAATATTTTGATCCTATGTTGGCACAGATGTAAGAAGAAATAGCTTAGATGAAGGAGATGATGGTGGAAAAGCAAGCCACTAGGAGGAGAGGCCACCCTTATGCTGATAATATCTTATATGCAGAGATACCTAAAGGTCTGAAGGACTTAAACCTCACTTGTGGAGGATATGCAGACCCAGATAAACACTCCCAGTAGTTCCACATTTCAGACGTACTGCATGGTTACAATGACACAACTCGATGTTGGGCGTTTTTAGCCACATTGGTGGATGCAGCCTGTACTGGTTCCACCAGCTTCTGCTATCAAGCATCACTTTTTTTTCCATTTAGAGAAATATTCAAAGCACACTTTGCTGTCAAGAGGATGCATCAAAGGGATATTATGGCCATGTATTCTGCAGAAGACAGGAGAAACCTTAAGATATTATGTGATGAGGTTCAACAAGATCGTCATGGAGGTGCCTGGAGTTGTCGATGTCGTATAAGCTAGCGCCTTGTATCAAGGCTTGAATGAAGGACACCTGAGAACTTCACTTGCGGAAAAATTAGTTGAAGCCTATTTAGGATTTCTCATATCAAAAAAGCTGAAGAAGACTTTATGGGAAGGAAGAAGGAAACGGGCAATAAAGAACAAGAAAAGAAAGGTGAGTATTAGAAGTATGAGGTTGATGATCCACGACGGATCTGGAATATATATGAGAGAGTGAGTGATAGGTTCCTATAGGAGCTTAAATTCGATAACTATACACCCCTTAAACTAATACATGAGAGGTTGTTTGAGATAATAAAAAAAAAAAAAGAGCTCGGAGGTCAGAACAAGTGGCCGAAAACTTAAAGAGATAGGCCGAGTAAGCCCAAGTCAAGACTATTTTGTCGGATCCAAAATGATTATGCCCAGACAACATAGACATGCCGCCACCTGAAAGGCAAAATCTAGAAGGTCATTTGAAAGAATTCATATACCAAGATAGGGAGCTCGGGTCGGAGCCGAAAGCATGAACCTCCAGAGGAAGAGGGGGATCAAAGAGAGAAAGGAGAAAGATGAGTCCCAATAGAGGGTTACCCCTCTATAGAGGGGTTTAATACAAATGATATATGGAGGGCCTACGGATGGAGATTCCAACTAGGCTCGGAAAACCCAGGGACAAGGGATTAAGCCATGGAAGTCGCGCGCTCAAGGCATGCATGACAAAGGCATATAATTTAAAACCTTAATATATATATAGGGGTGGGTTCAAATGAGAACCATGTCCTTATATGCGAACCTGCAAACTAGTGCTTTTATTATATACCAGCAGTGCTTTACTATACAATCACAGTGGCTTTATTAATATTTCAGTTATATACACCAGTAGTTCTTTTATTATACAATCCTAATGCTTTTAATTAAATAAGGAAATACACAAAAAATCTGATCCATTCATTTAATTAGATTTAAGGCCCATAATTTACCTTAGGTTCACATATAGGGACATGGTTCTCATTTGAACCTAATCCTATATATATATATATATATATATATATATATATATATATATAAAATAATCTACTTTGAAATAATAATATATAATTATAATATAATAATTCATAAATATAATTTATAACCTTAACAAATATAAATATATAATATATAATAGATACTTTTTTTAAAAAAAAATAGTTTTTGTAATTTTCTCTCATTTAAAGTTTTTTAGTCTAAATAGAATATTATTTTAATTGAATATAAATAATATAATTTCCAATACATATAAATAAGTCATAGTATACTTTTAATTAATAATATATTAATATAATATAATTGTTTATAAATATAATTCATCACCTTAACTAACATATCTAATAAATATATAGATATAATATATAATACATAAATAATTCAGATAATCATTTTCGTATTATTTTCTCATTATTTATTTCTTGTTGTATAAATAATATATTATTTTAATTTAATATATATAATATATTTTTCTAAAATATAAATAAATTATAATATACTTTTAAATATAATATATAATTATTTCTGAATATTATTTATAATCTTAATTAGTATACCTAATAAATTGAAAAAAATAATATATAACACATTTTTTTTCAAATAAAAATAAGAATTTTGTAATTTTTTCTCATTTTCAATTACTTATTTTCTAAATATAGTTTTATTTTAATTTAATATAATTTTCAATACATGTAAATAAATTATAATATACTTCTGAATATAAAATATAATTATAATATAATTGTTAATAAATATAACTTATAAACTTAAATAATATACTTAATAAATAATATGTGTGTGTATATATATATACACACACACACATACACACATGCACATATCTTTCTAATAACCATAACAACTTTTAGTAATTCTTTATATTATTTTTTATTGTCTTATTATAATATTATTTTAATTATATATATATATATATAATTTTAAATACACAAAAATAAATTATAATATACTTTTAATAATAATATATAAATTTTATATTCTTAAATAATATACCTACTAAATACGAAAATTATAATATATAACACATTATTCAATAACAATAATAATTGTGCAATTATTTTCTAATTTTCTCATTTTTTATTTTCTCAAATTTAATTTTTATTTTAATTTATATCTATATATATATATCCAATTCATACTAATAAAGTAATCATAATATACTTTATAATAATAATGTATAAATATAATTTATGACCTTATCTTATTTATCTAATAATAATTTAAAAAAAAAAAAAAAAAACATACGTGACTTACCTAGCGGTTGAGTGCCCATTCTTCCCATGCACAAGGTCAGGGACTCGAATCATCCTCTATGCAAATGGGAGATTAAAATTGCCTCTAAGGCCGGGTCCCAAGAGGGTGTGGCCAAGGCCGGGTAGTGGCCCGCCCCTCTGGGTTCCTTTCTTCTTTTAATATTTTATTCTGGACGGAATAAAATTCGTCGTAAAAATTTATCGACGAGAAAAAATCATCAATAAGAATACCCAAAAATCTGAAAATCATGTCGGTAAATCCATCAGTAATTGCATTACATAAAAGGTTTTTATTGATCTATTAAATCAGTCGTTAACTTGATTATCGGTGGATTTTTATCTTTTACATACGGAAAATTATTTTTGTAATCCAATGTTTTCTTTTAGTACAAGTTCATTGTACTCAAACAAGCCTTTTTTGATTGGATTATCTTATTTGTAAAGTCAAAACTTATCTCATATGCTACTATTACAAGCGTTTCAAAGAAGTTGTAGAGTTTTTATTTTATTCAACTTTTAACCTTTTATTTCTTGAAAACTCACATCGTTATGTCATTAGGTATTTAAATTTCTTTTTCTTTTATATCACTTTACTATCACAGTTTCTTTACTTGAATGTTTAGACTTCTTTTAGTATTGTGCAATTATTTAAAACTATCATATATTTATTTTCAATATAATCTATAATAAAAACAACAATAATTACATTTATAATGCTAACATTCTTTCAACAACAAATAAACAAACATAAAGTTAACTTAAAATATTAGTTATAAATATTCACTTTTACGTAATTTTGTATTTTTCAGCCATTGTCTGTTAAATTACTTACATTAGCTAACTTTTCAACTATCACTATTAGTTATGTGTGTCAAAAATTACCATAAATCTAATTTATTTTTGGAACCTCCCAAATTTTCTCCAATTTTGTTGTAAATTACTATAAAAAAAGAAGTGAGAGAAAGACTTAAGTTCGACATAATTTACCTTCTTTACTCTAAATATTATAAGGATAAATTATTTAATAAATTTAATACCTGAACACTTTAGGACTTGAGTTGCTTTAAATATAGATTTCATCCCCGTCGATTATATATACTGCGTTCCTCGTACAAGACAATCTGATCTTAGGTTTTCTCTTCTCTATTTCATAAGTGACTTGAGTTGCTTTATATATAGATTTCATCCCCGTCGATTATATATACTATGTTCCTCGTA
>BMAC01000105.1:809327-879073 GCA_014905375.1 Phtheirospermum japonicum | reverse complement strand
CCATAATACTATTTATGAGTTTTGTTATTTGTAGTTATATATACATCCCATAATGGTTCGTGGTTCAACTCTTACTCTTGCCCATTTTCATTCTTTTTTTCTTCTCTTTTATCTCTTAGTTTTCTATATTTTTTATCTTTCTTTTTATATTTCTCTTTGTTATTTGTTTCTTATTAGTTTCCTTCTTTTTTCTTTCTCTTTATCTCTTGTTGTTCTATATTTTTTATCTTTCTTTTTATTTTCTTCTTTCTCATTTGTTTCTTTTTAGTGTTCCTCTTTTTTCTTTCTTTTTACTCACTAATTCATATATATTTTATCATTCCTTTTCATTTCCTTTTATATTCCTCTTTATCATTAATTAAATTTAAAAGCAAAAATATAGAATTAAAAACATCACCATTCTCTCTTTCTTTTTATTTTCCCTTTCACGTTATTTACCTTAAAAAAATAATAATATAAAACTAAAAAAGTATCACTCATTTCTCTATTTTCTCCTTACCTTTTCTTTCTTTCTTTCCTTATTCTCACAAATTATTTTAGAAGTAAAAACATATATTTCTTATTTTCTTTCACCCTCTCTAGCTCTTATTTTCTTTGCCTTCTTATTTTTTATTTTATATTCTCTCTAATTTATCGTAAAACCAAAAAGATTAAAAATATTTTTTTTCCTTAATATAACACGAGCCGATTATTGTCATTTCACCAAATTATTTTTGTCTTATAATACGCGGCCTCCCCAAACTAACAATCCTGGATCCACCCCTGAACGCTTGCCTCTACGAAGGTGGAAATAAGTTTGGTCTTATCTCATGGCAGGTTTCAGGAAGAAGGAGTATTAGATGAGTGAAGATGAAATCCTTGATATATTGGATGAGGCGATTGATTTTGCCCAAGCGGAACCTCGCCAACAACAAAGTCCGATTACTTCTATGGTTGTGAGCCTTGAGATTTGCACTGTTCATCAAGATGGCAAGTCGCTTGGTGCCATTCAGGGCAACCAACTCGGTCCCCTTATATCTCTGGCCTTGTCTAACCATGGAGCGCAAGTCGTGGGTTTCATTAATTCATTGCTAATTTTTTGTGTTATCTGAAAAGTATTGATTTTGTTTTGTGAACTTTATGTTAGAGAAAATAGATTTAGTAAAGTTATATATGACAATATTAACAAAATATTAAAAATATAGACGGTTCATTAGTTTTGAAAATAAATGCCAAATTCTTAATCTACGTTTCGAGTAGATTATCGTGGTATAATTACTTTCAAAAATCTATATTCGGGTGAATGAAAAGTCATGATCAAGGTTGGACATTTGAATATGTTCGTATAAACATTTAAGAGGGTGTGGAGTTTCTAAGTAAAGAGAAAATATCCGACGTAATATTCATTGTCTTATGGAAATTGAATAATTAAAGGTAGTGGATCGCAAACTATTTAATTTATAGGGCTTTAAATAGTTTGAGCATTTTCTAAAAGTTCTCAAGTCTTTCTTGTTGAGTAAAATAAGGGGATTGACTTGTATTAGAAATCTTAATTCCTACAATTTGTCTGTCTTGTTTAAGGGTCCTTCAGGCCTATAAATACCAACTCCTACATAGTGTAAAAAGATCATATACTAGAACATCGAGACATGTTTCTAAGCACTCATACATATACATCATACTCCTACCTGCCTCACGCATTGTATAGCTTGCAGTTAGGGTTTTGCTCAGCATCATGATCATATACTAGAACATCGAGATATGTTTCTAACCACTCATTATTCATACACATCATACTCCTACCTGCCTTATGTATCATATTGACATCATACTCCTACCTGCCTCACGCATCGTATAGCTTGCAGTTAGGGTTTTGATCTGCATCATGATCATAAACTAGAATATCGAGATATGTTTCTAAGCACTCATTCATACACATCATACTTCTACCTACCTCACGTATCACATAGACGTTTCATATAGTTTACAGTTAGGATTTTGCTCTGTATCATATAACTTGCAATTAGGATTTTAATCTGTTGTCCACCCAATTATCATTCGTTGGGATGACCAGATTGATTGCTCCTTACAGCACCGTTGTCGTTGTATTTTGGGGGGTTCTTTGCCATAGATTCGGGAGCACTTTGTACGAGACAATAAGGAAATTTTGGGGGGTTCTTTGCCATAGATCCAGGAGCACTTTGTACGGGTCAATAAGAATCTTAAGAAAAAAGAGCACTCATTCATACACATCATACTTCTACCTGCCTCACATATCACATAGACGTTTCATATAGTTTACAGTTAGGATTTTGCTCTGCATCATATAGCTTGCAGTTAGGATTTGATTTGTTGTCCACTCAATTCTCATTCGTTGGGATGACCAGATTGATTGCTCTTTATGGCACTGTTGTCGTTGTATTTTTGGGTGTTCTTTCCCATAAATCCGGGAGCACTTTGTCCGGGGCAATAAGAAAATTTTGGGGGTTCTTTGCCATAGATCCTGGAGCACTTTTTTGCGGGGTAATAAGAATCTTAAGGAAAGTGTTCGCTCCCCTCAGACACTTTTTGTTTCGCTATTTATTCTCGTTTTCTATTTGATTGTAATAGATTTGTTACTTTAAATTATTCCAACTATTATCCCAATTTTATTGTTGTATTCTCCTTACTCTATTCATCTCTTTCCCAAATGTAGTTTGAAGTTTGAAGAACTTCCTTTATTCCAAACTTGCAATTGTTTGATGATTCGGTGTATAATGCTATTTATTATTATTATCATGCATTGTCTACTGCATAACAAGAAAGTTAACCAGTGTTTTGAAAATCTTTAGGCGGCTGCTAGGCATCAGGCCAGCGCCTAGTGTCTAAGACGCCTAGGCGGGGCCTAGAATTTGAGAATAAATACCCTTAGTTACAACTTTACATCCAACCATTTAATAGTTCAACATACTACCTGCTACACAATAAAATCTATGACAATTCAAAACTAAAAGTAATAATCAAAAGTTACAATTCACAAGTTTAAAACTATTATTCGATTCAAAGTTCAAAACAACATAGATCCATAAGTTCATTAGTTAAATAAAAATACCATAATATATATTATAAAATCAAAATAATCAAAAAATAGGCCCAAAAATGACGTCGTTTTAGGACATAATTTAAAAAAAAAAAAAAAAAAACTAGCCTGGCGCCTAGGCGCCGGCTTGGGCGCAGAGGGCGCCTAGGCAGCGCCTGGAGCTCCCGACGATTTCTTTGGCCGACTTTTGAAAATCGTAGGCGGATTGGTGGCGCCTAGGCCGATTTTTAGAATAGAGAAGTTAACCACAAAATTGAAATTTACAATTTCTTAAGAAAATTTTGGTACAGAGCCTAAATTGTTTTTGTTTTTAGTCTCACTTCCGGATCATTTTTTAAAGTTTCTCAATCTGAAACTCAAATCAGCTGTGTTCAAGAACACAATCCACAATATAAAATTGCCAATGGAAACGATCCCAATTCGATACATATTTCAACTACTCTCTTAAGCGAAACTCGTAATCATATGCTTACTCGAACTTTGAACAAAAACTGGATAGCATGCGTTTGATGAATGTATCATAGATCGTACTCTCAGAAAAAAGAAAAATTAGTAAAGATTAGATTACCAACCATCTTTTTCTATTTTTAAATCCAAAAATACTCATCAATCACTAAACAACAAAAATTCACACCTGAACACCACAAAAAAACTATCACTAACAATACCTACCAAATATCAAACTTCCTCAACATAAACACATCCCGCACAAAAACATCAGAGCAAATACAAAATCTCACATGACCTGAGAATTTCTCAAGCTACGGCGAATGGTTGCGCCGTAGACAGCTCGGTTTTTTGGTCAGGTTTATCCTGAAAATCCTCCATGTTGTATATCACGGTGATGTACAGCGAGCAGCTAGGGCAACGTGCGATCTCCTCGCCGATTTGAAGCTCCTCCTTCGTGATCTGGAAGAGATCGCCGCAGGGACAGGGGTACGTTAAAGCTTGGAGCTCCTCGTTCCACTCCATATCCTCGATTTCTACATCGTCGTATGACATTGTTTGGGAATCTAGGGTGTTTTATTCTTTCTTTTCCCCCCTTTCGCTCTGACGGAATTGGAGGTGCAAGGGTTAAGCAGGAAAGCGGCTGACACTTTTGAAATATGCAATAAATGATGGGGAGGGATTTTATATTCTGGGAAATTATCCAACAGGGAAAGCTATTAAAAATATGGTAAAATTAAATAAATAATAAAAAATAATTAAAAATTGATAAAATGATACAAATACAAAAAAAAAGTGAAAAAATGGATTGGGACGCTGTTCACAACAACATTCAGCTAATTAAAATAAATTAAAAAAATTCTAAATCGGGATGCTATTCACAAAAGCGTTTGTAACTATTTAATTAAAAAAAATTGGGATCGATTGAAAAAAAAATTGTGGGATCAGCGTCTCGGGGTCGAATTGAAAAAAAATCATTCTGGGACGTTGGTAGCAACAGCCTCCCGGGTCAAACTGAAAAAAAAAATACATTTGATGCTGCGACATTGTTGCCACCAGTGTCGCGAACAATTTTGCAAAAAAAATAAAATAAAATAAAAAAATTCCCTAACTCTAAGTCGTCTGCCTCCTCCAGCAACACTCTGCATTTTCTTGAACCTCCATCTCCATTTCCAGGAGCTCAGCAAAGCGACAAGCTCCAGGCGGCGACAAGTTCTGACATTCATAAGGTAATTTCTAACCCATATATACCTTTTATTTATTTTACAAAAATTAGTTATTGTATATTTATTTAATTAATTGCCTTTACAAATAATCATTTGTTGTTGATGAATGAATTATTCATTTGAGTGAAATTGAGTTTAATTGTTAATTTTTTTTGTATACATTGAATATATATATTTGTGAAATTTAGTTGTATATATTCATAAAAATTGATTTGATTTGTTTGTGAGAAAAATGTTAATTATGTGAAATTTTGAATTAATTCATTTTGTGTTTAGTTTTTAATTATTTATGAATATTGAATTTATTTGTTTGTGAGGATATTCTTAATTATGTGAAAATTTTAATTTATTCGTTTTGTATTTAGTTATTAATTATTTATGAAAATTAATTTTATTTGTTTGTGAGAAAATTATTAATCATATGAAGATTTACTTTAATCGTTTTTGTGTTTAATTGCTAATTATTTATGAAAATTGATTTTATTTGTTTGTGAGGAAATGATTAATTATGTGAAAATTTTAATTTAATCGCTTTGTATTTAATTACTAATTATTTATGAAAATTAATTTTATTTGCTTGTGAGGAAATTATTAATTATGTGAAAATTCTAATTTAATCTTTTTGTATTTAGTTGTTAATTATTTATGAAAATTGATTTTATTTGTTTGTGGAAAAATTATTAATTAGGCGAAAACTTTAATTTATTCGTTTTGTGTTTAGTTGTTAATTATTTATGAAAACTGATTTTATTTGTTGCGAGGAAATTTTTAATTATGTGAAGATTATAATTTATTCGTTTTGTGTTAGTGTTTAGTTGTTAATTATGTGAATATTTGAATTAATTCTTGGGGCATTTGTATATTTTAGAAGTAATCGCACATATGACGAATATTTCTTCTGGCAATATTTATGACATGCATGCATCAATGCTACGAGATGAGGGTGAAAGAACTACAATCTATTGTGCAAACTTATATCCCACCGAGTATCTCTCCCCCCCCCCCCCCACTTGTGGTCCCGAACTATACAGCTGTTCACTTTGGGCCAGATGAAGGTTGTGATCCTGAAAAGAGTTTAGATGAACTTGATGATGGTGATGAAACAAATGAGGAATTCTTTCAGTTGAGCGGTAGTATACCAAATAAAGATCATTTTGAACTTACAGTAGTTGAACGTGGGCCTACAACCCATAAACGAGTGGATAGAGGATTAGAACTCCATAAGAACATACAATTCTTCGATTACGACTACGAAAACACTCCTATTGATTCTATTGGTGTCCCTCAACAGAACTACTACTACGACAAAGATGAAGACGTATTGAGAAAAGGCATGATATTCAGAGATAATAAAATATAGTATGTGGTCTTTTAAAGATCACTCCGTGCGTGTCGCCAAATGTGCGTATAGAGTAGAACAGAGCAACCCAAAACTTTGAAAAGTTGTTTGTATTTCGAAACCACTTGGGGAGAATAATGTAGATATTCCAAATTCATCAACCAATGAATCACCTGAATGCGAATGGTGTCTCCGCGCTAGTTTTCATAAACGGAAGGATGTTTGGGAAATCAGAAGATTGGGTTCTGTGCACAGATGAATTGCATCTCTTACACGTGATGATCACCCCAATTTGTGTGAAAACATGATTGATATGCTCATTACCACTCACGTCGAGAAAGATCCATTATACAGTATTTTGTTTGTCTAGATTGTTGTCGAACAAGAATATGGTTATAAAGTGCCATATTCCATGGCATGGCAAGGTTCGAGTTGGGCTCGTGAAAATGTGTACGGGACGTGGGAGATGTCGGTCCAACATTTAACAAAATACATGAAGGCCTTGTAGGCGTACAACCCAGGGACAATGGTTGAGTGGCTACACAAAAATTTGGGAGTACTCGGTGTGCATATGTTAAGATAATTTTTGGCATTTCGACCATGTATCGAGGCTTTTATACATTTCCGAAAGTGATCAGTGTTGATGGAAATTTTTTGGTTGGAAAGTACAAACACACGTTGTTGATGGCATGTACAGTTGATTCAGAGAGTTATAACTCATGGCATTGGTTCCTTCACATGGTTGCAAAACACAACATAGAAGGGGTTTTTCTTATATCTGACTGACATGCCGGACTACTTAGTGCACTACAACGAGTTTTGGCATTCTTTCCACCTGTTGGATCCAATTGTTTTTGTTTACGACATGTCTCTTCTAACTTAACACGCATTTCAAGTCTGTGAAATTGAAGGATATGTATTTCAAACCTGGAGTAGAACCCAGGGTTACGGTCTTTTATAAAATAATGGAGCAGATTAAAGCCATTGATGCAGAAGCATTTGCATACTTAAATGACACTGATAAGAGCAAGTGGACGTTGTTCCACGGTGGTGGTAAACGATTTGGGATTCTAATGGCCAACATATCTGAGTGCATCAATGTAGTGATGAAACGTGCTAGACGGCTTAATAACTACTCTCGTGCAAATCACATTTTCCCGAAGTACACAAAATCTTTATAAACGCTTGGCCGATGCGATAAGAGTCAATAACATGCAAAAATTTTGGCCTGATAAAATATATAGCATATTCAGGTCAAGGCAGCATGCCGGGACATCTCACCAAGTTACGGGATATAATTGGGCGGCACAAACAGCTGAAGTTTCCACACGGGTCGATGGAGCTGTTCGTGCTCGAAAATTTCAAGTGTCCTTATTGAATGCATAATGCTCTTATGGTAGATGTTTAAGTAGTGGTATTCCGTGCTCTCATTCAATCCGATCATGCATCAATTTCAGAGTGAATCCTCGAGTTTACGTCCAATATTACTATAGCACTGTTGTGTTCTATGTAAATACTCTATTGAGGCTTTTGAACCATTGCCCGATGTGGAGGACTAGAATGAAGCAAGTTTTGAATTGGTTCATGATACAGACACTAGGAAGCCTAGAACCATTGGACAACTCAGGAGCAATAGGATCCACAACAAAATGGACCAAACACAAATACGCGCAAGACAACAATATCGTTCGCAAGAGGTGGCAAACACATCTTAAGGCCGTGGATGTTCTAGTTCCAGGCACTAATATTTGATAAGGCGATAATCTTTCCATAAGTCTGATGTTGTAATTCGCTTTGCTTTTCTGCTGACAAATGTTTATCCCTACTTGATGTTGTAATTCGCATTGCCCTATGTATTAGTAATTGTTGTTGTATGAATTCCTTAGGCTTTGTTTGGTGTAGGACTCCCAATACCAGGACAGGGATTCTAAATCTCAATCCCCGTTTGTTCTACGACTCAAATTCTTAACTCACGATTAATAATTTCTTACACCTAACCCCACACTCATCTCTTTTATCACATCATCATTATATTTAAAAAATGAAATATTACTAAATATAATATAATAATACATTATCATCAACTTTTCAAACATGATTTGACATCAAACAATATAAAATAACATTATCATCCACTTTCCAGACATGATTTTACATCTACAGTAAAAAGTAAAGGATTATGAATCCTATAACTAACAAATATTCTTACTACTTACAGAATTCTGAATACTCAAGATTTTGAATACCAGAATTCAGAATTCCAATGAAACCTAGTCCAAACAACCCCGTAAGTAATATTTATCTTGATGTTGTAATTCGGTCGTTTGACACTATTTGATATTGTAATTCGGCAAAAATATTTTTTTAGTCCGGTAAGTGACCACTTTTTGATATTTAGTCCAGTTTTTGGTCACACTTGAAAATTAGTCCACTAAGTGGACTAAATGCTGATTTTTGGTCCAGTGACCGCTTAGAGCAGGTCATCTTTACCGGAAAAACCGAAAACTGAAGGTCACTGGACCAAAAATCAGCATTTAATCCACTTAGTGGACTAATTTTCAAGTGTGACCAAAAACTGGACTAAATATCAAAGAGTGGTCACTTACCGGACTAAAAATAAAATAATTTTACTTAGTTTAAAACTATTGATATGTGTGATGATAATAAGATAAACTATAATTAGATGTATAATGTAATCTGCAAAAAACTATTTCATAATAAGATAAACTATAATTAGATTTATAATGTAATCCGCAAAAAACTATTTCATATATCATCTCCTTCAACCCTCCACCACCACTCCAACTCTTCCATTAGCGTCACCCATCACACTGCCGTCACCACCGCCATAGGTGTCGTCATTGTGCCACCGCCAAATAAGAAGAAGAAAAAATGTTGGTGGGTGGTGAAAGGTAATGACGGATCTAGGCGGTAAAAGATAAAAATAAATGCAAAATAATGGTGTTCGTCTCTAATTTCTCGAACAAAACTCATGTGTTCGAACATTTTGATAAATAAGCAATAGAATAAAAACCTACAAATTATAAATAAGTAATAGAATAAAATAAAAATCTACAATCTAAAATTAAAAATAAAAATAAATAGGAATTTTTTCTCCCAGATTTTTTATTTTTATTTTTACCTATATCATATTTTTTTGGACAATTACCTCCTAATTACAATTACTCGCCAAAAATCTAAAATTCTTTTTTTAGTCCGGTAAATGACCACTTTTTGACTTTTAGTCCGATTTTGGATCACACTTTAAAATTAGTCCACTAAGGGAACTAAATGCTAATTTTTGGTCCAGTGACCTGCTATAGGCGGTCACTGGACCAAAAATCAGCAATTAGTCCATTTAGTGGACTAATTTTCAAGTGTGACCAAAAAACGGACTAAATATCAAAGAGTGATCACTTACCGGACTAAAAAAATATTTTTGCCTTGTAATTCGCATTACTTTGTGTATTAATAATTATTATTATATGAATTCATTAAGTAATATTTATTTTTGGAATATAATGTTTGTTGTATGAATGAATGAATTAATTAATATATATCTGTGGGAAATATAATATTTTTTGATTGCATATAATTTGCTATCAACTTATGACCTACAACTTTTCATCTGATATTGGTTTTGGTCGTTTATATGTATTTATCTTGCTGATGGTAGGGCCGACCCTGACTTTCGAGGGGCTATAGGCAAAAATAAATTTGAGGCCTTTGAGTTTATTTTTAAAAAAAGAAAAAGAAACCAACATTTCAATAAGCAACATAAATACGTATGAAAAGAATATTAATTTTCTCTTCGTAAAAAAAAAATAAAAATTACCTTGAATAATTAGTAGTTTAGCACTACTCAAACATCACTCTTCTTGCATTTTTTGAAGCAAAAGTGTTGAATAAACTCTCGTAGACAAGCTTATCAACAAGATTCTTCTCAATTGATAATATATCCAAATCATTCAATCTCTCTTGTGACATGGTTGAGCGAAGATAAGACTTGATCAATTTTAACTTGGAAAATGATCTTTCACCAGTGGAAACAGTGACCGGAATTGTTAGAAGAATTCTATAAATGATCCAAGCATTCGGATAACAAGAGTTGATATCTTTCATATAGTTCAACACTTCAACTGCTCTTTTTGTTTCAGGTGGTATAACTTCCCTTAAGCGATTAAGTTTCAAAAACAAATCATAAATTAAAATGCTAAATAAGAAAAATAAAATAAACCCATCTTAGAAAGATGATTAGTTCAAACTAAAACAATAAAAATAAAAATTCCTTCTAATAAAAAAAATCCACAAATATAAAGTTGATTAGTTGCCAACTAAAATAATTACATGAATTAATCCTCGAGTAATTGACCACAATTACTATTTGAAATTTAAATTTATTAAAAAAAAGTGCAAATCATATATTAAAAAGAAGGAGAAGGCCTAAATAATAATTAAAAAAAAAAAATGAAAAGGATATTACCTGAGAAGCTCAATGTCCAATTTGTGGGAGATAAACCCTAATTTGTCGATTGTGAAAGTTTTTTTTTTATGAAATAAATTTTTGTTTAACAAACAGCGGCCGCAGGAGGATAAGGTAAGTTAACTCAATTTTTCTTATATATATATATATATATATATATATATATATATATATATATATATATATATGTATGTATGTATGTATTATATAAGTGAAATATTATTTGGGCCCCCAGAATTTGGGGGCTCTAGGCCCAAGCCCTTTGGGCCTAGGGTCAGGGCCGGCCCTGGATGATGGCATCACCGCATGATGATCCATTGTTGACCCATCAACATTTACATCGATCAAACAATGTTACACGTGGTCAGATTGATGGGTTCTTATGGTTAAGCATGCAGCATCTAATATCTTCTGGGATTTTGGTGCGAGGATAACTATTTGCATACTCGAGTTATGTTAGCACTAGATCGTTGGGAGTTTTACGGGATCGCACGTTGTGGAGTGATTAGCTGACTTGACAACTATTTGATAACAACATTAGCTGATAGATGGCGCCGTGAGACACATACTTTTCATTTGTCCGTAGGAGAGGCCACAATCACCCTACACGATGTTGCTGTAGTATGGGGTCTTCCGATTGAAGGTGCCCCGATGATAGCCAATGATGTTCAGCATTCTAGGGAGTATTGGGCTCAGTGTCTTATGAATTACATAGGCATACAAGTTGATTATGACGAGGACATGAGAGGTGAGACTCATTAAAAACTCTCGACATTGAGTGAGAATCTTAGAATCCACCAGCCTCGTAATGACACGTCACAGGACGAGGTCGTAAGTACGCGAATGGGATTGCATTGTGATTTGCACATATTTGTGTGTGATTTTCGTGTATTTTTGTTTCTTGTTGTGTGTGATTTAGTCGGGTTTTAGTTGTATTTTATCCCATTTTTCATTATTTTGCATTTTCGTAACTTTTGTCGTCTTTTTAGTGTTTTTCGTATTTCTCTCTTACTTTTTGTAGAATTTTATATTATTTTGCTTTTCTTTATTTTAGGGTATTCAATCAATCCTAAGAACGTTCCCGAGGATCACAACTGGCTCGATTTGATAAAAATACGACTCAGACTCGTCGACGCCCAATCGATGTGCCATTGATGCGCCCGGCGATGCCCAATCGATGTGCCATTGACGCACCCGTATACGCCCAATCGACGTGCCATCGATGTGCCATCGACGTTTCATTGACGCACCATCGATGGGGCTATTTTCCAGCATCGGTGGTCAGGCCATTTTTGGCCATTTTGGGCAAAAATGACTATTTTGCCCCCACTTTCACCACTATATATATATATATATATATATATATATATATATATATATATATATATATATATATATATATATATATATCTTTTCATTCTCAAAATAAAGGCTCTTGAACCCCTAAGGGTTCGACAAGAACAAATCCCACTCTTGTTTTTCTTCATTTTTCTTTCATTTTCACGTATCGAATTAATAGTGGATTAACTTAGCTCGTAGAATCGTAACGTAGCATCAAGCAAGCTTTATTAGCTCTCATCCTTTGGATTTGAAGATTATTAGAACTTTTCTAATTAGGTAACCTTTCGTTATTGATTTGTTGCATTTTCTTGTTATTTTCAATATATGTTTGGAACTATCGATTCTCTTGAGTATGGAAGTTATGATTTATTTGTTAATGAAGGTTAATTATTCACCATTGTTGATTTATTGTGTTATTTCAAGCCTTTTATATTTAATCGTGTTCATGTTTGCGTTGAGTTTGTATTGTTGGATTTCTTGATGATTGTTGGTTAAAATTCACGAGTCTAGTGCCCAAATGAGTTTAGAACCATCAATTGGGATTGTCGGGTGTTTAATCTACAAGTAGGGATTGACAAACCCAACCCGTAGACTAAGTGTTCGATGAAATGCCAATTAATTTTGGAGACGATTCTAGAGCCTAAGACTCTCATTTTCTTAATCTTTTCAAAGTTTTTGATTTCATTGCTCATCATTTAAGTCACCGTCTTAGTTATTACAACTTTAAAACCGATTCTACCATGTGTTTAGAATAGCTTCTTCCTTATTTACTTATTCGTGAATCAAACACGAAAATTACTTTCATTAGTCTTCCTCGAGAGATTCGACTCGAGTCAAACTTACCACTTACAATTGCTCTGTTCTCATGTGGATGAACTTTTATTTTAATAAAAAAGTAAGTGTAAAAAGTTCAGTTCAAAATTTGGCGTCGTTGCCGGGGAAGGCTAAAGGTTATGATTTTTGCGTTTGCTCTTCGTGACCTTTGTTTGTGTTTTTATTTATTTCGTTGTGTATAGTGTTTGTTACAGATTTTCCCTTTATGTTTTTTTTTTGTTATTTTCCATCAGTACGTTTAATCTCGTGTGTTGAGTGTTGTGTATGCAAGGTACCTCGACAACCTCAACCGCATCCCTTGAGGCCTGAGATTCAAAGAACCATTCAAAAAAAAGAAGAAAAAAGAAAAAAAAAGGAGAATTTCTAACCTGTATGCTTGTCGTGCCCCTCGACCGGTCATTCCATTGAGCCCCGCGATTCGGGAGTACAATCTTGATGATTTCTACTCCGAACAACTCCCGACTTTCCATGGTCTCCCAATTGAGGATTCCCTTAAGTTCATTTGAGAGTACGATGCCATCACCCGACCCTTCCCTCTTAAAGGCCTTACGAAGGGTCAATTCAAGATGCGACTTTTCGTCTACACGTTAAAGGATCGGGCAAGAATATGGTTGACAAATCTAGACCCTGACTCCTTGAGAATGTGTGAGGAAGTTTACGATTGGTTCATGGGGACGTTCTACTCACCTGAACGGGCCCCATCTTCAAATTCATACAATTCGAGCCACGATGATTCATATGCTTCACCCGATCACTACGATCCTGGTTTTGACCCTCACGCCCCCACCACATAATTCCTATCATCTGGTCTTCAATGAATCTTATGCCCCACTTGGAAATTCTTATAATTCGGGCTTTGAATCTTCTTACGTTCCCCCCGCCTCACCTTTTTGTTACACAGGATATGACTCGTAGGCTCCACCCAACTCTAATTCATTCTATTCGAGCTACTACTCTTATGCTCCTCCCGACTCAATTCCCTACTACCCGATCTATGAAGAATATACCCCACCTCCTCCTCCCAACCACAACCAACAAATTTACTATCATCCCGATGTCCCACTCGACAATGATCCTTACTCGGTTAGGTGTGCACATCCACATCCACCTCTTGAAGTCTCGCCGAGTTTTAGTGTTAATATTCGTGATGGAGTGAAATGACTTACCTTTGATGAGGTGCCGAGTCTTTATGTGGTGGATCCCACCTGGGATGTTGGTAATTCGAGCTTGAATGCTCGTTTGGAAGAGGTGATAAGAACATTAAGATTGGGGATTTGGTTGAATGCATCACCCTTCTTGTGACTTTTGATGATGTTTTAGACAAGAGTGTATGGGTGTTGCCATTGTAGGGCCCGAGGGATGTTGGAGATTCGAGCTTACTTTATCTTTGTGAGGATGGTGGAGTTGTGGTTCCAGTTTTGGAGGAGGGTGAGTTTATTGAGCCTCATCTTGTTCCACCCGATGCATTATTGAAACCTAGCTTTGAGCTGGTGGAAGAGATAGTCGAGAAGGATCCCAATTGCCCTCTCCTAAGCCCGAATATGACTTTACATGTTTTTTAGAATGTTGAGGTGGTGATAGAAGAAACAAAAGAGCGTGGATTGGTTGATGTTTGTTCCATTTGTTTGATGAATTTCCTAGTAATTCCGGTGACCAAGCATCGCTCCACGCTCCGATTAACTTTCGATCTCTTCTTGGTGATCGATTGCTCACGTTTTTGACCTCCGAAGCGAATTGAAGTTTTCATTTATCTTATTCTACAACTTGCTTATCGTGCCCACCTTGGTGATTTTCATCCCCCGTTCTTGCTCTTGGTGAACACTAAGGCTTGGCACGATCATCACCTTTTCTTGGATACCAAGTAGCATCGATCGTATGAGTCATCGAGCTTTTGACGTTAAACAAGCGCTTCTTGGGAAGCATCCAAGCTCTCACTTTTCTTTTTGCTTTTTTATGACAATTTGGGAGGACTGGTCGAAGTTTGAGGCCTGTTTATGCATACCCAAAGGCATAATTTGAAGGTCAAAAGTTTTGCTCGAAAAACGGTGGTCAAGAAAGCAAAAATGAGGCCCTGCAGAATACCCGTCAATCGAAGAGGGAGTTGACACGACGTCGACCAAGTGCCAAATGCATGCATCGATCGACGCCATGGTCGATGGAACTCTACCAAGTGCCAAATGCATGCATCGATCGCCCCATCGATCGACGCCATGGTCGACAGGACTCTTTGTCCAATCCATCGACGGTTCATCGATTGATGCCATGGTCGACGGAACTTTTTTTCCAATCCATCGACGGTCCGTCGATCGATGCCATGGTCGATGGAACTCTCTGTCCAAACCGTTGATTTGCCGTCAATCGACACTATTGTCGACAGAAATTTCTATCCAGACCGTCGATTGGAAGACGATCGATGCTCCTGTCGACGTCGACCCCTCGTAGTTCATTGATGCCCGTTGAAATTGGAATAGGAGGACATTATTGAGACTATTTTCCTAGTGTGTAATATATTTTAATTGTGTAGAAGTTTCTTAGTGTGTGATTTATTTTTAAGTTTCAATCATTCGATAGTTATCAAATGTATAAATTAAATAAACAATAATAAATAAAAACATAAAAATCACAATCTTCCAAGAATTAGCAGCAACGATTTGGCGAAATTGGAATATTTCTTATGTAATTTAGTAAAATTGTTTGTTTTTATCATCCAACTGGGGGTAGCCATGTGAAATCTACCAAAAAAACTAAATAATTCATATGGACTTGTGCATGACTTCTTAGATTTATTTCAATTCATATTTATAGCGAGAAGAGATTATCTGGTGAAACGTATTAGCGACAAGACAACACAATGGCACAACATTATATATTTACTATTTACATGTAATTCATATTTAACAAATTTAGAGACAACCTACAAAGCCAGATAGCCTACAAATTCCAACTGAAAAGTCCCATCACTGTTTTCCTTACTTTTTATAATTCTGATGTAGTAAATATTAGTTGGCAAAGCTTCATTTCATTGATATTGGGATGAACAATAATTGTTAGTGTTCAGCGACATTTTTTGAGATGACAAGACCACACTTTATGAAAATACGAGTTGTGTAGTCAATATTAGTTGGCAAAGATGCATTTCATTGATAATGGGATGGACAGTAATTGTTGGTGTTCAGTGACATTTATTGAGATTACACTTCATCAAAATACGAGTTGTGTAATTATTCAAGTGAATGGACAACACACGGACACAGTTTCTCACTTAACTCATTCATCTCCCTCTCTCTCCCTCTCCCTCTCCCTCTCCCTCTCTCTCTCTATATATATATGTGTATGTAGGTATGCATGTATGTGTATGTATACACACACACACACACACACACACACATTTACAATAACAACCAAGCAAACTTAAGTAATTAAAATTTCTAATTGCTTTTTTTCTTTGTGCAAAAGATAAAGAGTAATGGCTAACTTTGATGAAAACCATCCCGATGTAAGAATATTTCGAGACACTTACTATAATCCTGAAAGAACCCCATGGACCATGCCCATGGAACGAGTAATTCTTGATTTTTTAATCATTTAGAAAGAAAGTGTTGAAAGGGGAGCAAAAAAAAGGAGATAGAAGTTTAACTATCATGCAGGTAACAAATGTACTCAAAGGGAGTTTCACGTTTTCACCTTCGGTTGAGGATGTAAGTCAGAGGATCCAGGAAATAGAAATGAGGTTCAATTGTTACGAGGTGCTGTTTGCTAATCCTGGAGTTTTTAGGGATCGTGACGCAAACTAGTTTGTGTAAAAACCAATCTCTAGGATCACTTTACAGATGTAAAATTTACAACTTCCTCTATCTATAATTACATGATTGAATTTTCGTTGTAAATTAGATACATTAGTAACTCTTTTTTTTTTATGAAAGAATACAATGATGTCTTACCGTCACACAAGTACTACGTGTTTGACGAGGCACCAATGTAGAAGAAATTGGAGAAAGCTTTTAGGTGAAGCGTTTAATACTGTGTCCGTCGCTTCTAAAGTACTAATGTGTTTGTATTTATAATTTTTTATTTTATAAGATTTAATTATATGTTCAAGTTTGTAATGAGAGAGGATCGGGATGACCTCGATTTCATTGTGCAACTATGTCAAATTTTGTAATTTTTGAATGTGTAATCTTTTTTCCCCCTTTATTTAATAAAATTATTTATTGGTATGTTTATCCAACCTTGCTGATGACAAGATTACACATTAATCAATATATTTTTCAACTTTTGTTGTGATAATACTAAATACTAATCCATATATTTTTCGACTTTCTTTGTAACAAGACTACACATTAATCATTATGTACTCATCTTTTGCTATGACAAAGACATAAGATAATACAGTTGTTTTCCACCATTAGCAGTTTTAACAGATTTAGTTTTGATAAGACTACACATTGAGTACAACTGTTTTGTGAAATTGTAACTCATCTATAAAATTTGAATATTGGACTAGATTTTTTAAACACAATTCACTTACACCTCTTGTTTTATCCATCATCAAAGTGTTACCATAACAAAAAGAAAAAATGAGTTCCCATCAGCTTAATAATCTACCAAATTTTGATTTTGAAGAAGATTTCTTTTTCTACGATAGAAATTTAACCGAGTGGAGCATCCATATGGATATTATGCTGGTTGACGACCTCCGTGAGAGTAATCTCAATGGAGTCTACGTTACCAGAAGAGAATTACGCAACAATATTACGTGAATCTTGTTAGACAAAATTAATGTTAGGTTCGAGAAAGGCACAATCGATGACATGACCGCAGAGTTGAACTTCTTGAAAAACGATATAGACATTTTCATATGAAGTTGGGAAACAAACATTCTACTTGGGATCATGAGACCAACAAAGTTCAAGTTCCAGAATGGATTATACTTTTTTAGAGTGACGTGGCAGGCGATGATGAGTTTACTGATGCATATCTAAAACACGGAGAACCTTTATTCGATATGATGGATTGAGTATTCAATAAAAAGATTTTGAATTGCATTTGTCAATACAACAATCTCATTGGAAATCCACCATTTCGAATGTGATTACATATGTAATATCAAATTATTATAATTGTTATTTTATTCTTAGTAGTATATTAATTTTGAAATAATATTTCTTTTAATTTTAAGAAATTATTGTGATATACACTTATATTAAAAAATATATTTATTTATTTTTCCTAATAAATTCTTTAAATAACTATAACAAATTATAAAAAGGAAAAAAAAATTCTTACAAATTATTTTTTGGCCGAAATGAAAAAAAATGTTTATTTATTTTTCTAATAAGTTTCTTAAATAAAAATAACAAATTATATATTTTCCAAATATATTTTTTAAATAAAAAATATCATATTATAAAAAGGAAAAAGAATTCTAACAATTTTTCTTTGGGGGCGAAATGAAAAAAAAAATGGGGGATGGGCGGAGCGGGACGCTGTTGCCATCAGCGTCCCGGAGTCAAACTGTACAAAAAAAAAAAAATTCATTTTGGGACGCTGGTGGCAATAACGTCCCAGCCCCGAATGTATTTTTTTTTTCAATTTGACCTGGAACGATGTTGCCACTAGCATTCCGGCATAATTTTATTTTTTTTTGAATTCGACCTCGGGAACCTAGTGGCAACAACATCCCGGCCCCCACAATTTTTTTTTCCAATTTAGCCCCATTTTTTTAAAAATTAAATAGCAAGGGAAGATTTTGTAAATAGCGTCCCAATTTAAGATTATTTATTTAGTTTAATTAGGGAGACGCTTTTGGAATAGCGTCCCGATCCATTTTTTCAATTTGTTTTATACATATCAATTTAAATTTTTTTATTATATTTATTTTATTTATTTAATTTTACCCACAAATCTCAAAATATCTGTTTACCATTTGGTTAGTCATTAGAAACAGTGAAAGATAATACTTAGACAACTAGTTTGAAACCTGCAAAATACGCATATGTTTGAAAATGAACATATTATTAGTTTTTATTTTCAAACTTGTTAATACAAAGAAATAAAAAATATTTTTCATTTTAAATTTTGAAAAATTTCTTTGTAGAGCACTGAAAAAATCTAATATTATTCCACAATGGAGAAAACGTAAATCTTGGGAATTCCGGAAGACCCTTTTCAATTTTATTCAAACTCAAAATAAAAATACACCAGTAGGCGACATTTATACACGAAGGTGTAAGTGGGCGTCTAATTTGAATTCTTCCTTCAAAAACGTCACCATTTTGTTTAGTGCTTCAAAATTAGAAATAACATAAACGACATTGTATTACTATGTGAACACTACTAACTGAACGACACCATATTACACCACTGCATGCATGAGTTTCATCACCCCCACCTCAAGTTGGACTATGGAAATAATCTGTCATAGCCAACTTGGACACAGCTGGGAAAATCTTAGTGAACAGATCAACGACTTGGAGAGATGAGCGCACATATTGCTGGAGCACAAAACTAGCCTTAAATTTGTCCTTGACGACATGGCAATCGATCTCTAAATTGAAAGACTGGATTTTTAGTGATGTGAATATCAGCTTTATCGTCACACCAAAGAGAAATTGAAAGTGGCAGAGAAACCTTAAAACTCTTAATCAAATGGTGAAGCCACTGGTGCTCACAAACAGTGGTTCCAAGAGCCCTACTCTGCCTCTTTCGAAGAACGAGACACCGTGGTTTGCTTCTTAATTTTTTAAGAAATCCGATGTTTTCCCAAAGAGACACAGTTCACTAGTACAAAAACGGGATTCAAGAACAGACATTTAAGAACGCCTCAGGAGGCGGCGTTCTTGAATGTCAGGCGGTGACATTTTTGTAATAAAAGTGTAACATACCAGAACGTCTTTTTTAAAGACGTTCTGGTATACTGGATATCCAAAACGTCGTTAAAAAGACGTTCTGGTATATTAGATATCCAGAACGTCTTTAAAAAAGACGTTCTGGTATTTTAAATATCAAGAACGTCTTTAAAAACGACGTTTTCGTATTTAAATATCTAGAACGTCTTTTAAAAACGACGTTCTGGAAAGTATTATTCAGAACGCCTTTAAAAAGGCATTCTCGTATGTCATATTATTTCTGTATTAAAATATACCCACAAAATTAATTTTTTTAATTTAAAAAAAATAAAAAACCCTTATCCCCTTCCTCTCCCGATCCATCTCTGGTTCAATTTGACGAGAAATTCAATCGAAAACCTTCTTCTTCCCATATTCCACCACCACCACACTCCGCCGGCGCCGCACTCAAACCCTAGCCACCACCACTCTGAGCAAGCACGAGCCCAAGGACAACACGTTCTCCTGAGCAGCACTTCGCTAGGGTTTGACGGCCGTCCCCTGCCTGAGCACTAGCTCCAGCGCCTCCCACCTTGGAATCCCAGCGGCGACACCACCACCACCACCTCCGCGGCCGCAACTGTAGGATTCTCGTTCAACTCGCCGCGCAGCAGCTGCTGGACGGCGGCGGCTACC
Organism: Phtheirospermum japonicum; assembly: GCA_014905375.1. Taxonomy (NCBI): domain Eukaryota; kingdom Viridiplantae; phylum Streptophyta; class Magnoliopsida; order Lamiales; family Orobanchaceae; genus Phtheirospermum; species Phtheirospermum japonicum. The sequence continues at coordinate 858,822 of BMAC01000105.1, read as the reverse complement.
ACAACCCGTATTTGACTAGTTCTTCACAGAGGGGACCCCTTCAGTCTAGTAACACACCTTCACTTCGTGCTTGGATGGATCCATCACCCATATCCTCCGCCGCCGACCACCCAGGAGCACCTCTGCCGGTATACTCCAGCGGCATCGGATCTGCCTCCGGGTTCGGTGGATTCTCAGGGTTTCACATCCCGGCACGGATTCAAGGTGACAAAGAGGAGCACTATGGCTATTTCGATAAACCATCTTCTGCTTCCTCTGATTCTTGCCACTGAGTTTCTTTTTAACTCAAACATCATCAACTATAAGTAGGTTTTTTATTACTTTGCCTCTGCAATTCAATGTTCCTTTTGTTTTGTTTATTTTACAGTTAAAACCAAATTATTATTTTTTATTAGCAGGACCATTATAAAAAAGTTTAAGAAGCAACTGTGTTCCTACTTTCGTAATTGAACAATTAATCAAGATTTTGCTTCTTATTTTCCGAATCGATTAGAACATAAATTTCTTAATTTAGAGTAGCAAACCAGAAAGCCATGGCGGATGGGCTGGACTCAAAGCCAAACCCTGGCATGACGGTGGATGAGTGCCAGAATATGATCCAGAGAAGTCTCAGAAGTACTCTATTCCTTTCTTTTTCTATTTAATTTATATTTGTTTCAGGGTTTAATTGAGGTTTTAAGATCTAGAGTCATTTACTTTGTGCAGCCCCTATGGTGAGATTTCTGAGGGATCATTTGGAGAAATTAGGATGCGGCATTGGAAGTAACATCATAAAGGCCGGCCATTGCAAAGGAGCCACTGCCGACAGATATGTTAAAGACCAAGGGGTAATTAAGTGATCATTGAGTTGTGTTTTATTTTTAAACTTATAAGTGCCAGTTATGAGAACATTTGATTCATTTGTTGCCGAAAAATTTAAAATAAATAAATCTTATTCTAATTTTAAATTTCATTTAGTCCAGACTTATCGAATAGAAAGAACTTGAATTTGCTTTCTATTTCTTTTTTCTTTTTTTAACACAAAAAAGAGGGTTATTGTCTGATATACGACCATCAGAAATATCCATTAAGGCCACTATGGAGGCCATATGAAATGGAGGAAAGATGCAAAGAGGTGTGCACGACTTTCTATCTGCAAATGAATATTATGAAAAAGTTTGTTGTATTTCTTATTAACATGGTAAATGAATTTGTTATGGGCTAAAAGGATGCTTTGTGGTTCATATTTTAGGTGAGGGTGAAGCCAGTGAGTGCAGAAGTGGAGATTGAATTGGTTGTTGACGTCGACTCCAAGAATTACGACTCTTGTGCTGATGGGGGGCAGATGACAAAGCAGATTTTCTTCATATGGATGTTTTCAGTTACTTAAAGGTCGGTTCACCTCAAATTGATAAGTACATTGGGTGCATAAAGAGTGTGTTATCTATCACACCCCAATTTAAATGTCGGAGACATGAAACCTTAACTTTATAGTTATAGAGAACTGTGTTCAAACTAATTGCATGCAGTGCTCAGGCTTTATTCTCTATTATTCAGAAGTTACTGAATATGCTTACCTCGTTGTTGCCTTTGTTATTGCTCTTATTTATATACTTTGCTTGGCGTTGGTTCTTATGATTAGTAGACCTTTTATTAATTTAATGTCCTGTGGTGTTATGAATTTGCATTATATATTTATACTTTTTTCTTGGTAAACTCTTTCTGTCTCATGGAAGCCACCTCATGTCAGTGGGTATGCTGTTAGAGTTCTCATTGGAAATAAGGCACATAGTTTATATCTCCTTAAGGCATAGTTTATTTCCAGTTTCAGATATCACTGGGTCATAGTTGACCCTAAGGTTTATCTGGATGTTGGAATGAGATTAATTTGTTTTTTTAATCTATAGTGCAGTTACACTTGAATCCTGTTCATGCAATGGTACAACCCCTTTTAAAAGTTAATTATTTTATCGCCACCAACCTGGCCGCAGCCTCTAGCGAATTGCCGAGGCTGGTTTGTTTGTTTTGGAGTAATTGCTTGGGCTTTCCTTATTCTAAGTTGTAATTACACTTCCTATTTATTTTAAGTGGTTTTGTGAAATTAGATAGTGGCATGTAGTAATCGCTTGCAAATTCAAGATGAAGTAACCCAAGTGGTGATTCACGAGCTCATTCATGCGTACGATGAATGTCGTGTGCAAATTTGGACTGGTCTGACTGTGCCCATCACGCTTGCTGCGAGGTTATTTATACTCTAAATTGAAATCAAACTCCTCTTATTTTGTTTTATTTTTTTACTTTTTGGTTTTTATTTTTATCAATATGTAACTATGGTTCTTATCATTCATACATGTAAATGCAATATCTCACATGCATTTTAACTCGTGTGGCAGAATCATCTTGATCTCCATACCCGGTGAAATGGCCAATGACATTTATTATTGTTTCACATGTTAGAGAGTTCCTAAACACGGTATGACTTCTCATATCTTGAATGTTTATGCTGGAAATTAGGGAACAACACTTAGGTTCTTAACTCATAAATGTTGAATGTATTTACTTTTTATTTCTTACAGGTGGTCATGGATATCCTTCACCTTCAAGAATAAAAACTGAGTACATACAGAGGCAACTATGATATATTTGAGAGAACAAGGGAAGAACAAAGAAAGAAAAAATAAAAAGCTTTTGAGGCGAATGAACGTTCAAGAGCTCACATGCAGGTTCTTGTTTCGACTATTGATTTTGTGAGTGCCACATTATGTCTTCCTGTGTATTTTACAAATTTTGTCTTTCAGTATGTTCTTGATCAAATTTTCTTCTGTTTTTGAAAAAAAATTGTTTTGCAGTCATTCATTGACAACATTCATTACAATGTGAAGCGTGCGTCTCTTGTTCAATCAAGAATCAAGGTAATTTTATCATTTATTATCTATTCTATGATTGGTTCTTTATAATTCTAGAGAGAATATAGCCAAGTGATCACATTGAAATATCGACAACCTAGTTTCAATTTCTGTTTTATTCTTAATATTTTTTTAGTATATATTTGTCACTATCTCCCTTGTTTTATTCAGGCACTAGACCGCTTTTGACATGTGGACAAAGTTTTCAATGATCCTGAGTATGCATTATTTGAATAAAATTTATATTTTTTTTTCATGTGCATTTAGTTGAATTTTTTGTTATTATGGTCAATTGAATTCTTTATTCTAGTTAGCCTACCTGTTCTGGCCATAAAAAGTGCATGAAAACATTAGAGAATGGGGAGGATATGCAGATTTTGCATTACGAGCATGGCCAAAAGTATGTGCCACATTATGATTATTTCAATGACGAGGTCTATTTATAATTAGGCGGTCACCGAGTGGCTACTGTTCTTATGTATTTTTTGAATGTCGAGAAAGGTGGGGAGACGGTTTTCCCGAGGTCCGAGGTATTTTTTACACGAATTTGCTCGGTTTTTCGTCTTGGAGCGAGTTCATATGATTTTTATTTATTTTTTTGTTCTTTTGCATTTTGCTAAATACGCAGGTAAAAGATAGACAGCCTAAGGGTGATAACTGGTCTTATTGTGCTAAACAAGGCTTTGCAGGTAAAAATGTGTGTGTGTGTGTGTGTGTGAAAGAACAAAGTATCTCTTTACTTTCAGACTTGGTTATTTGATGGATCTATCATTAGACAGAAGATGGATAGTTTAGATACATTATTCAATTGTATTTTAAAACCTGCTATGTATTATCTAAAAATTACAAAAACTATCCTGAAGTCTAGCATAATTAAAAAAGATTGCAGTTATCTTTTAAACTCACAAATACACTCATAGAGTTGTGAACATCCAATTGAGACTTGTATTTTGCAATTTATAAAAGAGAAACAAATGCCAATATTGGGACATTTGTATTTGGTAAAAGTTTTGTTTTTTTTAATTAATTAGGTTAAACATAGTGAATTAATGAGTGCAACTAAATGACTACATTACCCTTCTTATTTAGTTTCTCTATTCAAAAGTTTTGGGTCCTTGTTGCTACATTACCCTTCTTAATAAAAATAATTATAATTTTAATTAATCTGCAAGAAGGACCTTTCCTACTTTATGTTTTCCATTTGTAATGATTTTAAACAGTTCGAGTTGCAGATTTAGTTGATAATTGTTGTGTCTTATTTTTCTGATTCAGTTAACTGGAAACACAAAGCCCGCGTGGTTGTTGAGAGTAACCAATGGGCAGGTCTTGTCAGGCCATTCATGTATAGTTTCCTGTAATTTTTTAATTACATTGTTTCTTGATTAAATAGTTCTAGAATATTTCCTTATGAATCGTAAACATGCTTCCCCCCTTGATATAGTACAAAACCAGCCCGTAATATCTCTCTATATTTTTTTAGAACCCTAAAGTTATTAAAAATTCTGAAGGTGCTCGAATAACTCCGTCCATCGTTGCTCTTAGCCAAAATGGGGATCTATTGGTTAGTACGCCAGCCAAGCAACAGGCTGTCATAAATCCTCGAACAACAGGCTCTCTATATTTCCTATTATCCTTTTCCCCTTCATTATTTTTGTTATTCCTTTGTGTTGTTTGTATTATATATTATGGTAATTGTGTATTATTGTGATTAATGACATGTGTTGTTTGATCTTGGGATTATATTAATGAAATGTGTTTTGTGAATTAAATAGGTAATAAAATTGTAATATATGAGCAGGCCTGGAAAAGTGAATCTGGAATGAAATTTGATATATTTGTTGGCACCTGCTTTCTTCTAATTTTTTTTAATTTTTTACTACTTTCTAGAACGGTTATTCAAAAAAACCCGTTCTGGAAAGTAAACTTTCTAGAACACCTGTTTTTAGAGACGTTCTGTAAAGTGTATTTTCTAGAACGCCTGTTTTAGAGACGTTCTGGAAAGTATAGTTTCCAGAACGCCTTTGTTAGAGACGTTCTGGAAAGTATAGTTTCCAGAATGCCTGTTTTTTGAGGCATTCTGGAAAGTATATTTTCCAGAATGCCTGTTTTTCGAGGCGTTCTGGAAAGTATATTTTCCAGAACGTCTTAAAAAAAGACGTTCTGGAAAGTTATTTTCCAGAACGGACAAAATCGATAAAAACGCCTTTCTAGAACAACTGAAATATTTTTTCGAACGTCTCTGAAAACCGTTCTTGAAAGTCTGATAATCAAGAACGCCTCAGCAGGGCGTTCTTGATGGTCAGACTTTCAAAAACAGCTCCATACAGAACGCCTCAGCAGGGTGTTCTGGATTTACAGAAACAAGCGTTCTTAAAAGCTGTTTCTGCACTAGTGGTTACTTGTAACCAAACAACGTGTGTCCTTATAAACTACCCAATCATCATCACAATACGTCTGTAAATAAAAATCTAAACTCGTAGCACAGAATAAGCCAAGGGAAGGAGTGACCTTCAGATATTTGAGCACATCTATTGTGGCATCCTAATAAGCTAATAAATCCAAAAAGATTGGTTACCAAGAATTAGGGGTACTAACCTCAAATCTGAAATCAACGACCTGAAATAGCTTTCAAACACGTCACAGCGGCCTGATAAACCTCCAAAAAACCTCCTGGCGACCTAGCCGATCCTGCAAAACAACACCTTCAGCCAAGGCAGGGGGCGGCCCTGGCGAAGGTCCTCCGATGCTTAAGTTAGATGGTGCGAGAGATAATTCAAGAGATCAATCCGTCATAAACACAATAATCTTCAAATAAAGAGAGGTATCCCCACTTTTATAAAGATAAGAGAAGTGTTTCCCAAGCTAGGGTTTCCTTCTCCCACCATGATTCCATAAATACCATGACCGACTTAGAATTAGGATTTCTCATGTATGCTTAGCTCCCATAAATAATAAATCTCTCGCCTGTAATTCTTTCCATATAGTTCGCCGAGACCCCCAAAAACCATCCATATGAGCCCATTAGAGCCTGACATTTATAAAGCCCATACCGAGCTTAACAGCTACTGCCCAACACATAAAAGCATAAGAGGTCGCGACCCTATATGAGAACTCATCCTCATACTCCAGGTCGCTACTCTACAAACCAGCTTGCTCACCTCCCAGAAGAAATGCCCCTTCAAAGAGATGAGGTCGCTTACCATAAATACCCTCATATACCACATAGGGATTTTTAGTGCCGTATCAGCTAGTACACCATGTTCTAACTGATTGAGGTATGAAATCAGGTAGGACATGTAAAACAGAATTAAAAAGAACCATCAAGACAACAATAAACACATAAATAGATCACCCGTCTGCCGTACCAAACCATATTTTAGAATCACCCAGCTCGGCATACCGAATTATAATACCAATCATCCCATGATAAATTACCACGTATACCTGTGACATCCCAAAATATCAGCTCGCTGAGCTCACTCGTCATTCTAAGAAAAACTGATCACCTTGTAAGAGATGACCCACGAGTCCCCAGACCAAGTCCCCAAACTTTATATATAACAACCTGAAACCATACAACTTTTTTCCCACGACCTAAAGTTGCAATCGGGCACAACAATCCAACAAAACATAATCATGAACAACCCAAAAAGTCCAAACACGCTCCTCCTTACCTATCACGTCCCTCTTAAGTTTCATTAAATGCACCTGACAACGTGTCGGGCACGTGTCACTTCCTCATTTTCTCGTAGTATAATAAACGTTGTGGGCCCTAAAACAAAAGTCCCAAAACATTCCCAAAAGAAACCCTACCAACTCCCGCTCCAATCTATCACATCAGCTTTTCCGCCCCCCAACACAAAAACCCCTTTACATTCCTCATTTCTTAGTTTACCAAAAAGCTCTAAAAAAATTGCCATTGTCATTCTACAGAAAAGCTCGCTCACCCTCCAATTTAAACATTTATCAACAACTCTATGATCATCTCCGACCTCCAGGATACAAAAAAATGGGTAAGTCCCCTAGTTTCTCCTTTTTATTAATTATTTCAATTCGCATAAATAGTGCATCTTTGTATTGTATTTGATGCATTTGCTGAACTGTTGTATTTGATGCTGTCTCCTTCCCCTGTATTTTCTTACTGGTGACGAAATTAGCATCCTCAAATCCCAATTCCCAAAACTCAACCCTCTCACCCGATTCCAACCCTACTGAAAACCCCTATATCCTCAAGAGGAGACGCAACCAGCACTCCTCCCCTGTCTCCGGTCCCTGTGACGACCTAGATGGTAATGTCACTCAGCCAGAATTAGAATCCCAGACCAGGACTCCTACCAATAATCCTATCCTCCCCGAACTAGAAACTTCTTCTCCCATCCCCTCAGCCCTTGCAAGTATCCCAGAGGGCATCCCTTTACACAAACCTACTGTCTCAGCTCCTTGCGAGCACTTTCTTGAAAACCCCGTGACTTTAGCTAGCTCCCTAAAGGCCACTGACCTACCCTCTTCATCCCTCACAACAAAGGAAATTAAGGACAATTACTGGTTGCTCCCTGATCCAGAAAAATTAGAAGAACTTTGACAAAACCTTAACCTCCTAGAGACCGCTCAAATGGTCCTAACCGATATTCTCCATTTAGACCCAATGAAACCATCTCCCGACCATATAACCCTGTTTGACGAGCTGCTTAGGGTGGGGTTTAGATCCCACCACATCGCATTTACATCAAAATTCCCCTTTTGTACAAAGTTCCCCTTCTGCAATTGACCCCTAATTCCATGAAGTATCTAGCGGGCTATATCATACTGTGTAAATACTACAATACTCATCCCGACGCCGGTTTTTTCCATTTTTGTTTTCAAATAAAATATCAGAGCCATTCCTTTTACCTCTCTGCTCGCACTGGCAAAGCACGCTTCTTATTGAACCCCTCAAATAAGGTTCCCGAGTGGAAGAGGAATTTCTTTTTTGTACATAATACTGAGGAATGGCCCTTCATAACCGAGCTACAAGACCATACTCTAAAACAATACAATCTTCCCAGCCTTAAACATTTCCCCATTTTATACAAAAAATATTCTGACCAGCTCGCGGAGTGGAGTAAGCGCCCGTTTGACGTGGTGCTACTTACTAGCCGATCTAAAGTCTTCAGATACGTGGGCATTGACTCTCACCCTATTGACCCGAATCTCGCACTAACCAAATCCGAGTTTGTAGGTCTCCTGTGTTACAAAATATTGCACCAATACCTGAACAATCACACTCCATGCTAACTCACCACATTCTTATTTACAGATGCCTTTTGCAATGCCTACGTCTCATCGAGCTAGGTGGAAATCGTGGCACAGACCGAGCCACAATGTGAGGTCACCTCAGAACCTCCCCCTTCTCTCCCCGACGTAGATGAGGTGCTGAACGAAGCATTCGGAGCGGAAACTAACCCAGAGGTTGAAGACGAGCCAAAAGAAATGCAGCTCGTCAGAAAATCTTCAAAGGGAAAGTGCTCAATCCGACCATCTGCTAAGAGACCCAGCTCGCCTGCTCCGAAGCGCAGACGTCTTTGCAAGACCTTCGGCGACTCTTCATCCATCTCTCCAAACTTGGAGAAAGATTTGGCTAATTGTGAGGACGCCGCTGCCATAAAGGCACTTCTTCAGGAACGCACCCTGACTCGGGTACATCCAAAATCTTAACTTTCCTTTAAACAATTTGACAGCTTTAAACCACTAATGCTCTCTTTTGTTGTACACTCATATAGCTGAACACCCTGTACTCTATGGTGTCTATCCAGCTTGCCGCTCGCGCCGCAGACAACGACTTGCAAAAAATGTGCGAAGAGCTGAACACACAAACCGAGCAACAAACCAAACAGCTATCGCTAACACAAGGCGAGCTAGATCAGTTCTGCAAGCAGCTAAGTGCAAGCGAGGAGGAGAACGACATCTTAAAAATCTAATTGGCCATCCTGAAGGACGAGACAGCCCGCATAGCTAACGAACTCCGAGAACAGATCCAGAAACTTGAGGAGAACGTGCGAGCTAAAGATGAATAAATCCAGATGGCCCGCGAACAAGGCATCATTGAAGGTCGACGAACTCTCCTAAGAAGCGATGTAGGCGAGAAGTTCACGGGTGCCTACTGAGAAGAATTGATCAAGGCTTTCAGGAAATCGACTATGTACCTCGGTAAAATGACTGTGGGCAGCAGGGAATGGGTCCGCAAAGCTGTAGGGATAATCAAAGAATAGCTCGTAGCTATGAACGTCCCCTATACCCAGACGTGAAAGCCATCGACAACCAGACGACTTCCTTCAGTGCCTGGAAAGGTGACATGAGGTAGCCTCTTGATGCAAAGTGGTGGTTATCATGTCAGGGCCGAGCTGTATTGTCTGCCAGCCTGACTGCTGAGCTAGAGACACCCCTGGAGGACTTCGTTCCCGTGCTTGGGCCGAGTACAACTTAATGGCTTGCTGTTCTCTCCAACTCACAAAACATGTACCTTATTCGCACATTCAAGAATCTAACCTGTATGAACAACTCTTTTTATAATATAATTCTTCAATGTTTGAGTCACGCATATATCTGCAACTTTCACCATGTAAAATCTGAACATAAACTATGTAAAAAACCAAACCAGATATAGAGCAAACCCATAAGTTTAATATAGGTCGTGCAAATTTATAAACAATCGTAATCATACTTCCCCTCCCATAAAACCGGGAGATCCTAAAAATAATCAAACCATGATTTATAAACAGTCCAATAGAGCTACAATCAGCTCGCATATAAAACAACCATCCATATTACAACATAAGAGCTTGATTAAGATATGTAAGTCAAACATATCCCTCCTAAACACATAAAATAACGCGATCACATCCTTTAACCACATAAAAACCATGAAAATAACTCGCTAAGTATTATTATATATTTGAAAAAAGCCATTCGTCCTGAAGGGTGTAATACAATCAATATCCGCCCCAAAGGGTGATGAAACCATCCTCCGACCCAGAGGATAACACACAACCATCCGCCCTGAAGGGTAATAAAACAACCAACCGACCTAATGAAAGTGTCAGTGTTTAACCATCATCGACCTAATGAGAGCATCGACCCATAACCATAAAAACCCCTGCCGACCTGATAGAAGCGTTAGCCTATAACCATAAAACCCATCGCCGACCTAATAGAAGCGTCAGCCCATAACCATAAAACCCATCGTTGACCTAATAGATGCGTCAACCCATAACCATAAAACCCATCGCTGGCCTAATAGAAGCGTCAACCCATAACCATAAAACCCATCGCAGACCTAATAGAAGTGTCGGCCCATAACCATAAAAACCATCGCTGACCTAATAGAAGCATCAGCCCATAACCGTAAAACCCATCTCTGACCTAATAGAAGCGTCAGCCCATAACCGCCCTCTAGGCGTAATACTTTTTCAAGTGGAACACATTCCAGCTCCTAGGTAGAACTTTTCCACCTGCATCTTCAAGTATATATGCACCTCCCCATAATACCTTTATCACTTTGAAGGGCCCCACCCGGTTTGGCTCCAGCTTCTTAGTCATACGAAAAGCATCAGCTCGCCTCCATACCAAATCACCAACCTGAAAACAGCGATGCTTGACCCGTTTGTTGAAAGCAACATGTATCCTTTGTTTATAATGCGCGACCCTAGCTGCAGCCTTATCTCGTATCCCATTAATTGTTTCAATTGCTCCCCGAGCTAACCTCACATTTTCCTCCGCATTAAATGCTGCTAGGACTGAAATGACCGCATCCATACCATAAACCAGATTGAATGCTATTCCCCCGTCGAAGTTCGGGGAGTTGTTCGATAAGCCCATAGGACCGATGCGAGCTCTTCTTCCCAAAGTCCTCCTGCCTTTTCCAATCGCAACTTGAGACCCTACACAATTACTCGGTTAGTAACCTCCACTTTCCTATTAGTTTGGGGATGCTCCACAAAAGCAAATCGCTGCTTCATCCCTATCTCCTTGCACTGATTTTGAAATTTTCTCCCATTAAACTGGGTTCCATTGTCAGATACCAATACTCGTGGCACACCGAACCTGCAAAATATATTGTTAAATATTAAAATCCATCATATGCTGCTCGCTTATTCCCGTGACCGCTTCGGCCTCTACCCACTTTTTGAAATAATCAACTGCTACCACCAGATTTTCTTTATTGCCCGGGGTCTTTGGAAAGGGACCCACGATATCAATCCCCCACTGCGCAAACGGGCACGACGAGCTCATAACCATCATCTCCTCAGCCAGTATATGAATAACCGGAGCGTGCATTTGACACTTTTTGCACGTTCTCACCAGATCGCTAGCCATACCTTTCATTCCTGGCAAAAAGAAGCCAGCCCGAAATGTTATGCTAACCAACGCCTTTCCCTTCGCATGATCGCCACAATACCCTTCATGTATTTCCTTTAGCACCTCCAATACCTGCTCCTTAGCCAAACATTTCAGAAAAGGTCCGAAGCGCGACCTCTTATACAATTCCTCATTTACCACACAGAAGCGAGCTGCTATTTTGGCCTCCCTCGTTGTCAATTTCTCTGCACCCTCCTTAGCCTTAACGAGAATATCCCCTATAGGTGAACGCCAATCATCCTTGATGTCGAGATCCATAATCTACATCCCTTTCTCCATGATACTATGTTCTAACTCCATCAACGTGATCCTTCGAGTATCACAAGTCCCCAGTGCTCCTACTATTCGAGTGAGCTGATCAGCCCGAGTATTTTCAGCTCGCAGTAAATGTTCCAGTTTAAATTCTTCAAAGCGTGCTGCCTCTTCGCGCAGTTTATTCAAGTATACTGCCATCCGCCCTTCCTAAGCTTCAAACGAACCGTCGAACTGACGAGCTATCGGTTGAGAAACCATGTACGCCCATAACTTCCTAGCTCCCAGATCACCTGCCATTTAATACCCTACAAAACAGCCACGTACTCAGCCTCATTATTGGATGCTTTATACCCCAACTTGATCACGAGCTCCAAATTCTCCCCTTCCAATCTGGTTACGAAATTCCCAGACTCGCTCCCAACACCATAGTTGAGCCATCAGTATACAACGTCCATGCCTTTACCTCCTCGCCCGGGTTAGATGGGCGTACCATCTCTTGCAAAAAATCCGCCAACACCTGCACTTTGATAGTTACCCTCGGTTCATACATTACGTTATAATCGCTCAACTCTACAGCCCACGTCACCAATATTCCAGAAACATTTGGGTTACTCAGAACCTATTTAAGAGCTAAATTAGTACGCATCTTCACCCTGTGGCTCAAAAAGTACGGCCGCAGTTTTCTTGCCGTACAAATCACCGCAAAACCTCATTTCTCCAGCTCAGAATATTTGAACTCAGCCCCCCGTAATATCCTACTAATATAATAAATAGGCCTTTACGTGCCCGCCTCTTCTCTGATCAGCACCGAGCTTACTGCGACCTCCCCCAGCGATATGTATAAGATCAGGTCTTCCCCAGGCATTAGCTTAGTCAATAGTGGTATCTCAGCCAAGTACTTTTTTAACTCTTCAAACGCATCTGCGGTTTCTTTCGTCCATTCAAACTTGGATCCTTTTCGGAGTGCCCTAAAAAATGGGACACCCCTTTCTACCGACCTGGAAATAAAACGACTGAGCCCTACGACGCGACCTGTAAGTACCTATACGTCGCTTACTGTCCGAGGGTGTGGCATCTCTAAAACAACTCACACTTTTTCCGGATTAACTTCAATCCCTCTTTCCGTCACCATGTACCCCAAAAACTTCCCTGACCATACACTGAACGCATACTTTTTTGGATTAAGCTTCATCCCATACTGCCTTGACCAGCATATCGTCAATGTAAACCTCCACATGGGATTCAGATTTCTTTCCGTCACCATGTACCAGCATATCGTCAATGTATAACAAATGTTTTCCTCAAATCCTCCACATGGGATTCAGATTTCTTGCTCTTGACCAGCATATCGTCAATGTAAACCTCCATAGTGGACCCCAATAGATATTTAAACATTCGATCCACCAACCTCTGATAGGTCGCTCCAGCATTCTTCAAGCCAAAGGGCATGGACACAAAACAGTATGTCCCCATAGAAGTGACAAAACTCACCTTGGGCTGATCCTCCTTTGCAAGAGGTATTTGGTGATACTCCTGTGAAGCGTCCATCATGAGCTCGCACCCTGAAGTCGAATCCACCTACTGGTCAATTCGTGGTAAAGGATAGTGACCCTTTGTGCAGGCATTATTCAGATCGCGAAAATCTACACACATCCTCCACTTTTGTTCCGGTTTCGGAACCATTACGACATTGGATAAATACTCAGGGAATTGAATCTCTCTTATATGGCCTGCCTTCAGCAATTTCTGTACCTCCTCTTCGATTACCTTATCCAGCTCCGGTCCAAAATGCCTCCTCTTTTATCTTACTGACTTTGCCTCCGGGTCCGCAATTAAATGATGTTGTGCGACTTCAAGAGACATCCCTGTCAAATATCCATCCCCAAAGGCAAATACATCCCAAAATTCTCTCAATAACTTCACCAGCTCGTCCCTTAGTGGTTCCGGTATTAAGGTCCCCACCTCGTAGTATACTCTGGGCGACCTTCCTCTAATGAGATTTTCATCAGTTCTTCATGCGGTCGAACAAAATTCTCCCGTTCCTTTATCTTTTTTACACTAAATTCTCCTTCTGGCCGATCATCATCACTCTCGCGCTTGTTTTCAACTAATCCCTTCCTGACCGTCATCTGATAGCACAATCTCACGACCTGCTGTTCCGAAATAACTTCTCCCACTCTCTGTCCTACTGGGTATTTGATGCTCATATGATAGGTTGATGTTACTGCCTGGAATGTGTTGAGGGCAGGCCGGCCCAATATGGCGTTATATGCCGACCTTCACCGAATTATCAAGAACTTCAAACTCTTTTTTGCTCGCAACTCATCCTTCCCTAATATCACTGTCAGTGTCAGCTCTCCTTCAGTGATTACCTGTGCCCCATTAAACGTATATAAGGGTGTATTCACAGGTCGCACCTGGGTTTCCAACTTCATTTGGTCGAGAAAATTGGTATATATTATATTCACCGAACTCCCATTATCCACAAAGATTCTGCCGACCTCATACCCTGCTACCTCACCCTCAATTACTAATGCGTCATTATGATCTTCCTGCAGCCCACGTCGATCATTGGGGCCAAAAGAGATGACTGGCCCAACCATCTGAGGTCGTCGACTTACACTAGCGACCTCCCATGTTCCCAAGCGAGCTGATTTAACATGCCTCTTCTGTGCATTGTTGGAATCCCCACCTGTTGGTCCGCCCAAGGTCATGTTTATCCTCCCCTTATTTCTTCTTGGGCCATTATGTCCCTGATTTCCTTATTGCGGTTGTCTCGCGACCTGATTCTGAGGTGGATCTCTTGGTGGTGGTGGAGGCAATGGTCGCCCCTGCTCCTTTGATTCTCTCTCCCTATAAATGACTTCTTTCAGATGCCCAGCTTTGATGAGCCTCTCGATTTCTTCCTTAAGATGCCTACATCTTTCCGTGGAATGCCCAAAATTGTTATGAAATAAACAATAGAAATCAGACTTGGGATTAGTGGGGAGCGGTGTGTGATCTTCTGGCCACTTGATGTCATTGGGTATCAAGCGCTCCATTATAGTGAAAACCTTAGCCTGTGGATAGGCCAGTGGTGTAAAATCCTCATTCCTCCAGTTCTGCATATCTATTTCCGATTTTTCCTTCACCACAGATCTCGGGGTTAGAAGCCCGCGCACTATCCTCCTTGGTTCTGTTCTGAGCTCCCTCTTCGAAATGCTACCTCCTCTGTCCACGACCTCCCTACTAAGATGCGTACGATCATCTGCGACCTCCCTACCAAACCGTACACGATGCTCTTCCTCAACCTCGTCCACTTGTATATATTTATGGCATCTCTCCAGAACCTCATCGTATGTTCGCGCCTCCTTTTTTACTAAGGATTTGCGTAAGTCATCCCTCCTCAATCATTTATGTAAAGCTCTTGCCTTCATTTCATCTGTAGCAGTGGGTACCTCCAGAGTGGCATTAGTAAACCTATTAACATACTGCTTCAAAGTTTCGTTAGGTCGCTGCACCATAGTAAAGAGAGACTGTGCCGTCTTCGCATTCTGCCTTACGCTGGAAAATTGTTTCAAGAAAGCAGCTCGCAACACCTGATAACTGGTAATTTTTCCTCGCGGCAATTGGTAAAACCAGTTTTGCGCGATTCCTCTCAAAGTGGATACAAAGGCCCGACACGCCACAGTATCCGTATAATTATGTAACATCTTTGCATTCTCAAAAAGCTTCAAGTGTGCCACTGGGTCCGTCATCCCCTGATATTGGAACTCCAATGCCTTATATGTCTTAGGCATCGCAGCTCGCAGCATCTCATCTGAAAGGGGATGTCCCTCATCTTCCTCGAACTTCTCTCCCTCAACCCTTCTTTGTAACTTTAACAGGGACCCCTGCATCTCTCTAAACGCCTTACTTCCTGGTACCATTCCCTTCGTGGTACCCCTTGCGGCTCTTACGACTCACCATCCTTACCCGAGGTCTGGGTTCCGCTCTCACTGGTATGCTTGCCGTGTCGGCGACCTCGACGCCTGTAATGGCTCCGCTTTATCTTCACCCCCTTCCCCTTATATTTATGTTTATGAGTATGAGACTCCGTGGATGAGGTAGAACTGGGAGTATCCTCATATTTTTCACTTACTACGACCTTTCCTCCCAGGAGAAGACCTTTTAGACAGAGATCTTCCGCTTTGTTTGTTTTCTTGGTGACCGACTTTACTTCCTACTCGCCATTTGGTCCATCAGCCTTCTCTTTCAGAGTACCCAGCTCGCCTGCTAGGTATTTATTCATTTCTTCCATCTTCTCCTACGGCACGAAATCCATAAGCCCATCTAAGAGTTCTTTTTTAATTTGGCAGGGCTTATCCTTGGGTAGATCCTTCCACTCCTTCCTTTCTATGTGAATCACTTTCTACGCTACCACCTCCGGTGTCTTCGCCTCCAAATCCTCTGCCGGTCCCTTTTCATTACGCCGCTTTGGGGAGGGCGGCGGTGTGCCACCCAAACTCTGAACTGCTGGTTCCGCCTGAGAAGGCGTTTGCCCATCTTTCATTGGTTCCTCTTCATTGATATATGTTGTCCTGTTCTTCTTCTTTGGTTTGTTCACTCCAGAACCGTAGTGTAGGCTTCTGGGTGGCATATTATGGTTCTTCATGCTTTGCTTATGAAAATTCTCATGCCTTTCGCTCAAGGACTCGATGTCCCTCTTTCCGACAGACGACGCCACTTGATAAATCCAAAAAGATTGGTTACCAAGAATTAGGGGTACTAACCTCAAATCTGAGATCAGCGACCTGAAATAGCTTCCAAATACGTCATAGCGGCCTGATAAGACTCCAAAAAGCCTCCTGGCGACCTAGCCGATCCTGCAAAACAACACCTTTAGCCAAGGCGGGGGGCGGCCCTGACGAAGGTCCTCCGATGCTTAAGTTAGATAGTGCGAGAGATAATTCGAGAGATCAATCCGTCAGAAACACAATAATCCCCAAATAAAGAGAGGTATCCCCCCTTTTATAAAGACAACAGAAGTGTTCCCCAAGCCAGGGTTTCCTTCTCTTACCATAATTCTATAAATACCATGACCGACTTAGAATTATAATTTCTCCTGTATGTTAAGTTCCCATAAATAATAAATCTCTCGCTTAAATTACCAGAATAGGCCTGGGCATGTAATTCTTTCCATATAGTTCGCCGGGACCCCATAAGACCATCCATATGAGCCCATTAGGGCCTGATATTTATAAAGCCCGTGACCGAGCTTAACAGCTAGCGCCCAACACATAAAAGCATAAGAGGTCGCGACCCTATATGAGAACTCATCCTCATAATTCAAGTCGCTACTCTACAAACCAGCTCGCTCACCTCCCAGAAGAAATGCCCTTCCAAGAGATGAGGTCGCTTACCATAAATACCCTCATATACCACGTAGGGATTTTTAGTGCCGTATCATAAGCAATAAAAATTTTATTTATGAATTAACCCAACTATTGTACACCATGAGTGACATCAGCACAGGTAAGATTATGATACAGTAATCTACCAATGAGCTTCATGTAATCCTCTGGATTATCCAAAGGAAATCCATCAAAACCTGTCAACTTTAAGCCTTGTGGTAGGTGTGGTAGTTGGTTTACAGCCAGTATGTCATAAAGAATATCTAACACATATTTCCTCTGACATAGATATGTACCATCCACGCTGATAATCTCCATTTGGTCTAAGACTACGAATACTATGATTGGGATTTCGAATCTCAATCCTCATTTTTTCTACGACTTTAATTTCCAATCCACAACCAACCATTTCTTACACCTAACCCCACACCCATCTTTTTTATCACATCATCATTACATTTAAAAAATTATATATTACTAAATACAATATAATAATACACTATCATCCACTTTTCAGACATGATTTGACATAAAATATAATATAATAATACATTATCATCCACTTTTCAGACATGATTTGACATCAAATACAACATAATAATACATTATCATCCACTTTCCAAACATGATTTGACATCTACAGTAAAAAGTGAAGGATTCTGAATCCTATAACAAACAAGGATTCTTACTATTTACAGAATTCTGAATACTCAAGATTCTTAATACTAGAATTCAAAATCCCAAAAAAACCTAGTCCAAACAACCCCAAAAAAAACCTAGCCTTCCACAAATCCTTAATAGTGAATTCAGTATTTAAGAAATCCTTCAGCATGCCAATGAGCTTGGAATTTGATCTTGTGATGAGAACATCATCAACATAAACTAAGAGTGTTAAGAAATAGACACCCTTAGTTATAATGAATAAGCAATGATGATGGGGAGACTGAGTGCTCAAACCTGAATAGCTTCTTATCAACTCATACCCAAGAAACACACACATGTGATCTTTTGTATTATGTGAAGACACATTTGTTGCATAGGCGGCATCCAAAAGGTTTAAGTCTCTGGAAGTTAGGTAACTTATGATATAGCCTCTCAAAAGGTGATTCCCATCCTAAAATATCACTAGACAACTGTTGGGAAAAAGGTTAAAGTTGATAAAAGCTGCAGACAATCCATTTATAGAAAAGGAAAGGAACAAAGCTACTTTCAGATATCAAAGCTCAATATTTACTGAATACATGAAAGATGCTATATAAAGCTAAACCCTAGATAAGACCTAGGAGTAGCTAAAGGACTACACAACGGTCTTCAAAGGAGAGACATTGATCTACATGCCAGGTATACACCAAAAGGAGGGTCCAGATCAAGCCAGTACAGCCATCCTGCATGGCATCTTGCATGGGCCCTTGTATGCGTCCAAAACTAGAAGAAAACAAAACTATAGGATGACTAGAAGCTTGATTAACCCTAATACATGATTAACTCTAACAACAACCTATTTATTATAAAGGCTATAGTAAGAACTGCATGTGACAAAAAAGAGACTGGTAAACCAGATTGAAAAGGTAAAACTCTAGCCATTTCCAGCAGGTGTCTATGCTTTCTCTCTAAATCCCCATTTTGTTGTGGATTATAAACACAACTTCTATGATGATTATTTACATAGCTCTGCAATAAACTTTGACAGTACTTTCCAAGAAACTTATGTCCATTATCAGATCTCATCACCTTAAACATTTTTTCAAACTGATCTTCTATCATTAAGAAGAAGTTCTTAAGGATGCTTGAAACCTGCGCCTTATTGCTCACAATTCATATATCCTAGATTTGGTTCTCAAATCTTACCATTTATGAAACCTAATATTAATGTTTCCAAGAGAAGAAGTTTGAACCAGACTGAGGATAAGTAACAAGGACCATACCTGCATGGTCTAACCCATGCAAAAGTTCTTCTTCACCGGCAGCATGATTAGAACATAACAATACGGATGCGCAAATCGCACACTATCTGATATTATTCTACAATATTGAAAATGTAGCTTTTGGGGAAATTTTGTAATCCACTTTTCAATATTATTAAAACTCAAAATGAAAATACTCTAGGTAGGCGGCATTTATACACGCGGGTATAAGTGGGTGCCTAATTTGAATTCTACCATCAAACCTAAACGTCACCATTTTGTTTAGTGCTTAAAAACTAGAAATAACATAAAATACACTGTATTACTACGTGGACGCTACTAGCCAGGTGACACCGTAATTACACCACTACATGCATGAGCTTCATCAACCACATTCATTTTTTATTCACAAAGATACCATCTCTCATCACAACAAAGAATCTTAAACTCTTTATAGCTCTGAACTAGAGAAACTGCGACGTAAATCTGACCATGATTGAACACTGGTTTTGGCAAATACAAGCCATTGTGGGAGAGAGTTTGACCCTAACTCTTATTTATAGTCATCTCTATAAATTTGTAAATCTATGATTTTGAAAAGTGATGTTAAGTCTCGTGATAAACAATATCAGTCTTAACATCAACCAGTTTGAAACTGCAAACTTATAACACAACGGCTGTTATGATTGATGTTAAGTAACACCAGTAATAACACCAAACAGAGAAATTTTGAATGACAGTGGATTAAGAATAAATGAACACACTTATTAAACTTTTAGTCCGTAAGAAAATGTTCTTACGGACATGGGTATTCAAACCCGAAAACTATATTACTAGACGTTCAAGATCAATTACAAAATATTTAAGTAATATATGAAAAACAACTGTATCAACACTTGATACAAAATAATTGGTGCTACGACTGATCTGATCTCCTCCGTTGGTTACGCAGCGTTGTAGATCGCTTGATTCTTGATAGTAGCTCTTAGTAGGTCTCTTGCTGTGTCCTGCTTCTCCAGAAAGTGTCTTGCGTCTTTTCCCAAAAGTCGTGGTTCATTTGTGTCGTTCTTTTCCTTTAAATAATCAAGACTCCTAGTCTTGATAAACAAGTTAGGCTAATAATAAGTCAACCAAATAAATATCTAAACTACTTTAGGAGATAAATCTAGAGTCCTAAATAAACACAAGTCCAAGAAAGGCAAACCCACAAAATGGAAAATTGTCGAAAATATTATTCTCAACAATCTCCCCCTTTTGCCTTTCTAGACACAAACACAAATGACATAAGTAAGACATACCACAAACTCCCCCTGAATAAATATTGTTTAAACAACCCAAACAAAAGAAATAAACTTTTTTTTTGCAGCAACCAGACATAACAGAAAAATAAACTAAGAAAAGCATGATCACTCAAAGACCACGAGCTCTCTTAGATCGTCAAGCAGACGACGATGTCCCTTCAACAGCCTTCCTCTTGCGCAACAGCTTCTTCATCTTTCTTAGCTTCTTGTTCCTCGACAAGATCGTCTTCCTCCTCTTGCTTAAGCTGGCCAACACCTCGGTAGCTTGTCCATCAGTATCCTTGTCAGTCTTGGTAGCCCCGTCATCCTCCTCATTTTCTCCCCCTTGTTCAGAAAGCAAAAGGGACTCATACCAAGAACCCCGCACAACTTGAAGTTGGGTAATCTGATTATCGAGCAAGGCAAGCTGAGCGCGCACAACCTGAGGCGAGAGCTTGACCATGTTGGAACCGGTGATGGGAATGCCAGAGCTCTCACCAGTCGCAACACCACTCTGCACGGGCGTCTGCCAAGGAAGATTTACGACACGAGCCCCATCCAGGTGTTGGCTACGCAGGGTGAACCACTCAGCCTCCTAGTAAGAGAGTCATCCTCAAACGGCATAAGCCCTTGGTTCTCTAGGATGCTGTAAATAACAGAGGGAAAACAAAGAGAGGAAACACTTTTGGCAGTGGCAAACCTGGTTATAGCGTCAAAGACCTGTTGCCCAATACTGGACTTCATACCCCGACCAAGGCAAAACAGGAATTGAGCTTGAGGGCGAGTCAGTATAGTCGCATTCTTCAAAAGTACCTAGTTAAAAACGACAGCCTTATGAAGCACGGAGTACAGGGAGGACAAACGGGTGTAGGGCAATTGTTCTCACCATTTATTCACCAATCCACCAGATAAAAACAAAATAACCTCATTCAAGTCATCAACCGTCGAGTCACCGTGGTACTCCTCATACCAAACAACTCATTTATCAAGCCTGGAGTAAAGGAATAAACTTTCCCATGCAAAAATACCTTCCCATAATTCACAGAATTAGGATTCGCAACAGAAGGTAACATATTCGAATAAAACTCCAAGATAACATTATGAACAAACGACATGGCACTAGTGATAGTTGACAACATACCTCTATGCTTGATTCGAACTTTTTGTACCTACTTTTATTAAATTTGTCAATTTTAAAAAGCTCGCCCGCAAGAGTACGAGATCGCATGTAGGTTGATAAGTTGACTCAAGCGATCTCTCGAGGAGAGCTCGATTGGGAAGTTTGTTTTGTGTTTGCATTTCACGAATAAGAAAAATAACACACTGTCGCAAATTGATTTGGTTGTTTTAAGAACTAGAAACTAAATAAACTAATTAAATCTGAATATTATCTAAGTTAGGACCTAATTAATTAAACCAAATATTATTTAAACTAAGAACTAATTATCTAAAACATAAGATTAATTTAAAGAAAATTAATTAAAAGACTTTTAAAACAATTTAAGAAAACTAGGGTTCTTGAGCTTTGATTCGTCTCCACGATCGCTTGGGAAGACCCAATTGATGGTTCACAACGAATCTAGGCTCTAGACCCATTACATCTAGCTTACGATCATAAACACAATCAACATCTCAATCTCAAAGCAATCAAAAGCACCATTCGTCATGAAAGCAATAATTATTAATAAAACTAATTGAAAAGCATGCAACTAAATTAAAGAGCGTAGAAAATAAATACTTACTAATTAAATGGGATGAATTGACAGCGTTTTGGTGACGAGATCTACGAACTAAATTAATCTAGCTATCTAAGAACTAATCTAAACTAATCTAAAAACTAGAGATTTAAAACTAAGAAATATGGAAGAAAGAAAATAAAGAACACTCTTGGGTTGTCATCCCCAAGAGGTTCGAGAGTTGGGAGAGAGAGTTCTCGAGTGTGCTAGGCGTTGCTCCTTTTATAGGATTTGGTGGTCTCCTTTTCTATCACCAAATCCTTCTTCAAAGAGGTATCTTGAATTTATTTCCTTTTAAATTATAATAATAATTCTTCTCTTCAAATACATCAAAGGAAAGGTCTTTTCCTCTTGACCAAGTCTTCCCAGCTGTTAATAATATAGTAGAACCCTTTTTAAAAATGCGTTGGAGCCGGGCTTGCTCGTTTTTTGGGACGAAAGCTCTTAATTTCTTAATTTGCGATCGCACTAGGTAACCTAGTGTCGGTGGATGTACCCAGTGTCGGCAAGGGCGTGTTGGCGGACTCGGACACTGGGTAACCCAGTGTGGATCAGTGTACCCAGTATCAACTATAACACTTCAAATCAAGGCCCGTTCTCGCTAAAACTTCACTCATAGGCCCACCCTCGACTATCTTCAGGCCAAAACACTTCAAAATATCTAAAATAAACATAAAATTAATTAATTATAATTAAAATAATATAAAATAAGTTGGAGATAAGAAAATACGAAAGTATGCTCAATCTATCCAACTTTCATCGAAATCAATAACAAAAATGAACTAAAATACTAACTAAAATCAAGAAAATTTTATGTTAATCAACTACCTCATGCTTTATTGGTTTGTTCATCCTCGAACAAACGATAGTTTCAAAGTATAACAAGAATGAAAATAAGTTCAAGCAAAGAGTCATGCCATGCTACATACATAATTTTGAAATTATAGATACATGTCAAGCAACTTCAAACAATCCACCCTTATTACATTGTCGCTCCAATATCAAATCCATGCATCCTCACAAAGGGTAATATATATGGGTGTACGCTCAAAGCACTTAAGCATTGTTGCATGGGACGACTCAAATCATACAAATACATGTACAATAAATAAGAACCAAAAATAAATCTCTTTTCAATCGCATATTAAGTGTGCTATCAACAAAGAATCGGAAAAGGTCTTTTCAGGTTGTAATGTGGGCTCTTTGGACGGGTATGGAATATATAAGTCGTGTGGCTAACTCACGATCTAACGTGATCAATAACTCACCAAACTATTTTAATCACGAAGCTAATTGCTTCACCTCATGCAAATGAAACCTCAATTAACTCTTATAACGTAGCCTTTATACTTAGGTTGTTTCTCAACTCGTAACCCAAAACCGACTTTCGCTCAAACCACTTAAAAATATAGAAGCTTATAATACGCTTCTCTTACAACATAACTCATTGCCTCTTAAACATTAGGCTTCATAATAAAATAAACAATAATAAACAAGCCTTTATTAGCGTAGGCAATGACTAAACATGATTCACCAAGATTCACCATCCTTATTTTAATTCTTTTTCCTTTTTTTAATATTTTGTCCCCTTTTTATTATTTTTATGGGGTCATTTTTTTTTTGTTTTCTTTTTGAAGGATGGTGATCCTTTATTACAGACTTTTCTCAAGAATCCCTGATAATTATTCCAAAACACAAGTAACCAATAAAAATAACTAACTCCTACCCCACACTTTTAATAATCGTAGGAGTCATATCATAAACACTTATGGCTAATGGAAATCGATTATTTGGCTATGAGGGGCTCATTCAGAATTTATAGTGGCTAAAATATATGGATATGGACGGAATAAGTGTTTTTTCTGTGCCTTAATGTCATGTTCAAAGCTAACTACATACAACGATTTCAAAGAGATCTCAAAATAGAAACTCACTCAAGTACATGAAATGGTGATAAACACTCGGGCTACTCACTGGCTTGTTGCATGAAAAAGTTTTGAATCGCCGCTGCTTTTAAGGTTTTGCGGAATTAATTGTGTCCAAGTACCATTTACAATATATAAATAATAATTTTGAAAATTTTTATGCACTTATACACGCTCAAAAGACAAGAACTTCAAATCATACTTAATTAACTTTGACAGGCAAGCCAGACAAACACAATTCAACGCGGGAATAGCAATTAATCACATTCAAATACTAGCTACTACCAATCACGAATTTAAATTGCACATTTATCAAATATAAATCATACTCAACCATAATAATCGTAGGAGTCATATCATAAACACTTATAGCTAATGGAAATCGATTATTTGGCTATGAGGGGCTCATTCAGAATTTATAGTGGCTAAAATATATGGATATGGACGGAATAAGTGTTTTTTCTGTGCCTTAATGTCATGTTCAAAGCTAACTACATACAACGATTTCAAAGAGATCTCAAAATAGAACTCACTCAAGTACATGCAATGGTGATAAACACTCGGGCTACTCACTGGCTTGTTGCATGAAAAAGTTTTTGAATCGCCGCTGCCTTTTAAGGTTTTGCGGAATTAATTGTGTCCAAGTACAATTTACAATATATAAATAATAATTTTGAAAATTTTATGCACTTATACACGCTCAAAAAGACAAGAACTTCAAATCATACTTAATTAACTTTGACAGGCAAAGCCAGACAAACACAATTCAACGCGGGAATAGCAATTAATCACATTCAAATACTAGCTACTACCAATCACGAATTTAAATTGCACATTTATCAAATATAAATCATACTCAACCATAATAATCGTAGGAGTCATATCATAAACACTTATGGCTAATGGAAATCGATTATTTTAGCTATGAGGGGCTCATTCAGGATTTATAGTGGCTAAAATATATGGATATGGACGGAATAAGTATTTTTTTTGTGCCTTAATGTCATGTTCAAAGCTAACTACATACAACGATTTCAAAGAGATCTCAAAATAGAACTCACTCAAGTTACATGCAATGGTGATAAACACTCGGGCTACTCACTGGCTTGTTGCATGGAAAAAGTTTTGAATCGCCGCTGCTTTTTAAGGTTTTGCGAAATTAATTGTGTCCAAGTACCATTTACAATATATAAATAATAATTTTGAATAAATTTTATGCACTTATACACGCTCAAAAGACAAGAACTTCAAATCATACTTAATTAACTTTGACAGGCAAGCCAGACAAACACAATTCAATGCGAGAATAGCAATTAATCACATTCAAAACACTAGCTACTACCAATCACGAATTTAAATTGCACATTTATCAAATATAAATCATACTCAAACCATCCAATCCCCCCTCCCCCCCCCCCCCCCCCCCTCTAAAAATTTGGCAATCTCCTGATTACCATAAATATATATAAAAGCAAATCAAAAGAAGAAAGGAGTAAGAAAGCATCCCTGAAAATTAAATAGTCTAGCTGCTCCAAATAGCGTTGTGCAAGCATCCTTTGTCTCGAATCCTATGATCGAAAATGTCTTGATTAACAACCAAAAATCTCAACTCAGTTTTCCGCATAGTTTTACAAATTTGATCACGCTAGCTGCTTCTTCTGCACATTAACAAACGCATCAACGCACCACAGCAAATAACTCAACTCAACAATAAAATAAAAGAAAGAAAAAAAATCAAAATTAAAGCTAAGGAAAAAAGAAAAAGAAAACAAACGCTTGGGTTGCCTCCCAAGAAACGCTTGTTTAATGTCGAAAGCTCGACGCCTTCTACGAACGATGCTATCCCGAATCCAAAAATAAGTGACGATCGTGCCATGCCTTAGTGTTCTCCAAGACTAAGTGTAGGCAATTTAAATCACCAAGGCGAGCACGGAAAGAAAGTCGTAGAGCAACAAAAATTTCAACTTGCTTTGGGGGTCGAAAAAGCAAATATTCTATCACCAAAAACATATCAAAAATCAAGTTGGGCACATGATGATCCTTAAACTTTGGAAATACAAGGAAATCCGTCGAACATAAGAATTTATCATCCTCTAATCCAAGTTCCTTCATTTTGTTAAACTCCCCCTCTAAGTTTTGAAAAATATTAGGAACTAAATTCGGGCATAGGGGTTTGGAAATTTCCTCAACTATCTCGTCCACCATCTCCAACTCAAAATCGTTTAAAGCTTCAGGTGGCTCAATATTAGACTCGGCTGTCGCATCCTTCTCGATTAGTTCTTCAACCACTTTAAAATTAAAATCCATCAACGGGTCGGGTGGCATAACGTGAGGCTCAATAAATCCATCTTCTAAAATCGGCTCATCCTCTACATCATCCTCAAATAAATTGAATAAACTTGAATTCGTAACATCCTCCGGTGGCTCTTCATCAAACGTTACTTGGCAGTCAGTCGCCCAATGCACAATTACTCCGCAACGGCTACAATCATGGTACGAATAAGAAGAAGTTTGATCCTGAGAAATATAAGGCTCTAAATCATAAGCGTGTGTGGCATATGGAACATCGTCCCGGCTCGAGTAGTATTGGTGCCATCTAGGTGTGTAGAACCTCACCATGAATTCTTCGTATACGTACTCCCAAGTTGGCAAGGAATTGGGCACCAAATTTACCAACCATCGCCATGCTCGACCATCTAGCTGCCAAAAAAAGAATCTCCTCCTAATTTGTTCTGTTGTAAGGCCGAGGAGAGGAAAAGTCTGGGTGACAGCTTTGTATTCTTGGATGAACTTCACCGGGTCCTCGCTCGGATGCCCATTGAATTCCGGTAGTTGCACATAGTACCAATTATCTATTTCGTACTCCCTCATTGCAGGGCTTATTGGAATGGCTGGTCGTCAATGGTAAGACATTATTTTTTTATATTTTTTTTAAATCTGTTTTTGAAAATTTAATAAAAAAATCTGAATATATATATATATATATATATATATATTAAAGGTTTACGGTAGATCTTAGCGGTAGCAGCTACCGTTAGTGTTACCGTTAACAATTTTTTTCCGAAAATTAAATATTTATTTTTAAACTAATGGTAACTCTAACGATTACAGATACTGTTACGTTACCGCTAAATATTTATTTTTTTCCCGAAAATATTTCCAGAATTTTTTTTTTAATTTTCTTTATTTTTCGGTCGTTGAATCTATGCTTCAAGAGTTGTACCTTGCATACACAACACTCAACGCACAAGATTAAACGTACCAGATAAAGATAAACGAAAAGAAAAATCGTAATAAAATAAATATAAATATAAATAAAGATCACGAAGGGCAAACACAAAATTCACAACCTACCTAGCTTTCCCCGGCAATAGCGCCAAGATTTTGATTCGAACTTTTTGCACCTACTTTTATTCAATTTGTCAATTTTAAAAAGCTCGCCCACAAGAGTACGGGATCGCGTGTAGCTTGATAGGTTGACTCAAGTCGATATCTCGAGGAAAGCTCGATTCGCAAGTTTGTTTAGTGTTTGCATTTCACGAATAAGAAAAATAACACACGATTCAAGAACTAGAAACTAATTAAACTAATTTAATCTAAATATTATCTAAGCTAGGACCTAATTAATTAAATCAAAGATTATTTTAAACTAAGAACTAATTATATAAAACCTAAGATTAATTTAAAGAAAATTAATTAAAAGACTTTTAAAATGATTTAAGAAAATTAGGGTTCTAGAGCTTTGATTCGTCTCCACGATTGCTTGGGAAGACCCAATTGATGGTTCACAATGAATTTAGGCTCTAAACCCATTAGATCTAGCATACGATCATAAACACAATCAACATCTCAATCTCAAAGCAATCAAAAGCACCATTCGTCATGGAAGCAATAATTATTAATTAAACTAATTGAAAAGCATGCAACTAAACTAAAGAGCATAGAAAATAAATACTTACTAATTAAACGGGATGAATTGACAGCTTTCTGGTGACGAGATCTACGAACTAAAACTAATCTAGCTATCTAAGAACTAATCTAAACTAATCTAAAAACTAGAGATTTAAAACTAAGAAATATGGAAAAAAAATAAGAACACTCTTGGGTTGTCATCCCCAAGAGGTTTGGGAGTTGTGAGAGAGAGTTCTCATGTGTGTTAGGCGTTGCTCCTTTTATAGGATTTGGTGGTCTCCTTTTCTATCACCAAATCCTTCTTCAAAGAGGTATCTTGAATTTATTTCCTTTTCAATTTCAATAATAATTCTTCTCTTTAAGTCCATCAAAGGAAAGGTCTTTTCCTCTTGACCAAGTCTTCCCAAATTCTAATAATATAGTAGGACCCTTTTTAAAAATGCGTTGGAGCCGGGCTTGCTCATTTTCTGGGTCGAAAACTCTTAATTTTTGAATTTGCGATCGCACTGGTAACCCAGTGTCGGCGGATGTACCCAGTGTCGGCAGGGGCGTGGGCGTGTCGGTCGGCAGAGGCGTGTTGGGAGACTCGGACATTGGGTAACTCAGTGTGGATCAGCGTACCCAGTGTCAACTATAAAACTTCAAATCAAGGCCCGTTTTTGCTAAAACTTCACTCGTAGGCCCACCCTTGACTATCTTCAGGCCAAAACACTTCGAGATACCTAAATTAAACATAAAAATTAATTAATTATAATTAAAATAATATAAAATAAGTTGGAGATAAGAAAATACGAAAGTATGCTCAATCTATCTAACTTTCACCGAAATCAATAACAAAAACGAACTAAAATACTAACTAAAATCAAGACAAACTCGTGTTATTCAACTTGAAGAAAGCAACCAGATTCTGCCTTTCAAAGAGATCAACCGGGACTCGACGCTTAGCAATTAAGCCCCAGTTCTGATATGCCGAGAACAACTCCCCGGCTCTTCTTGTCAGGAACCTGAGGGAGAACGGCTCCATGTACTCAATCTGAACGGCCTGAGATGGCTTCATCAGAGTGGTCAGAGGCAGCAAATGGAATTGGGCAGCGCTAGATAAGGTAGAATCAGAACCTGCAGCAGTGGATGGAACTTGATCAACAGCAGGTGATGTTGGCTTTGGTGATAAATCACGAGTCCCAACATCAACTTCCTGGGCGAAAACAGACTTTGTAGACTTAACTTTCTTGTTTGCGGCCTTCTTGGGTGGTAGGAGATCCTTGAGAAGAAAATCATTAGAGGAATCGAGTGAATACTTGAACCCGAACTCAGGCTTAAGGTTAGGAACGGGAACGGTAGCAGGAGTAGCATCAGCAGGCTTGGAGGAATTGGAAACCTCTCCAGGTAAAAAAGTCCACAATCTCATATGGAGCAGTGGAGTATTCAGTCTCAGTCGATCCAGGAGACACTTTGACACGAGCAGGCGGATGCTTTTTGTCAGCAAGCTTGACAGTTTCCTTCCACCGGTGAATCATCTTCCGCAACACGCGAGGAGCAGAGGAGGTCATCGGGGCAGCAACAGGGGCGGAGGGCACAAACTCCTCATCGTCCTAGTCCGTCATGACAGTGACGTCCTCGACGAGGTTCATGTTTTCTAGCGGTATAACACATCGTGGTCCTTCCTAACTTTTAGGAACTGCCGCCGGAACCACGCCTGGTGAAATGTTCCTTAGCCGCCGGGACCTTTTCAAGGTTGTATTACTGTCGCGCCCAAAGACCTCCGCAATAAAAGGCAGGTTTGGCGGGTTATCGACATCAGTTTCATTCCCCGCCTGGACAAGAAAAACCTGCGCCTCCGGATTAGCATCAGTGGGCACCAGAATTAGGACAACGTCCTGTGATTAAAGCGGCGGCGATCCGGCAGGAGGTGTTACAACCGGTGACGGGTTCCCAGTGAAGGTGCCACCGATTTCCTCGCGAATATCCAGGCCACCGAATCTCGGAATATTCACCGGTGCCTGGTCACTAGACAGGTTTTGCACGCCGGCAGGGAGCACTGAAGTTCTGCTCGGAGAAGACTTCATGTTGTAAATTT
Organism: Phtheirospermum japonicum; assembly: GCA_014905375.1. Classification (NCBI taxonomy): domain Eukaryota; kingdom Viridiplantae; phylum Streptophyta; class Magnoliopsida; order Lamiales; family Orobanchaceae; genus Phtheirospermum; species Phtheirospermum japonicum. Next base: position 829,082 of record BMAC01000105.1, on the reverse strand, counting down.
CACAAAGAGAAAACACAAAAAAAAGACAATTCGAGACGGAGAAGAGGTGGAGAGTTAGAGAGGTTTAATCGCAAAAGGATTTTAGAAAAGTGGGATAACAAAATGGTAACAATCTCGAACTCTTAAACAAGAAATGACCGTTGTAACAGGAGATAGAAAAAGAGTAAAAACCCTAATTTTACCGAGAATCCTGACTTAACCCACATGGATTTTCTTTCCATCCAAACACCCCACTCCCCCTTAGTTTAGGACACATTATCTCCACTCAATCGACCACAAAATCAAGGTAAATCACACATCCCTACAATTGCATAAAACTAAATTAGAGATGGAATTTTGAACCATCACCATAGGCATAAAAATACGTACAGGGTGAAAACCTCCTGCCATGTCATCCCTGTATTACCTGTCCAGTTCACTAGTTTTAACACCACTGAAGCAACTGATCCACCAAACCTTAACAAGATTAAATGAAATCAAAGAGAGAAGCAATCACAAGTAACAGAACACACAACAATTTGGCCTCTTCACATAGTATTAATGTCTTAATTGATGCCTAAAATGTATAACCAAAAAAAAATTAAAAACACTTAATGATTTCAGTGGCTTGATCATTGTTACTTTTCATGACTGATGACATTATAACCAACATTACTCCAGGTGAAGTCAATGAAAACAAACCCCTTAACCCAAGTTAATGTCTACGTCAAAATCGCTCAAGGAGTTGAAATATAAATATTTGATCTTTTTAATCTAGATTTTGTTCATCTTTTTAAAGATTTGAAGAGAAATTATCTTAGCAAAGCTTTTAACACCCCTTGTTTTTGGACCTGGGAGAAAACCAGTTTCTGCGGGAAAGATTCACAATCACCTAATTCAAGAGGTTGGTCTTTTTGTCATCACTTTTATTAAAACACAAGATCTTTTTGCACTATCAATCAGATTCAACGCATTCATATTATGTATGAAACAGAAAAACAAAAATGCATGCAAAATATACATATGTTGTGACTGATGACAGAATTGGGTATCACAACATCAAACCCGACATGGACTAGACAATGGACATACTGAGATCTCTTCTCAAATGAGAGAAGGTCTCAAAATCTAAGGCCTTTGTGAATATGTCAGCTAGTTGATCTTCTATCCCTACATGCTCAAGACTGACTATTTTCCTCTCAAACAAATCTCGGATAAAATGATACCCGATGTCAATGTGTTTTATATGAGAGTGCTGAACGGGATTTTTTGAGATATCTATGGAACTCGTGTTGTCAAAAAGTAATGTCAGAATACTACTATGAAGACCGTAGTCTTCAGTCATCTAGTTCATCCATAAAAGTTGCGTACACGCACTTCCAACTGCGATATATTCAACTTCTGCTGTAGAGAGGGATATACAGTTTTTTTTCTTACTGTACCACGAGACTAGGTTACTTCCTATGAAGAAATAGCCTCCAGTGGTACTCTTCCTATCCACATCACCTGCCAAGTCTGAATCTTTGTAACCAACAAGTTCAGTTCATGTATCTCTGGTATAGCACAGACCTAAATCACTTGTTCCAGCCACATATTTAATTATTCTTTTTACAGCTTTTAAGTGTGACTCTTTAGGGTTCAATTGATACCTAGCACACAAACATAAACTGTACATTATGTCAGGCCTACTTGCAGTTAAATACAGGAGACTTCCTATCATGATCCTATAAACGGTGTTATCAACACTGATCCCAACATCATCTCTTGACATTTTGCTGGTTTTTCCCAAAGGTATTTTCTTATGCTTTTCATTTTCTAATCCAAATTTCTGAACCAGATTTTTAGCATATTTGGTTTGGGAAAGAAAAATACCATCGTCAAGTTGCTTAATTTTTAAACCAAAAAAATATGAAAGGTTACCTTCCATGCTCATTTCGAATGTGTTTGACATCCGAGCTATGAAATCCTTCACCATCTTTTCATTAGTGGATCCAAAAATAATATCATCCACATAAATTTGAACTATAAGAATGTGTTTGTTGGATTTGAGGAGAAACAAGGTTTTACCAACTTCACATCATCTAAAGTTTAAAAATAGTAAATGTTGAGTCAACCTCTCGTACCAAGCTCATGGATCTTGTTTTAAACCGTACAACGCCTTTTTTAATTTCAAAACAAAATTGGGTTTCTGAGGATCAACAAACCCTTTGGGTTGCTCAACATATACTTCTTCACTCAAAACACCATTTAAGAAAGCACTCTTAATGTCCATTTGATGCAGTGATATTTTCAAATGACAAGCAATGGCAGCAAGGAGTCTTACCGATTCTATTCGTGCAATCGGTGCAAATGTCTCGTCAAAATCAATCCCCTCAATCTGAGTATATCCTTGTGCAGCCAACCTCGCCTTATTTCTCACAATATTTCCTGCTTCATCGGTTTTGTTCTTGAAGATCCACTTAGTGCCAGTGACATGTGTGTTTGCAGGGCGTGGAACCAAGTCCCAAACCTTGTTCTTAGCAAACGGATTCAACTCCTCCTGCATGGCTTTGATCCAGAACTCATTCTTCAGAGCTTCTTCCACACGCTTAGGCTCTGTGTTAGCAAGAAACAATGTCTCTCGAATTTGAGAGCAGCTAGTCGAAAGACAGACATATCTTACCATTTCTTTGAAATTTATCTGTCTCTTCCTTGTGCTCCTCTCATCAATATCTCCAATAATTTGACCTGTTGGATGATTCCTCTGAATTATTGATGGAATATCCCTCTGATATAGGTCAATTTGATTATTCAGGTTGTCCTCATCTGAGTCTGAATCTGATTCAGGAGCTTCAGGAGTTAGTGTTAGGCCTGGTGATGGGCCCTCAGTTCCAACATTGTATGCTCCTTCAGGACTTGGTGTTAGGTTTGGTGACATATCAACAGACCCGTCATCACCTGTAACGTCAGTCTGTGTACCTGCACTATCATGTAAGCCATCCACAATATATTGAGGAGTCTGATCATACACCAGTTCATTGTCCTCAGCAGGTTTAACACCACTAATCAAGTCATCAAACTTCACATTGCCAGACTCCGTCATGCAACGTGTCCTAAGGTTAAACAATCTATAAGCATGACTGTTCTTGGAATATCCCATGAAAACACATTTGTCACTTTTTTGAGTCCACTTTAGAAAGATGCATCCTATCATTCAATACATATCAAACAACCCAAAGACATGGAAATAATTTCAATTAGGCTTTTTGCCAAACAACAATTCGTGGGGTGTAACATGTGACCCGGGTCTGAAACACACCATATTGATTGGGTGGCAAGCAGTATTCATTGCTTCTGCCCAAAACCATTTTGTAATTCCATTTGAAATAAGCATGGTTCTAGTCATCTCAGTAAGAGATCTATTCTTTCTTTCGACTATACCATTCTGTTGGGGGGTAATGGGAGATGAAAACTCATGAGTTATTCCTTCCTTTGAACAATAGTTTTAGAAAGCCTCATTTTCAAATTCCTTTCCGTGATCAGACCTGATCCTTCCTATGCTCACACCAAAATGTACACACAATTTTTTTTGCAAGTTTTTTAAAACATTGAAAAGCTTCGGATTTTTCTCTTAAAAACTCAACCCAAGTAAATCTAGAAAAATCATCAACTACAACCAGGACATACCATTTACCTCCAAGGCTTTCCACCTCCAGTGGTCCCATGAGGTCCATGTGCACGAGTTCAAAGAAATTTGAAGTGATAAGAATCTGAACATGTGGGTGCGGTACCCTACTTGTTTACCCTTTTAGCATGCTTCACAAACTGGAATGATCTTCGTGTTGAGCTTCGATAGACCATTTACAGCTTCTTTATTCACAAGCCTTTCCAACATCTTATAATTGATGTGTCCAAGTTTTTGATGCCACGCCTATCCATCGCTCAATTGGGATAACTTGCCGAATACGTCACCGTTTATTTGATAGAAATTATCTGAGGTTCTTTGACCAGTAAGAATACAATCATTTCCTTCATCATAAACTTCACACTTTTCCCGTGTGAACTTAACACTAAAGCCTCCATCACACAACTGACTGATGCTGATCAAGTTAGCCATTAGTCCTTCAATAAGTAAAACGTTCTCGAGTTTTACAATTCCTGGAACATGGAGAGTTCCTTGTCCAACAATCTGACCGTTTGCACCTCCACCATGTTTCACTTTTCCACCTTTGAATTTCACAATATTCGAGAGAAGGTCTTTAGAACCGGTCATGTGCTTGGATCATCCACTATCAAACTGCCACGGTCCTGGAATGTGGGATTTCAGAGAGGTATAGATCATGTTACATTTGATCTCATCCTTCTTCACCCAGACGTGTTTAAGTTTTCTGTTGGTTCTGATGTTGGAATCATAGAAACTATCATGAGACACAACATGTTGCCTCGTCCTCTGAGATTGACTTTTCTTTCCTGCTTTCTTCCAACAGAACGGGCGAATATGACCAGGATCACCACAATGATGACACACATACTTTCTTCTTCTCTTTTTATGATGCTTGGTTGTCTTCATTTTATGGTCAGTTTGCTGCTCTTGTTGTTCAGGTTTGTATCCAATCCCATGTTTCGAGGACTCTGGGAATGACATCCCCAGAATTTCATCGATCTTTGTTGTTCCCTTATTGAGGTTTGAGAGAGTATTTTGAGCCTTCTTCAAATCGGCTTTCACTCGTTCCAATTCTGAGTCTTTCATGGTGATAGCTGATTCCAGATGAGTAATTATCTCCACTTGATCATCCTTCTCATAAGTTTCTCAACCTTGATCATGAGAACTTTCACCTTTAGGACCTGATCTCCCCAATTTGCAAACAAATCGTCATACTCTAGGCACAGTTTCTTATACTCGTCAGTTGTTTCTTTAACTTCTACATTCAGACACAGGATGTTTGGATTGATGTTGCCAACTTGTATGTCGTCATCCCAGACAACATTAGTAAACAGTGTAGGAACTGACTTAGGTGAGGCAGAGTCATGTTCATCTTCATCAAACTCCTTTGCAATTAGGTTCTTTTTCCTCAATGTTTTAGCACATTCATTTTTGTAATGTCCCCAGCCTTTGCACTCGTGACATTGAACTTCACTTAGAGGTTTAAGGGAATTTGATGACTTGGATTCGGACGATGAGGGCTGAAAATTAGAAAGTTCTCATCCAGAAGATTTTGGAGGTGGTGTCTCTGATTTGAACTTTCGAAATGTCCCTCCAATATTGTTTCTTTTTATCAAATGTTTGTTCAAATTCTGAGTGATCATAGACACCTCTTCTTCTCCAAGAGTGGTATTCTCGATTTTATCTAGCATTTCTCTCAAATCAACAACTTCATTGTGATCATCCGAGCTGACATCGGTAGTGAGGGCAACATTCTTCTGTTTCGAGTTGGAACCAAGATGTTCCATCTCGAACATTTTGAGCGATCCAACCAATTCATTGAAGTCTAAATTATCAGTGTCCTTTGATTCTTCAATGGCAACCACCTTGACGCTGAACTTCTTAGAAATGGATATAAGTAATTTTCCTACAAGGCGTGAATTTGACATGACCTCGCCAAGTTTCCCACATTCATTTGCAATCTCCAAAAGTCTCATGGCATAGTCCATGATTGACTCTTTTTCATCCATCCTTATCGCTTCGAAGGTAGCAGTCAGCATTCTCAATCTTGACCTCTTCACACTTTGAGATCCCTCGCACACCCTTTGCAATGCATCATTTGCAGAATCACACTTTTTGATCACTTTGTAGTAACTTGAGTCAACATATCCACAAAGTGTGTTGATACAATTGGAGTTACAGTTTGAATCTGCTATCTCATCAGTGGTCCAGTCTATTTCTTTCTTGATGATAGTGTCTCCATCAGCATCGGTGGCTCGTGGGTTCTCCCATCAAACCAGAATGGTTCTCCACGCTCGTTCGTCGATATTTTTGATATACCACATCATACTTTGTTTCCAGAGAGAGTAATTCTCTCCGTTGAGGATAGGAGGTCGCGGATTGACTTGAGCGTCCATAAGTCAATGAATCTACAAAACAAGGATCATAATACTTGATGTTAAATACCCTGCTCTAGTGCCAATGGTAATTTTGTAGATCTATGATTTTGAAAAGTGATGTTAAGTCTCGTGATAAAAAACACCAGTCTTAACATCAACCAATTTGAAACTGTAAACTTATAACACAATGGATGTTATGATTGATGTTAAGTAACAACAGTAATAACACCAAACAGAGAAATATTGAATGACAGCGGAATAAGAATAAATGAACACACTTATTAAACTTTTAGTCCGTAAGAAAATGTTCTTACAGACATGGGTATTCAAACCCGAAAACTATATTACTTAACCGTTCAAGACCAATTACAAAATTTTTAAGTAATACATGAAAAACAACTGCATCGACACTTAATACAAAATACTTGGTGCTACGACTGATCTGATCTCCTCCGTTGGTTACGCAACGTTGTAGATCGCTTGATTCTTGATAGTAGCTCTAAGTAGGTCTCGTGCTGTGTTCTGCTTCTCCAGAAAGTATCTTGCATCTTTTCCCAAAAGTCGTGGTTCATTTGTGTCGTTCTTTTCCTTTAAATAATCAAGACTCCTAGTCTTGATAAACAAGTTAGGCTAAAAATAAGGAAACTAAATAAATACTAAACTACTTTAGGATATAAATCAAGAGTCCTAAATAAACCAAAGTCCAAGAAAGGTAAACTCACAAAATGGAAAATTGCCGAAAATATTATTTTTAATAATCGCGAAATAAATAATAAAGGGAAATTGTATTCTCTGAAATGTGAATGCCAACCTAATATCCGAATGACCTTATATAATGTGTGGAATATAGACCTTAGTTCCAATATTATTTTTAGAGGGGATAATTTTTTTTTGCCCCCCAATATATGCAGTTTTTTTCACTTTGCCCCCCCAAAGTATTTGTTCCACTTTGCCCCCCAAAGTATTTTTTGTTCCACTTTGCCCCCTGATATACAATAATTTTTGACGTTGCCCCCCAAACTTTATTTCCGGTGGAATATTCCTTCTAAATCCCATCGATGGGCAGTTGGGGGGCAAAGTGAAAGAATCTTATAGTTTGGGGGTAAAGTGTAAAAAATCGTATAGTTTGGGGGGCAAATTAAAATAATATAAATATTAAAAAAAATTAAAAGTTTTATATTTGAAAAAGATATATAATTTTTATCTTATACTCACACACACACAAGGTTGTCAATATAATTCTAATTTTTCTATTAAAAAACTCATAAATTTTCAATTAATATTTATAATTTTCTAAATATAAATATTGTCAATACATCTTTTATATTATTAAATATGAAACACAGGACTAAGTATTATGTAAACTATTAGTCAAAGTAACATAATAACATATTATTATGTATTATGATTGACAAAATAAAATAAAGGTGTATTTCGTATATGCATTATAATATTATGATACAAAAAATAAAATTACCTTTCGATATTATTATTTGTATAAAAAGTGTGATTAAATACTATATTAATCATGAGTATATTATTATATAAGATTATAATTATTGAATGATTAATATAATTAAAATCATGATATTATAAGATTTTAATTATATTAATCATTCGATAATTATAATCTTATATAATAATTAATGTACTCATGATTAATATAGTATTTAATCACACTTTTTATATAAATAATAATATCGAATGATAATTTTATTTTTCGTATCATAATAATTTATATAATACTTAGTCATGTGTTTAATAATTAATAATATAAAAGATGTATTGACAATATTTATATTTAGAGAATTATAAATATTAATTGGAAATTTATGAGTTTCTTTTTTTTTTTTTAATTTGGAATTGTATTGACAACTTTGTGTGTGTGTGAGTATAAGATAAAAATTATATATCTTTTTCAAATATAAAATCTTAAAACAAAATTTTAATATTTATATTATTTTAATTTGCCCCCCAAACTATAAGATTTTTTGCACTTTACCCCCCAAACTATAAGATTCTTTCACTTTGCCCCCAAACTTCCCGTTGATGGAATCTAGAAGGAATATTCCATCGGAAATAAAGTTTGGGGGGCAACGTCGAAAATTATTGTACATCAGGGGACAAAGCGGAACAAAAAATACTTCGGGGGGTAAAGTGAAAAAACTGCATACATTGGGGGGCAAAAAAAATTATCCCTATTTTTTGATATAATCTTCACTTCAATAATGTGATCACAAAGTTAGGTAACAAACAATCTCGTACAATTGCATATTCTTGAAGTTTGATCCATGTTTTAAATCAACATAACTTAAACTACAATCTTTAACTTCAAATAATGATTAGGAATCTCTATACACTTAATTGTAATAAGTAAATTGAGTACACTTGATGTTGAGATTCTCTATTTACATATGTTTTGAAAATGCTATCTGAACTAAGATACACTCTTTCATCTCCGGAAATATAGACATCACGTACTTGTTCACTTTTTCAATAATACTATTTGTTGGCTCAAGAATTACCTTTAAAAAAAGATTGATTGCCAAAGTTATCTAAAATATAAAGGTGCGTGCGAACACCGCTAGACCCAAATCAAAAAATATAATTATATTTTCATAAAATATAAAAGTCTAAAGGAATGATAAATACTTTTCAAAGATAGTAATATATATATATATATATATATATATATATATATATATATGTGTGTGTGTTGTGTGTTGTGTGTGTGTGTGTGTGTGTGTGTGTGTGTGTGTGTGTGTGTGTGTGTGTTAAACCTAAGAAGTCTATATATGGTAATTGTTTGGTTTCTTGTCATATGAGTTTTCTTACAGGTAATTTTTTGGCACAAATCAGCCTAACATTGTTGACTTTTCAACTATCTTTGAAATTTTAAAAAATTTCAGGCAAACATTGTTGACTTTTCAACCTAATGTTTAACACACACAATGAGATTTTAATGATTTATTTGGTCCAATTCACTACAAAAAAGGTTATACCAACGGGCGACACCATCAGAAAATTTATTAGTGTCGACGATACTACCGACAGATATTATCGATTAACATTTTCAACATCGGTAACTCACCACCGATGGGCTACTCCTACCCATCATTATTTTACCAATGCAATGGCGATGGGTAAGTCATGTCGAGATGCCCCTGGTCACCAATTGATTACCGTCCTTATATTCTAACAAACAACTGATGGAAAAGGGTCAATTGGTGAATGCTAGAGGGTATTCGTCGTTGGTGTATGCTGGCGTGACACTAACACTGGTGAATATCGATGGGGTAACACCATCTGTAAATATCGATGGGTTAATGACGTCGGCAAATGCTGACGTCTACTACTCATCGACATTCTCATAAATCTTGTTGTCAGTATCAAGTTCGTCGACATTTTTATTTTATTTTATTGTACCTGTTCATATTATTTTGGAGTTGTCAAAAATTGAAAATCAAATACGAAACATAAAATTTGGAGGTGCCAAAAATTTAAAATCAAATATGAAACATAAATTCCTGAAATATATACATATGGTTTATACCAAATATCAAACACAAATATTCAGAACAAAATATTTCTTAATATCTAACATTACTGCTCTGCTGGAGGATCAGATGGACGCTGTTGAGGCCAAGACTGAGCTCTCATCGTTGCGGCAACCTGCTCCATACATCTGCTACTGGAGCATTGCCTGCATCACAAGCCATGCTCGCGCATGCGCCTCACGGAGCTCATGGAGCTGCTCCTGATGGGCCCGCTCGTCCGTCTCTCTCTGAGTCTTGATCTGACTCTTAAAGTATGTAGTTGTGTTTGGAGCTCTATAACACGCTTATTTAGATAAGAGGAAGCACTACTGTCTTTGGAAGTTTTTAAAGTCACAAGACTCCCAAAGCATCCCGTTTCAAAATGTCAATCCTCCTTCACCCCAACGAGATCTAGATAGACCTCATTCTAATTAACATCGTTCGAGTCCTGTGATGCCTAACATCTCTCTTCTAGACGTCCTGATAATCCTCCTCAAATAATTTAGTTCATATATAAACTTAATTGTATTGAAAATAATACACACACACACACACATACACACTTGCATATCTCTACTATGATACGACGTCAGTAAATGTGATGTCGTCTCTTTGGTGCATAGTCAAAAACACCTCACACGCAGTAGGTTCCCAAACCTTTTCCTCATGTTATATTCAATATTTGAATTATATTTTAATTTATCATTAATTATCAATTAATTAATTACTTAAACCAAAATTTAAATTTACTTACGAGCTGACGTGCATGACTAATTATAGATCGAGACTCACCTCTGTGCTTTGATATCCCAGTACCAAGACTGCCAGGCTCGCTCATCCTATTATTACTCGCCTGCTTAAACCTCACCTTATTCTTGAGTTTATCCCAGTCTACTTGCCACTTCCCTTAGATGTCGTCGCCTATGCACGTAAGCCACTTCCCCGAGGCTCTCGCTTTTACCTCCACTCATTGAGGCAACTTCCTCACTTAGAACCCATATTGGCATAAAAGATCTTCTTCACGAAGTGCTCAGAAGTGCACTCAGGTCCCAATAATAGTATTTTGACAAAAAATAATAATTATTACAAAACTATTATATATAATATAATTAAAAATATATACAATTTTTTCAAATGAAAGTATTAGTTATTAGAAGATACTCGGGAAACCACAACTCAAGATGAGATTAGGGATATGCTCATTTTTCCACCCATTTGGGTGTACATGAGCCTCTTGGATCCCTCAAAGAATTGTTAGTTACTCTTTTGAGTAATTGCGTAGTCTAATAAAAATATATGATTAACTAGAGAAATATATTAACATAAAGAATTTATTAGAATAAAATATTAATATAAAGTTACTTACATCGGGCTGATGATATGGGCCTCGATCATACCAGAACATGGTGGCATGAGTCCTCCGAATTTACTAGCCTCGGACGGGGTGGCTGGAACGGTCAAAGGAGCAGACCTTCCTGATAAGTCCATATCATCGTCTTTATCACATAGATGCATAATTGAACTGGGGTAACTAAATTAATAGAACTTGAAACTATATATGTATGCATCATTTTATACTTAATCTGGACTAAAACTTTCGCTATCTAGGTTATAATGAAACTCATTTTCATCTGTATCTTCATTGGTTAGAAACTCCTATTCTGTGTCATCATCTGCCTCATCGACAAGTTTATCTGATTCATTATCAATATGGTCATATAACTGGAAACAACATCCTCTTCGAAGGGTTGTAGGCAACATAGGCTCAATAAAATCTATTATTGATCTAGTCTTAATTTTACATTTGCCACCTAATCAAGCTCGTTTCGTTTCAAACTCAAATACAGTGGTAAACTTGAACAACTTGGGAAGCAAGTACAAATGGATCATAGCGATTGAATCTACGTTTATAATTGACATCAATGAGCTTATATTGAGGATGAACCCTTATTCCTGTGGGATTTTGATAAAACTACTAACAATTGAACAAGAGTGTGTTCTTGTAAGGCAACTAATATAGTCGAGTCAGCTAATTTCTACGAGACGACCATAATAATTAAACTCATCATTCCAATAGTTAGCATAGTGGTGATTTTAGTGATTTTCAGCCATCTTTAAAGTCGATCATTGCCTATCTATCTTCTTCGCCGACTATAGAGTGTGCCTAGTGGTGGAGGTTCTTTGTCATTTGAAATATCAATTGGGAGTTGGATTTAGTAGATGACTTCACTTTTCAGAGTAAAAAACAATAGAAAGAAAAAGAAAGATTTGGGGAAAGAAAGAGAAAAGTGTTGAGAAAGGATTTTTTTCAGAGATGAATATAAGATATTTGGGAATAAGGAAAAGATATTGGGAAAAAGAAAATCGAACACAAGAAGGAATATCAGGGAAAAAGGATTCTAGGAGTAACTCTAGGTTAGCTGTTTAGGTATCTAGATTAGTTTTTGGAACTGGTTATTAAAAGAATACACGTAATTTAGAAAATAGAGTTGAAAAGTCAACAATATCAGACTATGATTTAAATCTTTCAAAGATAGTAAAGAAATCAATAATGTCAGACTGATTTGTACAAAAAAAAAAAAAAAATCACCTTTTTAAGAAAACTCATACTTATTAAAAATAGAAAATTGCAAAAAAAATATCCTTATTTTAGGATCAATGAAAAATGTGCTTTTCATTGACTTCATGTCTAATATACCTTTCACATAATATTTCTTATGTTCCAATTTCTCTAGTCCTTTCTTGTTCACAAATCTAGACCATGGTTCTGAAAACTGGATCGAATCGGCCGGTTCGACCGGCTCAACCGGGAACCGGCCATCACACCGGTTCCGTTTTTATATTAAAACCGCCAAGCTCAAAAATCGGGATAAAACCGGTGAACCTGTGGCGGTTCAACTGGTCCATTTGGCAGGTGAAACGACGTCATTTTAAAAAAATTTATGCCTTCTTATTCTTAAATTAAATAAAAAAATTTACGGGTCTTTTATTTGTCCTTCACCATTCTCAGTCTCTGAACTACCAGTTCCGAAAGGAAAAAATAAAATGGTGAAAGTCTGAATGGCCCACCCCTCTGCGTCACCCATCTCCTCCGTTGAACGATGCACCGGTGCACAACGTCTTTGTTTGATCTGCCAGGTAAAAATTTCTTTCTTTCTTCATCTTTCTTTGTGTGTTTTGGGATCAGGTTATTAATTGGGGAAAACTTGATTTTTCATAAATTGAGCTCTTAATTCCATGGTTTTTATTTAGTTATACATTTTAATTTCATTTTCATAAATGTGCTCTTTTGATTTCTTTCAAACATGAAGCTGTAGTTTTTTTTTTTCTTTTTAATTTGCTAATTGTACTGAGGGCTATAGCTTTTTTTTGTGTGTATCTTTGGTCTGCATATCCTTATGCAATGAAGTGAAACTGTAGTTTTTTTTTTCATTTTAATTTTCTAATTGGATTGGGAGCTATAGCATATATTTTTTTATATTTAATCGAGGGCTTTGGCTTGCATCTCTTATGCAGTGACGTAAGTAAGGAATTTTTTTTTTCTTATTAAATGTGATGCATCAGATGATTGAGCAAAAATGAGTGTTTCAGCAAAAATGAGTGTACCAACAAAAATGAGTAATTATAAGTAATTTATAATTAAAAATTAGTGTTTCAGCAAATTTATAAGTAATTAAAAAATGTATCTTAAGTAATTATACTTTTCTTAGGTATCTAAAGTCCATCCTCGCCATATATGTGTATGAGTATTGTCAATTAAGTGAATAACTAATTAGAATACTGTGTGTAGTTTGGCAGCTGAAGATGATGAAGATTTAAATAATTAATGGGTTGTTTAATGGTTAGTCAACTCATGATATATTATCTTGGATATATCTATACGTTAGTTAAATGTAAGTATATATCTTTCTAATCATTCATATTGTGATTACAACTCTGGTTTGTATATATTGGAGATGACTTGGCAGAATTACATATGTTTTTATATAAACAAGTTAATCCATCATCATTAGTTCCATCAAGATACTGACTTCAGGAAAAGTCTATGGATCTGAATATCGTTTATTTCTAGTCCAGGCTAAAAATGTATAAATAAAAAATCCTAATGAAATGAATACAGTCTGTATATTGAAACAATTTCATGTCCTCAATTTAAGTCATGATCTTCTCATTATTACTGATAATCAAGTCTTCTCATTATTACTGATAATCAAGTCCCAGATTTACCTTAGTTTTCCAGAAATTTTCACTACAATAATCATCTTAGATAAAAGACAGAAAACCTTTCTTATCATCTTGATCAGACAAATAACAAAAAGAAATGGAATAATCTGAGATGATTATACAAGCAAATAGAGGCTTTTCTACATATCTGGAAAGAGATAATTAGTTTTAGTTGTTTGATTAATTTATAATTGCTATTGGATTACTTATGTGTTTTTGATATCTTTGCCTCATTTGTATAATAGGTATGGATGACTTTGTTAGCTAAGAAGCGAATACGCCGAATAGTGATAAGCAATCTACAAACTCTACTCATGGGACTTGTATTGTATCTCTTTATTAGACTTGTTATAATGATATTAAACTTGAACTATTTAACTTTATTATTATTATTATTATTATTATTATTATTATTATTATTATTATTATTATATATATATATATATATATATATATATATAATATATAATATATATGCGTAGCGACCATGGTTCGACCACGGTTGAACTTGTGAACCACTGAACCTGTAGGTATACCGGTTCGATGACCGGTCCAGTTGTCAGAACCATGACCTAGACACACATCCGAACACGCTGCCGCTCCGCCGACTAATTCTTTTCCACCACTTGACCGACTACCCGTCACTTCCTCCCCAAAACTATCATACCTCATCTCTGTAATCTATTTATTTCCTTATTGGGTGGACTAATGTAAATTGGGTTTAGAGGGACTTGTTGATAGCGTCTCCCATACCGCTCAATCTTTCTATGCTTACAATTTTGGCACCCTAAAAAGTCTCACGTGAGTTTTTTTTTTTTCTTTTTGTGTTGTTCGTTTTCTCCAATTGATTTGTAAGCGTGTTTATTCATCTACGTGATTCGAATTTAGGGTTTCAAGAGAGTGGTTTTACTACAAAGCCAACTGCTGGTTCCATAAGATGGAACTAGCCACCTATGTAGCACTTATGTGGCCACAAAAAGGAGCCAAACCAGATGGAAAAAAAATTATGGTCAAAATTAAAATTTCTCTACTGCTCTCCTCATTCCCATTTTTAATTTCTTATCCTCTCTCTCTCTCTCTCTCTCCAACACTTTTTCAAGTAAAATGAGAACTTGAAGCGCTCTCTCTCTCTCTCTCTCTCCAATTTTTAAAAAATCAACTTGCGGAAACCATCTTCCCGCCTAACGCGAACGCGAACATATTCCAGAGCCGACGAAATTAAACAAGAATTGTCAACTAGGGTTCCGAAGGTTTGTTTTTCCCTTTTTTTCTCCTTTTTTTTCATTGACTGGAGAAGACGATAGTTGATGAGATGAAATGGGATTTTTCATAGATGAGTTAATAAATTTTTTTGTTATTTAAATTGATTTGGAAGTTATGTAAATAAGATTTTCAACTGAAAATTGTAAGGGTGGGCTTCATAGTAATCAGTTTTAGTTTATATGCCTATTTAGTAGGATTGAATCAGGTTCTTCTAATTCCCATGAATTTGAATTTTCATTTTTTGAAGTCAAATTAAATAATTTTTATTGATTGATTTACCATGAATTTGTCCATTTGAGATTACTAAAAGGTGCATCTTAGCTATCAACAGTGAGGACCACTGACTACTAATTACATAATTAAACTTTAATGTGCCAAAATTCTTGAAGTACGAGAAGGACATTAATTTATATTTGGTGAAAGTGAGAAACAGAGTAGATATGACCACCACTTTTCTTTGCCAAAAGATATTAAGTCATAGTCAATTCAGAAATTTTGAAGTAAAGGAATGTAGTTGAATATCTTACAAATTTTATTACTTGAATATTATTTTAGAGTGTGTATGTGTTTGAATCATCTATGGTAGACTTGGGGCATTGATTCTAGTTGAAAGAGCGCATGTAGATGACTCATCGTTGATCGAGGCGTGAAGTGAATTTTTGATGGAAAAGCTAAAGTATTTGATATATGAGATTGGTTCCAATGATGAAGAGGAATGCATGATCAGTTGATTGAGTAGAAGCCAAAGTCGGGATGAGATGTTCATATGAGACCCTAAGCCTGTATAAAATAAAGGTAAATGCCTATGGTCGGAGAAAGATAAAGGCATGTCTTAGAGTACTCGAGATTGTTTTTTTTGCTGTCGGAGCGACCATGACAAGCGCAATTATCCAGACTTGTTGTTGTTCAGTTGTTTGCATGAATTGTCTCATGTTTTGTTTGCGAAAATTAGATAATAATATTCTCATTGTTATTTAAATGTGATTTGTAAGACCTCATTTTCTTGTTTTGTTTCTATTGAATCTGGTGAACTGTGTGTCCCTTTATTTGAATGTGATTTGTAAGACTCCATTGTATGGATACTTTTCTCGTGTGGTGGTGCGGATGATTAGACTTGGATGAATTGGGTGATATAATTTGGTTTTTTATGCAAGTGTTTGTGGATACGATATGTGATTATATCATTTAATTTCAGGGTGTCTTTGATTTATGTGCTTTTAGTGGAAGTCCAAAATTCTGATACATGTGTAGATTTCTAAGCTGAAGTGTTTGGTGCTGGACGAGCAGAGGTGAGGTTTGATTCTCTATTTATTCATTTATTATATAACCAAAAAATAAATAGAAATATCTAGTTGTTCACGTGAAATTATAGGGGAATGACTGGGAAACTAATTCTTCTCAGCCGGTGGTTAATCCATGGTATAAACAAGTTGCAATCAAGTTTTGCCAAGTAACTATAAGAGCATCTCCAATGTGACAATGTGAATTCCTAATGGCGTGGCACATAAAATATTTTTATTTAGAAATCTTCTCCAATGGTAAATGTGAATTGTGTAAAATATTTAACTTTATTGGTGGAGAGGGGAGAGAAATAAATTAATTAATATTAATGGGTGAATAAATAAGGTAAATTGTTAAATACACAATGTCTACCACACCATCTAGATGTAGACGGTATGTTAGATATTGTCTACATTTTTTCTTGCCACATAAGAATTTTAAATTTATGTGGCAAAAAATTTACTCTAATTGACATTCCATTGTAGATGCTCTAATAAGCTTAATTAGCATAGATATTTGAGATAGTCGTAGCTTTGGTCGTACAAGATAGAGATTTTTATGCTTTTGGTTCCTTATAGTTTTGTCCTAGTACATCTCATTTGGTTCCTTACTTATAGTTTTGGTTTGGTACATCTCCACTTTGAGAATTAATGAGGTCATGTTTTGTTATTTTCATTTACTTTGTATACTTTCCATAAAAATACGTTGGAGGTTGGTACTTATGGGACTATCTTAACTTTTTCGACACATTTGTGAAGAACTTTATAATATAGCTTATATATACCCGTTACGCCAACACTTATTCAAACAATCAGCTGTACTCGGGGGTTTATAAGAAGAAAATGATCTTATAGGAACATGATGCTCGTTAGCTCATTTTCAAGTAACTTTGAACTTAGTGTTTGTTGTTGAATTTATTTAGTGGTGCTATTTGAAATTTCCTATGATAGTAATTCATCACACATTTTACATAGCTTACCTTCTTCATTTTTACCAGGTATCTCCGCTTATAAGTATTCCTTATTATTTTTCTTTTTCTTAATTTGCCGTTGTTTGTATTCTGTTGTTCTCCACGGATGACTATGCAGCCATTGTTTATACCCCTGTTTTTAAGGCTTGTTATTATTTATGGGTGGTCCTTATATTTAGGTCGTGGATTTTGTTAATCCCCAAATGCAAATTACGCTTTGAGCCCATATATATATATATATTTATAAAGTTTTATCATTTAAAAAAGGTGTGTTATTTTGGTGTTGATGGTTTGATTACGTGAGTTTGATTAGAGCTCATTACATGCACTTTTCCAAATATTAGAGTATAGTTTTTTTTTTTTTTTGAAACAATACATAAATATAACACATGTTTATAGAATTTTACTTTTGTTAAAGGAATTACACATTTAGTGTGTCTATATCAACAAGTTAAGTATGAGGGTAATTTAGATATTCATTATCATTATGTAATTAGGGAACTGTATAATTGGTACCCTATATAAAAGGATCCTTGATTAATGAGAACCCTAATCTTCCCCCACCTCTCTTTTTGTCTCGTACTTTTCTGCTTTACTTTTACACTTTTCTGCTTCTACTTCAACACGTTATCAACACGAATTTGCTCGAAAAAAATAAGAAGAAGAAAGAATAACTCGGGTTAGAACTCTTGGATTTGAATTGGATATTTGCCTAAGGAAGAATTAAGATGGTTGAACCCACTCGTCCCGAATTTGAAATATTGGACTCAGAAGGAATTGAGTACCATCGTTGGGTTTCTGATGTGGAAACTACTTTCATGGGAAAGGATTTCACATCCACGATCATACCGTCCACCGATCCAACAGACAAAGAACCGTCTGATAAAATTAAAGTCAATGCCCTAATGTTTTTGCGGCGTCATATTGACCCAAACTTACGCTGGGAGTACCTTCAGTTGAAGACACCCAAAGAACTTTGGGATGCCCTCAAGGGACGTTTTGGAAACATACATGACACTTTGCTTCCAAAACTAACCGTTCAGTGGAATGAAATCCGCTTACTTGACTATAAGAGGGTCAATGACTTCAACAAGGACATGTTGCTCTTAAAAGCACGTCTTACCTTCTGTGGAAAGCAAATCACAGAAGATGATATGATACAAAAAACTCTATCCACTTTTCCTAATTCAGCACTTATACTAGCGAACCAGTATAGGCTCAAGTATGATAACAAAAGGATTACAACTTTTAATAAGTTGATTAATATGCTGCAAGTAGCTGAGAGGCATGATCAAGTCCTCTTGAACAATAATGCTAGACCTGTCGGGACAAAGAAAATTATCGAAACTAATTATGGTCAAGCGGATAGTGAAAAGAACCCCAAAGCAAAAGGGACTGGATGTGTTAATCCCCCTAAAAGTTGTAATTATGCACCACGAGGCAGGGGCCGTGGGGGCCGCAGTAGAGGCCGTGGTAGGGGCCGTGGAGGCTCTCCCCATGGATGGCGCAAAGATGGTGATAGCAGCCCAAGTGGCCATGGTGGGCCTGGTGGTTATAAAACCAAGGTACAACACAAGAACCCCTCAAAGAAACGAGAGAGAGTTGGGAATGAACCTTACTATAGATGTGGTGACACTGAGCATTGGTACCAAAACTGTCGCGCTAGTGATAAGTTGGCAGCCATCTACAAGAAACTTAGAGATTCTAAAGAACGAGAGACTCATTATATGGAAAATGGAGATCATGACGTTGATGTCAACCTCACGATTGAGGACTTCAATGGCAATAAGAACCTTGCCCAGTCACTTGATATTCCTGATTTTGAGTGATCTACTTTATATATATACTTATTTTTCAAGAAACTTGTGAAGGCATTATTGCCTCATTTTATTCAGACTATGGAGAGTTTGGTATTTTTGAATTAGATTTATTTTGGACAAGACATTTTTTTTGAATGGTYTATTAATAAYTTCGAATTTTATTCTAAAGTATTGAATTTATTCGAGTTTATATAGCAAATAAGATGTGTAAGAATACATCTTACGCATAGAGCCACATATTCGAATGAGAAGCGCATCATTCTAAATCGTCCACAATAATCTAATGAATTAGAGAAATTCCTCTAACTCTTTTCATAACACTATCACCACTTCTACTTTTATAAGGAATGTCGCGCGGCGAAATAGAGTGGTCAGCTGATAGTGGGACTACTCACACAATTTTAAGGAATAAATAATTATTTATTGAATTAATTCCTTATAACTCATCTGTGACTACGATGATTGGTACATCCCAACTAATCAAAGGGCGAGAAATTGCCAAATTCTTGATACCTAATGGCACAATGATAACAGTCACAAAGGCTCTATATGCACCTAGAGCAAATCGAACATTGCTGAGTTTTAAAGATATCTGTGCCAACGACTATCACTTGAAAATTCATTGTGAGAATGGAAAGGAATATATATATATATATATATA
>BMAC01000105.1:785426-809037 GCA_014905375.1 Phtheirospermum japonicum | reverse complement strand
CTGGTCGTAACACGATGATCCACATTTTGAAAAACTCACACGAACATACTTTCTTTCGAGTGACTCATAAAGTGGGATATAAACGCGATGCACTGCCCAAACGGTACAATTGCTGCCCAAGTGCAGCTAATAACTTCTGAAGCACAAGATGCATTACCTACATATCACTCTGCCTCAATATCTATCTCAAAGGCAAATCACTCGTTTTGAAAAGCCTGCCCTTTAGCAAAAATAGAATCGAGACCTTCCTATGCTATAGATACAAAGCAAAACATTCCATTCTTACAAAGAATCCAAGGTGATGCATATGGACATAGCCATTCAAAATGCGGATAATTCAAGTATTTTATAGTTTTGGTCGATACTTCGGCACGTATTTTCCATAGAAATGTTGCATTTGCAAAACTTCTAGCACATTTAATATGATTGAGGACTCACCACCCTTATAAAGCACCCAAACTTATAATGCTAGAGAGTTTACATCAAAAGTACTTGATGCTTATTGCATTTTAATAAAGATCGATGTACTGGATCTTGTACCCTAATGTGCATATATAATAAGGTCTCAAAGAACACACCGTCAATAAGAATATAGATGGTGATTAAGACAATATTTATGCGCACTCATTTGTCTTTGCACAGGGTCATGCAATATTACACGCAACTCTTACTTATTCGTTTATGAACCCCTGCTAACCAAATATTTTGCGTACCAGTTGGTAACTGGATATAAGCCTGATAACTCATATCTATGCATATTTCATTAAGCAGTATATGTGCCTATTGCGCCCCCACAGCGCGTTTATATGGGTTTCTAAAGATGATTAAGTATTTATGTTGGAAATGAATCTCCTACAATCATCCGCTATTTGAAACCTTTAACAGACGATCTCTTTATCACTAAATTAGCGAATTTGTCACTCTAATGAGACAGTCTTCCCATCGTTAGGGGAAGATAAGAAAAAGTATTTTCTAATGGAACAACAGGAATAGTTTCATACTATGTCTCATTATGATCCCCGCATTTCACAATGTAACGTGAAAGAAAATTAAAGTGAACAATTGACCTTCAAAGTATAGAAAACTCAATTTCTAAAGTGACGTGATCATATATATACAAGCTGCAAATGTGTCTGCAAGGTTAAAAGTCCTTGTGAAGGGCACAATGTCACAGATTAAGACATTGCAACCATACTTAGTGGAGGTGTGGTTGAGGTCGTGACTCCCAAAAGGARCAGGGGGAGGTCACTTGGTTCGATCAATACTCGCCCAAAGGAATAAGAGGGCATGAATGGCACAACTTTAATTGATCATCAATGAAGATAATGACTCTCATGAGATTATCTCTGATTATACTTATGTCCATGAATCATTACTGGAGGACGCTCCAAAGTTTAATATGATTCCAGAGAATAACGAAATCTTAATGTACAATGAGAGTTTATATAAGTTGATGGAAAGACTTTTCATACACATTGATGATATATACATTGTTGCTCAAAGAATCATAGAGCACAATAGTATCAAACCACGCTCTATTAAAATATCAATATAGAGCAAATTGACCTAAATGTAAAGAATCAATCCAGGTAGAACTAAATTCACTGACAACAAGGTAGGTATTTGGTTTGGTAGTGCTAACCTCACCAAGTATTATATTATACAAATTTGGTCACTATATATGTGACACTCCAATATATCAACAAACATAAGTCTTTAAGATTGACATAAATATTTTCAGCTGTTTAAGATTTATTTTCAAGAATACAAAAGGGGAAAAAATGTCTGGGCTTGTGGATATGTGGACTAGTGAGCTAGCCAGGCTGAGGAACAAGGGCCAAGCCGTTTTCTTGAAGTGGAGTTGGATAAGGTGATCGAAGAGGAAGTACAGAAGTTATTAAAGGCTGGCCAAATTTGGGTAATTCAATTCCCAGAATATTTATCCAATATTGTGATGGTGCCAAAACCTGGACAGAAGTGGAGGATGTGCATGGATTTCCACGAGTTGAACAAGGTCTGCCTAAAGGATCATTACCCTTTACCACGTATCGACCAACTGGTTGATTCAACTTCAGGATGCAAGGTTTTGAGCATGATGAATGCGTCGCAAAGATACCATCAGATACCATTAGTGAAAGAGGACCAACCCAAGGTGACCTTTGTCACCTCGACAGGTAAATACTATTTAATTTCTATGCCATTTGAGTTGAAGAATGCAAGGTCGACTTATCAAAGGGTGGTGGACAAGGTGTTTAGAGATTTGTTAGGATCAACCATGGAAGTCTATGTAGATGATATGCTAATGAAAATTAAAAAGGCACACTCACACGTGGAGGACTTACACAAGGCTTTTACCATACTGAGGTAATACGGCATGCGCCTTAACACAAAGAAGGGCGCATTTTGGGTACGATCAGGTAAATTCTGGGGGTATATGGTGACGGAGCGAGGTATTGAGGTGAACCCGGAGAAGGTGCGAGCAATTATGGAAATGTCTCATCCCCGAACGGTACGAGACGTGCAGATATTAACTGGTCATATTGCAGGGCTTAGTCGTTTTTTTTCAAGGTCAGCAGAGAAATGTGTTCCCTTTTTCAGAACACTGGGGAAAGGATCCAAGTTCGAATGGACAAAGAAGGCAGAGGAGGCTTTCGATAAATTCAAGGAGTACTTGGCTGAGATCCCATTATTGACTAAACCGATGTCGAGCGAGGAACTGATTCTATACATATCCATTGGTGAGGTCGAGGTAAGCTCAGTACTCATCAGAGGGGATACAGGTGTCCAAAAACCTATCTTTATATCAGCAGGATGTTAGGGGGAGATGAGTTGAACTACTCGGAGATGGAGAAAGTTGGATTCGCATTGATATATACGACAAGAAAGCTCTGACCTTATTTTTTGGGTCACAAGGTTAAGGTACGCATTAACTTAGCTCTCAAGCAAGTTTTGAGTAATTTGAATGTGTCGGGAAGATTGGTGAAGTGTGCATTTAAGCTCAGCGAGTGCGATGTGGTATATGAGCCTAGAACGACTATTAAAGCACAGGTGTTAGCGGATTTCCTGCAGGAGATGGTGCGCTCGACAGAGCATGTAGAGAAACAGAAGGCATGGCTATTACTACAATGGATCAGCTATGGCATCAGAAGTTGGGATGGGGATTGTTTTGACTAGTCCAAAAGGGGAGAACCTCGATTCTATGATCAAGTTGGGATGTAAGGCCTCTAACAACGAAGAAGAATATGAGGCATTATTGTAGGGCATAAAAATGGCGTGTGACCTGGGAGCACGGCGAATTAAGAATTACAAGGACTCACAACTGGTAGCTCGCCAGTATGATGGGTCTTTTGAAGCAAGAGAAGAACACATGCAGGAATACTTAAAGAAGCTTATGGAGGAGGTAACTCAATTCGAGGAGTTTCAATTGGTACACATGCCACGAGCTGAAAATACTAGAGCGGATCAGCTCACAAAAATGGTCGGGACACTGGGCACTTGCGACACAAGAAGCGTCACGTTGATGGAGCTAGAGCATAATAGTGTGGAAAGAGGAAAAAATGTCATGGAAAGAGACGAGCGAGAGGATTGGCGAACACTGATTCAAGAGACTCTCGATAAGGTGTTTGCTGGACATACGCAATTATCTACTAAAGAGGCCAGAACGATAGCACGACTTTGCTTAATAAATGGGGTTTTATACAAGAGGTCGCACTTTAGCCCATACTTGAAGTTCTTGTCAAAGGGGGAAGGACAGAAAGTATTACGAGAAATACACGAAGGGTATTGTGGCGATCATGCCAAAAGTAGAACACTAGTTGGAATAGCTTTGAGAGCCGAGTTTTTCTTGCTGGAGATGAAGAGTATGGTAGGTGAGCTCATTATGACTTGTAGAAAATGTCAGGCACGCACTTATCATTCACGTGCCCATAGAAGATATGATGGTGATAAGCTCACTCTTCCCATTTTCACAATGGGGAATTAATATTGTAGAGCCATTTCCAAAAATGCCCTTCAAGAAGCTCTACTTGGTGGTCGTAGTGGACTACTTTACGAAGTGGGTGGAGGCCGAGGATGTGACGGGCATCGGCGAGCAGAACATCATTGATTTTATTTTTAACAATATTTTTCCCAGGTTTGTCATTCCACGAGTATTGGTCTCGGATAATGGTTCACAATTCAATGGGCACGTGATACATGATTGGTGCAAAACGATGGGGATGAAACAACGATTTGCTTCCGTGGCACATCCCCAAGCTAATTGACAAGTTGAGTTCACTAATCGTATTATTGTGCAGAGAATTAAGCTGCGATTGGAGAAAGCAGGGGGGTTTTGGCTTGAGGAGCTCTCCTCTATCTTACGGGCTTACCGAACCACTCCGCGAACTACTACGGGTGAATCACCCTTCAGCATAGTCTATTGTATGGAAGATATTATTCTAGCAGAGATAGTTAGAGGGTCTCATCGATTAGAGGCGTTCAATGAGAGCCAAAATGAGCGATTGGCTAGGGGCTTTAGAAACAATTGATGAAATACTTGATAAAGCTGCAACACGTGTAGAATGATTCAAACAAAGGATTCAGGCAGCCTTTAACAAATGGGTAAAATGCAGATATTTCTAGGTCGCCGATCTCGTTTGGAAGCGAGCTGATGCAATCTATACTACAAAAAAGCTGGATCTTAACTGGATAAGACCGTTCAAGGTCATCAAGGTGTTAAGAGGAGGAGCATATGTGCTCGAAGACAAAAAGGGAAAAGCATTACCATGGAGTTGGAATATCTGCCACCTAAAGAAGTACTACGCCTAGTTCTTCAAGCATTGGATGGAGGGATTTTATCCTTTATTAATACTATCATGGGCTAACGCTTATTTAGGTCAGCGATGGGTTTGTACTTTTTATGCACTTTTCAAAAACTATGGGCTGATACTTATTTAGGTCAGCGATGAATAAAGGGTTATTATTATGGCATTCTATGAGTTTTTTGGTTTTATGATTATGGGTCGATGCTTTCACTAGGTCGACGATGGTTTTTATGGACATGGTTATGGGTCGATGATTTTACCAGGTCAATGACGGTTTTTATGAACATGGTTATGGGTCGATGCTTTCACTAGGTTGGCGATGGTTTTTATGGATATGGTTATGAGTTGACGCTTTCAATGGGTCCGTAATGGATGGGTTGATGGATGCTTTATGTAAGGGATATGTTTGATTTACATATCGTTTGTTGTAGAGAGCATGTTTGATTTACATGTTCTTTTCGGTTTTGGGTCTTTAAGTTTGTTTGATTTACATATTCCTTAATGTTTTGTTTAAAGTTTGTGTGAAGAGCATGTTTGACTTACATGTTCTTTGCGATTTTGATTATATGCTTATAATATGTTTTATGTTTTTTCAACATTTTATTATGTGCTTATATGACTATGTGATAATGTGTTTCTTCATGTTCGCATCACATGGATTTGGGGACTCGATGCTTAGATTGATTTTAAGTGACCTGGTTGTATTACCTTGTTACATTAAGTTAACCTGGGGGACTAAGTAGTATTCTTGGTCTTTTGAGGTTTTATTGAGGGATTGAGAGGTTTCTCGGTCACCTATACTGAACCACGGTCTTTTACTTAGAATGATCTTCTACGATTGACGCACTCTTGAATTGTTTAAGGAGTTAACAGGATGGCAGGTTTTATGGCATTCCAGTTTTATGGGATGATTTGTGTTTGATAATACTTATGGTCACAGGTCTTATGGGGAAATTCAATGATGCTGAGGCATAAGAGCACAATACATAAATTCATACATAGTAGTTAAACCTCTGAGAGGTCTGAATCTCATCACAGGAGAAATTTTAACAGTTATACAGGGTTGCATGGAGACACTAAATCATCCAGAGGAGCGTCGAGCTTGTTGATGAGCCCATCTTTCAGGATCGCTTCACTCGTATAGGTAGTCCACCAAGGGGCATTTGGATCTTGATTTTAATCACTTCGCGAAAATGTGAAGGCAGGGAGCTCATTTCTTATTTTCTCCACATCTGGCTTGAAGTCAATATCTGCCACTACGAGTTGAGTCTTAACTCGTCCATGGCAATGTTGAACCAATATTTGGCCTCTCTCCCTAACCTTTTGCATGAAGGTAGTCGTTTGTCGATACGTCTTGATCAGGTGGGTTTTATATGTTTCCATGAATTTCTTACCCACTTCGCTTCTCAAAAATGCTTGACGACCTTCTGCCACTCCTTTGGCTTTCCCCTCAACAACTCCTTATTGACGTGCTATGCAGGCTACCTCTTGTATTTGTTTCTCCTTTTCCAGCAAGAGCTCCTTCAACTTCATTACTCGCTTATAATAAATTAGATGGCCTCTTTATTGATTGTGGGATTTGACTCTTACAAGACGATCGACCAAGGGGGGACTCATTCTGACTGAAACAAGGGGCGGGTCTTTACCAACTTCAAAATATTCGATTTTTCTACGCGAACCTTATTGATTATTGAAAAGTTCTCAGTTTTCTGTTGAGGTCTATTCTATAGAGGTACTCAAATTGGATCAGTGATCAATTTCTAGGTTTCATCGTAAACGTTGGGGTGGAAAAAATGAGTCTTGCTTTTGTGTGACTGACGATTCATAAGAAGAAAGCCAGGTCTACACCAGTGATGTTAAGCGGACCTGACCCCCCCCCCCCCACCCCCACCCCCCACCCCCCTCAATTGAGTGGCCTCATCTCTCAGTGTCTCCAGTTGGCTGTTCATGACATTTAGTTCTTCTCCTCGGGTCACTAGCTTGCGACGAGCTTCATCTGGATCTCCCTACATTAGGGATAATTGTTGTGTCTACTTTTCAGCCTGGGTCTTCAGCTCGTCACACATTTTTTTCCAATCATCCTCGGAGGTCACAGCTAACAGGTGCCTGGAGAGAGAGCCCACTGGCAGCTCCAGCTAGATCGCAAGAAGCGAGAAGAAGAGGTTATGAGTTAGAAAGATATTAAGATGAGTTATTTTGAGTTGATGAATTACCCGAGTTCTTATTTTTCTATGGATGAAAGTCTTGATCTAGTCGGCATTTTAGCACTAAGAAAGACCCTTACCCAGATTTGAAGAACTTGAGCTGGACGCCTTCTGAGTGTCGCGACGTTTAGGAGCTGGAGGTGTGCACTGTGTTGGAGTTTGCTCGCTGACCGCCCTCTTTTTCATTCCTTTGCTATCGTTGTTTGTAATGGCATTTGGTCTTCCAAATTCGCGAGCTCCTCTGGTTCATTTCTTGCAGCCAAGGCGAGCTCCACCTCTTTTTCAACGTCAACAATAGGAGCTGGGGGTGCAGAAGTTATCGTTGGGCTTGGGTCTTATTGGACTGTGGCTCCACTTCCCGAGCTGGAGGACCTGCAATCGAATATGAGGCTCTCTACAATAAAGTAAAGTAAGTTATTATTTATTTTTATACAGATCGAGGGTGAGGGGATTTTTGATGTGTCAGAACCTACCAAATTCGGATCTGTTTAACTGCAAAGGTCACTGGCTGAGACCCATAAACGAGCATATTCTTTCCGACTCGGTGAGTCTCATCAAATTGAAAGGTCATTTACTCCACTCATAGAGCAAGTCGGAGTATTTTGGGTGAAGGGCAAGTTGTTTTTTGTGCGAGGGTACCTCCTCTTGGGTAGGGGTTGCCTCTTGACATTCGGTAAGGAATGTCCATGGTTTGGTAGAGTAGAGGAAAAAGAATCTAGATTGTTATTCATGGACTTTTGATGATGGATTAACTAAGAAGCGCGTCTTTTGACGCGAGAAAAGGTAAAAAGAGCCTTTCTGCCTTTTTATTTGGAAATAAAAATGAAAGAAATTTACATCGGTTTCTACATTACGGTATGTACACAAAATTATATACTTATATATGAGTCTAATAGAGTTGGGGGTCATTTAAAAGAGGGCGACTCTGTACTTCTCGGATTTGGCGATCAAAAACCAATGCAGGGGAAACCTAATACCCGATCTTAAGTGTTCGTCAAAGAGAGTGATGTGATTTGGGGGAGGATGATCGGGGTCATTTATTCTGGCTTCAAGAAGTATGAATTTAATGGTGTCAGTGAGATTGAGGTTCTTGATAAATTTTGCAAGATTACTCCTATCATGGAGTACCTATGGGTTTTCAACATCTATCCTAGTAGCTCGCTGAAGAGGAGAAGGTCAGCGTGAGCCGATGGGGGTACAACAATTACAGGGTTGTTAAGAAAAAAGTCTAGAAATGTAGAGGTTGAGGGTATTTCTGTCTGGTCTAAGGGAATGGCTTCCATGATGTTTTCGATTAAGGCTCTTGTGCGACCAGGAAGGGCTTCCCGCTGGCTCATCGGTTAGGCCGTGTCTAGGAGCGGTTGGGTTTATTCTTCATTTGGGCCCGACCAAAGGAATTTCTACAGATCCAGCCTCGGATGACATGTTTAGGTTTGGAGAGTTGGGGTTTGGGGAGTTAGAAGTAGATGGAGCTAAACTCACCATAAATTGTGGTATGATTATACAATGGGGAGGGGAGAAAAAGAAATATGATCAGGAATGTAAATCGCAGTAAAATAAGATAGTCATAATTGAAATGATAAATTAGGGGGACTTACATATCATGATGTCAAGATAAAATGAGTTTGCGATGCTGAATTTCTAAATCTAGGTGATTGTATTTTTACGCAGAAGAAAATGGTGAGTATTTGCTTTGTTTTTAAAAATGGAGATGCGAATATGAAAAGGTGGGAGCGGCGTAATTTGGAGAAGACATAAAGGTTTTTTGAGCGGCGAGAAGGTTGGTAGGGTTTATTGTGAGCCTTTCATTTTTTGGCCCACTTGATCAAATATATTACGAGGAAATAGGCTAGCGACGCGTGTCCGACACTATCGCAGAGTGCATTTAATGTTCTTAATTTTGAGGTGATGGCTGATGGTTTTTACGCTTTACTAATAGGTGTGGCGAATTGACTTTTGGGTTTACTCATGATTGCATTCCACTTGATTCCCTACCTCAATTAAGTAGAATGTAGGGGATTAGCTGATACGACATCAAAAATATCCATGTCGGCAAACATGTAGGTATTATATGGATTTAGGAAGCGACCTCCTCCTCTAAAAGGTGCAATCCTTCTTTGAGGTGGGGGAGCTGTTTTATTTCTTTTTTCTTTTTTTTTTTTGGGGGTCAGTTTGCTACTTCGTACCAGTCGACTAGGGTAGTCGCTGAATTTGTTGGATATGCCGAAGGTAGTCAATATAAAAAACCTGAACGTACAATGCAGATTTTGATGGGGATCAAACTATAGATAGATCCCTGGTTTCAGGGCTCACCGTTGATCGACTCCTTTGATGGGTGTCGCAATGGCTCTATTTTCAGTATTTCTATCTATTATTGTGGAGATTTATAATTCTTCCGTTTTGTTGGATGGAATTTCAACGTAGGATAAAATCAACTTAGATAATAGACGTGTTCCTAATATAGAGTTTTCGTCTCCTATTAAAACTGTCATACCATAAATAGCGACAAATTTAAAATTAGGATTTCTCCCGTATGCCATATTACCATAGATATTAGAACTCTTGCCAAATTACCGTAATAGTCATGGGCCAATAACCATATCCATACTTTTAGTCCGCCGGAACCCCATACCATAATCCATATCAGCCAAACAGGGCCCAAAACCGTGTTAACCATAAAGCCAGCTCTCTATACCGAACTACCACTCAGTATCGAGTTGCCATAATACCACTTATTTCATAAGAGCTCGTCATCTCACATAAGAGCTCGCCACTCTTTTACGACGATCGAACTACCAAAATAGAAATAGAATAGGCCAGAAATCCCAGTTCTAACTGATTGATTTTTTATTCAAAAGCTATGACTTTGTGGTTCTTCTAGATTTAATTCATTCCCCAACACTTTCTAACTTAAGTATTGGAGGGCCTACGTCGGGGCTGTCCATCGATCTCCGACTTGAGTTCTATTTTACAAATTTAATCAGGTTGTCGGGAGCTAGACGTGTTAAAACGGATATAACCGGTCGGTTAATTAACCGGCGATTAATAACCGTCGGTTAATTTAACCGGTTTTTGGTTAACCGTAACCTAACCGGCTGAGAACCGGTTAAGGTTACGGTTAAACCGGTTAGCCGAACCGACGGTTAACCAGAAAACCGGTTGTTAATTGCCATTTTTTTAAAGCAGTCGATCGACTGCGGGATCGACTGAAGGACAGTGAGTTTTGGTTTTGGGAAGGCAGTCGATCATTTAGTCGAACGACTAAAATTATGTCGATCAACTGAAATTCTGTCGATCGACTGAAAAATAGTCGATCGACTGCGTAGCAGTCGATTTTTTTTTTTGAGAAAAAATAAGTTAAAATAAATAAGGACATGAATTTAATTCTAATATTAAAAATTAAAATTAGATTTTAACTTGTAATATTAGAATTAAATTGCCTACGTATCCTCGAAAAGGAATCAAAGTCCGCGTAGTTCTTTTACTTACCTCACTTACCTACTTACCTATCCGTCGTTGTCGTTGCTTCCCGAAGTGGTATCGTAATAGTCGCTCTCTTCGCCTTCATCCAATTGCATTTCTTGTTTTTGTTTTTTGGCTTTCACCCAATCGTTCATCAACATTTGATTTTCAAGATTTTTGGATGTTAACATTGACCGACGCTCATCTAACATGTAGCCTCCCGTGCTAAAGGCCTGTTCAACAGAAACTGTCAAAACATGAACGGCAAGGACCTCCTTGGCAATCCTAGAGAGAGTGGGAAAAATACTGGCCACTTTCGACCAAAACTGCACAAGATCGTTAGTAACACTGTCGGGTTTTTTTGGAACCGATGTCGGTTAAAAAACTCCTAAATAACTATCTAATTCCATTGACCGACTAGCACTAGTCCTTTGCCGTTTTTGTTTAGTATCTTCAAGCAATCTCATATATGGGGCTAGAGCTCCTCGAGGGTCATTGGGTCTTGCCCTTTGCCGTTTTCGTTTTGTTGCGAGTCGAAGTTGATTTGATTATATAGGTTCTCAACTTCTTCCGCCGTCATCTCATCGGAAACGTAATCTCCGGCGACGGCCGAAGATTCTCGTCGAGATCCTCGACCTCGACAAGAAGAGGTTGGAGTGTTGGTATTGACATCACGGGAAGAGCTTGCCATAGTAATATTATAAAAGAGAATTAAGTAAAACGAGATTAGGAATGAATAATAAGAATATTGTTGATAATATTATTTCTTGCACAAATTAGAAACTTGACTTCTTTAAACTTGAAAATATAAGAGAAGAAGAAGTATAGTAGATGAATTGATGTGAGGATTGGTGTTGGAGGGTGGGGTATTTATAGGTGTCAAAATCTGCCAAAAAAAATTTTAAAAAACCGTTGTAAATCGGCGGTTAAACCGCCCAACGGCTATTTTCTTTTGAATTTGAGCCGTCGATCATCAACGGCTGATTGATCTCAGCCATTAATTTTCAACGGCTAATCCACATACCAGTCGATCGATTACAAACCAGTCGATCGACTGATCACTTTAAAAAAAAAAAACAGTTAACCGCCGGTTAACCGCGGCAGTTAAGGAACGGTTTGGTTAACCGTAACCTAACCGCCGGGAACCGGTTGACGGTTACGGTTTCAACCGTGACCGCCAGTCAATCAACGGTTAACCGTAACCGATCAACCGATTAAAAACCGACGGTCAGGCGGTTAACCGTAACCGGTTCAACACGTCTATCGAGAGCTATTTAGAAATTCATCAAATCGCTGATTTATTCAAAATTAGTACTATTTGTTTTTCGTGAACCAATTTTTTCAATAGCATCAAAGTGTAACCACGTAGACATATATGAGGTGCTCTGAATCTTGCTTTATATATGAGATAAACTCTAAAGTCCATTGAGTCATTGACCAAAAACACATTCTGCTTCCTGATCATTATCACGTGGGCTGAAAACCAACACACCTCCAGCAAATCATGTCTCCATTAAGTGCCCCAATAATTCAATTTTTTGTGTTTTTCATTTAGGGCCGAAAATGAATTATTGGTGCATTTAGACATTCAACATGCATGGTGGTCCCATGGAAATTCACGAGAACCTAAATATTGCAGTACCCATTAATATTTAGATTACAATTACATTGATCACAATAAATATTCAATCAATTGATTTTTTTAATATTTAATTAATTTTTTCAATTCTATATTAACATTACTCTCAACTCGAATATATTTATTTTTGTGATTTATTCATGACCATTCAACAATAATATTATATAAAATTGTTTTGATATTATTTTTAAATTAAGTAATTAATCATAATAAATAAATTAAAATTAAATTAAATTAAGATTGAATATAATAAATGCTAGCTAATATGACAAGATAAAATTAAACAAACCAAAAACATAAATTACAACAACCGAAAATAAAAGATGATTCAAGATTTATGAATTTTTAGAAATACTATTTTCAAAGCATAATCTTGGAAGGTGAAAAATTTTAAAAGTGTTAGAAAAATTAATTTTTGAATCCATTAAAAAATGGAGAAAGAGATTTTTAGTAGATAAGATTGACGATATATGCAGGTAAAAGAGAAAATTTCGATATTTGTGTGTATAACAATAACATATTTAATCTCTATTTATAAAGAATGAAAAGAAGATTTTGAATTATGTTACAAAAAAATTATTACTTTAGTACAAGATATATGTACAGTACACGACGACATGTCTAATTCGTATACGAATTAAACATATTTCGTACTCATAATTTAAGTTCTTTTTAAGAACAAATCATATTGCATTTTTGTGGTACGTGGTCCGTCCAATAAAACCAACATAAACTGATTGTTCTCTTCTTCTTCTTTTTTCTAATTAAATATTAAAATATAGGTCGACCAATCCTCCCGCCGGCGTGGATAAATGTAGTCTGGGTAAATTGCACATTTCGTGTCATTTTGGTGCCACAAATTTATTTATTATTATTTTGTAAAGCTGGTGCCACAATTTAATAGTTGTCTGATCATACTATAGGTTAGAATATAATATAAATCTTACAGAAATTTAGCTTGACAAGAAAATATAATTTTACAGCTAAACGGGGAAAAAAACTCATAACATATATTTCTTAATTGAAAATTTTATTTAAAAAGAAAGAGAAAAAACATGAACCTCTCGATTTCATTTGATGGTGCTATTTCCAGCAGCAAAAAATATATGCATATTGAATTTGAAAAATTAAATAAATAATATATATTTTAATATAAATTAAATAAATAATATATGCTTGGGAGAAATTAAAGAAAAAGTTTCAATACATTTGGTGGCAATTGCGTTTTGGGTCATTTTATAAACAACAAAATACTACTCACCCCGAAACTTTGGATATACGCCTATTTTTGACAACCTGAAACTGTGGAAATACGAATTGTGATACGACAGGTTTCTTTTATTTATTATAAATAATAAATAAAAGAAACATATATTTAAATAAAAAGAAACTTATCGTAAAACTAGATGTATACCCACATGTTGAGTAATTTATTATTGGCAATAATTCCTATTTTGTTATTTGCTTTTCTTGAACACAAAATAAGTTAGAAAACTAGTTTTAGGAGTATATTGTGTTTCCTAGTTTATGTATAAGACTTTATTAGTTTCCTATATTGTGTTTAGGATTTGTTTTGTCTTGCTTACCAATTTTAGAATTCTAGGATTGTCTATTTAAGATAAGAGAATCCTAAAGCTTCACACGCATTATTTACGCACTGGATTTTGAAGAACACGACGCACGGCAACGCAAGACCCAAGCAAGACAAAGAACACGAAAACTACTTGGAGCCATTGATCGAGATCGACAAGTTATTTCGAAGTTGCGTGACCAACGGAGAAGAGCTTGTTCAACCTAGGCGACAAGTATTTAGTATCATGTATTTTGATACTTTAGTTTTCATATATTACTTAATATTTTTGTATTGATCAAAAAACAAGAAAGTAATATAGTTTACAGGTTTGTACACCCAAGTTCACAAGTACTTTTACTTGTGAACTGAATTTGTTATATCGTGTTCTTAAGTTTTTATTTCCACTGCATAATTTTTATTTTACTCTGGTCGATGTTGGTAGTCAGTGTTGTTTAACATTGATAACAACATCGTAAATCTGAAACTTATTTTTAAAACCATAGAACTTCAAGTCTTACAATTGGCATCTAAAGCGGGTTACTTAACCTTTTAAGTACTGATCCTTATTTTTAGGTACTATGGATGCTCAAGGCAACCCGAGGCCTC
The DNA here is from genome assembly GCA_014905375.1 of Phtheirospermum japonicum. NCBI lineage: Eukaryota > Viridiplantae > Streptophyta > Magnoliopsida > Lamiales > Orobanchaceae > Phtheirospermum > Phtheirospermum japonicum. The sequence continues at coordinate 794,751 of BMAC01000105.1, read as the reverse complement.
CAATCCTCAATGGAGAAAACTACTCTCTCTGTAAACAGAGAATGCGTTGGCACTTAAAAAGCATTGATGAACGTGTGTGTAAAACTGTCCTCCTTGGATGGGAAAAGCCACGTTTTACTGATGGTGAAGGCGAAACCTTCCCCAAAAAGGAAGTAAATTGGACTACTAAGGAAGCAGCTACTGCAAACTGGAATTCCAAATGCATCAATACCTTGTGTAGCTATGTAGATGCAAGTTACTACCGCAGCAAAGGATGCATGGGACGCACTCCAAAGTGTGTGTGAAGGAACAGCGAGCGTGAAGAAATCAAGGCTGAGAATGTTGATGTCCACTTTCGAAGCAATGAGAATGGATGAGAAGGAGTCGATCATGGACTATGCAATGAGATTATCAGACATCACGAACGAGTGCAGAGAGCTTGGTGAAGCAATAACTAACTCTCGTCTTGTAGGAAAACTGCTGAGGTCTATTACGAAAAAATACAATATGAAGGTGGTTGCCATAGAAGAATTTAAAGATGTTGATAACATTGAATTCAACACCTTAGTTGGAAACCTTAAACAATATGAGATGGAACACCTTGGTTCCAACTCAAGAGAGAAGAATGTTGCTTTTTCCTCCGACGCTAATCCAAACAACGATGAAGATGAAGAGGAGTTTGATTTCAATGGAATTCTGAAAAAGATGGAATCCACTACGCTTTGTGAAGACGAATTATTGTTTGTTACCCAACGTTTCAACAGTTTCTTGAAGAAAAAGAAGAATAGCCTTGAGGTTCAAATACGAAGACCAGGCCACAGGTGTCCACGCCAAAATTCAATAGACGTGCACTTCCCAGATATCAGTCCACATCTTCAATTCCAAACGCATCCAACCCCACGAGACCCCTCAGTGAGGTGCAATGTCATGAATGTAAAGGTTGGGGACACTACAAAAATGAATGTCCTAACACTCTTAGGAAGAAAAGCATGGTTGCTACTGCTTTCACTGAGGATATCAATGATTCCGAGTCAACTAAACCTGTTCCATCCTTATTTACCCATGTCGTTTGGGACGACGACGTCAATATTGATATCCTTGAAACCAACATCATGTGCTTGAATGTTGAAACCCCTGATTATCATAAGGAGTACGAGCTGCTGAGTGTTGAGCACCAGCAACTGTTTGTCACTTGGGGAAAACAGGTACTCAAGGTCAAGGATCTCGTGAAATAAGTAGAAAAACTAACCAAAGAAAAGGATGATCAGCTTGACATAATTGTTCGTCTGGAAACATCTCTTACCAAGAAGGATGCTGAGCTAAAGAAGGTGAGAACCGAGCTGACGAAGGTCCAAGGAACCATATCAAATCTGAACAAAGGCAAGGCGAAGCTTGATGAAATCTTAGAGATGAGCTTCCCAGAAACATCGAAGCATGGAATTGGATATAAATCGATTCAGCCATCACATTTCGAAAGTCAAGAGTAGAAATCACCCAAGAGGCACAAGAAGAGAAGAAGACAGTTTGTGTGCCATCATTTTGGTGAGCCCGGACACATTCGGCCTTTCTGCTGGAAAATCATAGGCGAGAGAAGACACTTTCAGAGAACTAATGCGGCTGCTAAATCTAATGTTGGTTTCCATCATACCAACATCAATACCAACACCAAATTCAAACAAGTGTGGGTCAAGAAAAATAACGTCAAGTGTAATATGATCCATACCTCCCTGAAGTCTCACGTCCCTGGAGCTTGGTATTTCGATAGTGGTTGTTCGAAGCATATGACCGGGTCAGAGGAGCTTCTTTCTAACATTGTCAGATTTCGAGGTGGCAAGGTAAAGTATGGTGGAGGCGCAAATAGCGAAATTATTGGTCAAGAAACTCTCCATGTTCCCGGCGTTGTAACCCTGGAAAATGTGTTGCTGGTAGAAGGACTTACTGCAAATTTGATCAGCATAAGTCAACTGTGCGACGGAGGCTTTAGTGTCAAATTCAACCGTGAGAAATGCAAAGTCTATGAGAAGAATGGTTCATGTATCCTTATTGGACAGCGGACTTCAGATAATTGTTATCAAATCAACAGTGATGCTTTTTGCAAGTTATCTCAACTAAGTGATGCTGAGGTGTGGCATCAAAAACTAGGGCATGTCAACTACAAGATGATGGACAAGTTGTCCAAAGAAGAAGCAGTGACTGGACTTCCTAAGCTAAACACCAAGATCATTACTGTATGCGAGGCGTGCCAGAAAGGAAAGCAGGTCAGACTACCACATCCAGTCCAACAAAGTCTCACTACATCCTCTTGCTTTGAACTCCTTCATATGGATCTCATGGGTCCACTTGAGGTCGAGAGCCTTGGTGGTAAGAGTTATGTTTTAGTTATTGTCGATAATTTTTCTAGGTTTACTTGGGTAGAATTTCTAAAAGAAAAATCTAAAACTTTTGAGGCTTGCAAAGAAGATGTGTGTAAGGTTTAATGTGAACATTGCTAGAATTAGAACTGATCACGAAAAAGAATTCGAAAATGCATCTTTTTCTAAGTTCTGCACTTCGGAGGGTATAAGTCATGAATTTTCCTCACCTATTACCCCTCAACAAAATGGCATACCTGAACGTAAGAATATGACTCTTGCTGAGATAACTAGAACTATGCTCATTTCTAATGGCATTGCAAAACGTTCTTGGGCTGAAACAATGAACACTGCATGTCATATTACAAATAGGGCTTATTTTAGACCAGGGTCATGTGCTACTCCCTATGAGTTGTTAATGGGTAAAAACCCGAACTTGAGCTATTTTCATGTGTTTGGATGTATTTGCTATGTGCTCAACGATAGAAATCATTTAACTAAACTGGACTCAAAGAGTGACAAGTGCATTTTCACGGGTTATTCCCAAAATAGTCATGCATATAGGTTGTTTAACCTTAGAACTCGGAGCATGTTTGAGTCAGTAAATGTCAAGTTCGATGATCTAACGAGTGGGGTCAAACCTACCGAGGATAATGATCTGGTTTATGATCAAAATTCTCAAGAAAACATCACTCCTCCTTCAGATGATAGTGAAGGTATTGAGAACAGAGATTCAGGTGTTGAACTCAGAGATTTGAGTGATGTTGGTGCCAATGTTGATACTGGGATACCAACATCAGAACCAACATCAAGCCAAGTCGCAGAATCAGATTCTGATTCAGAAGAAGAAGATCCAGCTGATCCCATTGATCTTCATCAGAGGGATATCCCATCAAGAATCCAGAAAAACCATCCCGTGGGCCAAATTATTGGGGATTTAGATGAAAGGAGTACAAGACGGAGACAGATTCATTTCAAGGAGATGGTCAGATACGTGTGTCTGTCTACAAATTGATATAAGATTCGTGAATCTTTGTAACTTTCTAAAATAGAGCCCAAGCGAGAGGAGGATGAGCTCAAGGATGAGTTCTGGATTCGGACAATGCAAGAAGAGCTGGACCAGTTTCCCAAAAATGACGTTTAGGATTTAGTGCCACAACCAGAAAATTCCCACGTGACGGGAACAAAGTGGATATTCAAGAACAAGACTGATGAGGCTGGCAACATTTTGAGGAACAAAGTTCGACTGGTTGCGCAAGGGTATACACAAATTGAAGGAATCGATTTTGATGAGACATTTGCCCTTGTTGCTCGTATAGAGTTGGTAAAGCTTTTACTTGTTGTTGCTTGTTATATGAAGATTTTATTGCATCAAATGGACATTAAGAGTGCTTTTTTAAATGGAGTCTTAAGTGAAGAAGTGTATGTTGAGCAGCCTAAACGATTTGTGGATCCTCAAAAACCGAATTTTGTTTTAAAACTGAAAAAGGCTCTTTATGGTTTAAAACAAGCTCCTAGAGCTTGGTATGAAAGGCTAACTCAACATTTGCTTTATTTGAACTTTAGACGAGGGGAAGTTGATAAAACTTTGTTCCTTCTTAAGTCCAATAAGCAAATCTTAATCGTCCAAATCTATGTAGATGATATTACTTTTGGATCCACTAACGAGCAGATGGTCAAGGAGTTTGTCACTCGAATGTCCGATACGTTCGAGATGAGCATAGAAGGTAACCTCTCGTACTTCCTTGGTTTACAAATCAAACAGCTTGATGATGGTATTTTCCTTTCCCAGACTAAATATGCAAAGAACTTAGTCAAAAAGTTTAGTTTAGAAGGTGCAAAACTGTGAAACTGTCGAGAGACGATGTTGGTAAGGGTGTTGATAACACCATGTATAGAAGTATGATAGGGAGTTTGTTGTATTTGACAGGAAGTAGATCAGATATTATGTATAGTGTGTGCTTATGTGCTAGATATCAGTCTAATCCAAAAGAGTCACACTTAAAAGCAGTTAAAAGAATAAAAAGGTATATTGTTGGTACAACTGAACTAGGTGTGTGGTACACAAAGGATACTGGTACTAAACTTGTAGGGTACACTGATTCTAATTGGGTTGGGGATGTAGTAGATAGAAAGAGTACTACTGGGGGATGTTTTTTTCTGGGTAACAATTTAATCTCTTGGTACAGCAAGAAGCAAGATTGTATTTCTCTTTCTACAGCTGAAGCCGAGTACATTGCAGCTGGAAGTACGTGCACACAATTACTGTGGATGAACCAAATGATAGAAGACTATGGTTTGCACAGTAGTATCTTGACTGTGCTGTGTGACAATTCCAGTGCAATTGACATCTCCAGAAATCCAGTCCAGCATTCTCGAATCAAACACATTGACATAAGGTACCACTTTATTTGAGACCTAGTTGAGAGGATGATTGTTAGCCTTGAGTATATTGGAACAGATAATCAGCTTGATGACATCTTCACTAAGGCATTAGATTTCGAGACCTTCTCTCGTCTGAGAAGAGATCTCGATATGTGCATTGTCTAACCAATGTTGGTTTGTGATGTTGTGACACTCAATATCAACATCAGTCACAACATCTGTATACTTTTGCATGCATTTTTATCTTTCTTTTCATACATAATCCTAATGCATTGAATTTGATTGAAAGTGCAATAAGGTCCTGTGTTGCAATAAAAGTGATGGCAAAAAGAACCAACCTCTTCAATTAGGTAATTGTGGGATTTGCCCGCAGAAACTGGTTTTCTCCCAGATCCAAAAATAAGAGGTTTTTAACAGCAATTGCTGAAGATTAAAAGATTCAAATCCCTTCAAGGATGAAGAAAATCTGGATACAAAATGATCTAATCTTTAAATATCACCTTTTTGAGAGATCTTGACGTAGTCATTAACTTGGGTTAAGGGGTAAGTTTCCATTGACTTCACCTGAGGCAATGTTGGTTTATAATGTTGTCAGTAATAAAAAGTAACATTGGATCAAGTCACTAAAGTCATAATATGTTTTTGTATATACTTTTAGGTCATGAGTTTTAGGCATCCCGTAGGACATACATACTTTGTGAAGATTCCATCTTGTTGTGCGTATTGTTGCTTGTATTTTTTTCTATCTTGAAATCTCTTAATTCTGTTTTGAATGGAGTTAACTAAGTGTTTCAGTGGAGTTAAAATCTGACGGCTGGATAGGTAATGACGAGATGAATTTGGTGAGTGAAAATTAACATTGCACAAGATTGGTGCTACTGGGCTGATGGTTCGATTTTCCTAGCTATGTATTTTCGGCCGATTTTGTGATAAGGGCTGTGCAATTTAATTGTTCAAAAATAAGGAAGAGATAATGGGTTGTTAATGTGATCAAGTAGCCTAAACTAAGGGGGAGTGGTTTTTTGTTGTTTAAGGAAATAAAAATAGTGCTTAAGCCCAAAAATCTGTTGGATAGTAAAATTAGGGATTTTTTCCTTTTATTTTCTTGTTTTCTCTCTCCTTTAGCAACGGTCACTTTTTGGAAGCTTAAAAATCTGAAACTTTTTACCGTTTGATCATTACCCTCTGCCAATTGAACTCTCAAGCCCTCTTACCTCTCTCCAATTCTCTCGGTTTTCTTGTCTTTCTCTTGTGGTTTTGAGAATTTGCAGGATGACAAACTCGCTGTCGCCTTCGTCTGTTTCAGAATTGTCGGCAGAACTCCGCCGCATCGGCGAACAGGTGTTTTCATAGTTTTCGTGGTGTTAAAATGAATCAACGGATTCATGGCTCGGTATTATCGGAAATCGATTCAATTGAAGTATTCAATGTGTTTCAAGCTTGAAAGATAAAGGAAAAATGAAAATAAAATAATTAAAATAGCTAAACTATCCTAGGAATTAAAAGTGCAAGTTGGTCGGATGCCTCGTCGTGTGCCTCAAATAGAAAATGCAAAGCAATAATAAAAATAAGCAAGAAATGCAATATTTCACCAAGTACAAGCATGCATGCACAAGGTACAACTATGCATAAAGTCCTAAATAAAGCAAATTAACTAAAATTGAAAGCATAGATGTAATGAGCAATGGAAATTAACTAGAAAGTTCAAAACTTTAAGAAAAATGACAAGCAACAAAGCCTAGATCTAGGATTTAAGCATGAAACAAAGCATAAAAATAAAAATAAAAATAAAGCATAGGAAAAACTCAAAATCATGACGATCAAGGACCCGATCTATAGCCTAGGTGTGTCACTCAACTAGAATCCATAGTCAATTCACATGTTTCATCATGAAATCAAGTAGCTAAGAGAAAAAGCATAAAATGAAGAACAAAGTATGGAAATGAAGAACAAGCATGGAATTAAAGCATAAAACATGAAATTGAAGGGAAGCATTGGCATCGTGCTGCGCGCAGGCGCGGGCGCCTGGCGAGAAGCGTGGCGAGTGCTGGCGAGCGCCGCGCACGGCTTGCGGCAGGCGCAGTCGGCAGTTGCGCGTGTGCGCGCGCGGATGTGGGCGGCCTGCCGGGCGCTGCTCGGACACTGGGCAACCCAGTGTGGGCAGCGCCACCCAGTATGGGCAACTTGGCATGAATTTTGGCGAGCATCGGCGAGCTTTGGATAGTATTCCAGAGAGTTTGGCATTTTGGAGCCTCTCTTTTGGCTTCAATTTTGATCCTTAATGCCTTGGCCTATAAAATAGAAATTTTGAACATAAAAACCCAAGAATTTCACCAAACCTCAAGGTAATTGAACCCATTCAACCAAATTAAATATAAAAGTAGTAAGAACACGAAAAACAATAAAACAAGAGAAACGACCTAAAAACCTAACGAAAAATGACTCAAAGCTACTAAAATCAATATAAAAATCTATCTAAAAACACGAAGAAAAACACAACAATTACAAACAAAACAACAGGTCCCTGCACCATATGTGCGAGTTAGTGGCCTGGACATACGCGAAGAAATCGATGGTGGTTCCTCTTCAATCCCACCACCGGTATCAACATCGCCACCACCTTCGCCGCCGCACGATTCTCGCGCTGATGTTGCAATTCCGCCGCCGATTGACGCCACGCCTGTAGCGCAAGTGTTCCCAGGACAGCCCGGGAACGAAATTGATGTTGATGATCCCCCCCAATTTGGCGTTTGTTGTTGTAACTTTTGGGCGAGTGGGAAATCCTACTTTGAAAAGGTCGAGGCGCCTGCGTAATATTCCACCCGATGTTGTGCCACCCGCGGTGCCGAAGAGCAAGGTGGGGCCGTGCCGTAATTTGCCGATTGAGCATATGAACCTCACGGAGGATGTCACTGTGATGTCCGATCCTGATGATGAAGATTTTGTTCCTGCTGCTCCGGTTGAGGGGTCCGTGCCGCCGTTTACTTCTGCCCCGAGTCTGCCGGCGAAGAGGTTTACTCGCCGAAAACAGCTTGTGAGAAAGGCCGACAGGAGATCTGGCCCGTCAAAAGTTAAGGTATCTCCTGCCTCTACTGCGATAGAGTATTCATCCCCTCCCTACACTGTTTTGGATATTATCACCGGCGAAGTCACTAGCTCCACCAAACTGCCTGCCGATGTTCCTCCTTCGTCTCCGGTTCATGAGGATCAACCTGAGTTTGATCCAGATTTTTTTGAGCATTCCCCCGACTCCTCATTTGATATGCCTCTTCAAGTTATTCTTAATGCTTGCAGGAAGGACAAGAAAAAAAGAAAGTTGCTGATTGATCGAAGAATTCTTAGCACTCTAAGAAATCTTCTCCGTAATAGTACGGAGTCGATTGTAGAGCGGTAAGCTTTCCCGAGTCGTGTCTCTCGAGGATAGATGTAATCGGCATTAAGTGTGTTTGGTTAATCTCTTGTTAATCTTAATTAAATTAATCTAATCTAGAAAAGTATTAATCATTGGTTTGGTTTGAGTTTTAATCACTAAACTTGAATTGAAAAGAGAGATTGAAATACATCAATTAAGGTAAGATCTATAAAATTGAAAATTAGCTTGAACTTAATTAAACTTAATGACTCAAACTAAACCTAGTTACCAACCTTAATTAAATTAATACTACTAACTAAAAAGGCTTGTAAATTTAAAGACTAAAAAGGAGGGAAAGTCAAACTTGATTTCAAAAGAGGTCAAAGCATTTAATAGGTAAAAGTCAAAAGTCTTAAAAATGGAAATCTACTAACAACTTTCAAACCTCCAAAGTTTGTTTGAACAAAATGAGTAAAAAGCTTCAACATGAAGCTTCAATGGAGATTTTACTACAAGAAGAAGAACAAACTAGAAATTGGAAAGAACTTTGAAAATGGCAAGAGAACCACAACAACATCTAAAAATAAACCACTACAAACACATACCAACAACAAACTACACAAGAACAACACCAAATAAGGGTAAGATTACTACCTATATTGCATTCCAACCAAAAGCTTCAAATGTAGAGTACAATCTTCAAAACACCAAGTTCAACTTCATAAAGTACAACCCACAAATGAGAGAGATGTCACCTTCTCCAACACTTATGAACAACTACTAACTAACTAATTAACTAAGCTAAATTAAAGGAGCTAACTAAGGATTATATCTAGGATTTGCAATGGAATAGTGAAAATGAGCTTTGAAGAGATTGAATGGGGTTCAAAATCAACCAAGGAAGGATAAGGTAAGTGAAGGAGAGTGATAGCCTATTTATACAAAAATGCAGGGGCAAAAATGTCAAAACCGGTCAAAAATCTACGTGTCAGTCGATCGACTGAGAACCAGTCGATCGACTAAGAACCTGTCGATCGACAGGAATGCCCAAAATCATAAAACACACTACCCGCCAGTCAATTTCATCATCCCAGTCGGTCCTTCAGTCAATCGACTGACAGGAAGCTCCGGCTCATTTTCTCGTTTCCGCTCTAATCGTCCGTCGGTTGTCGCTCCTCGTTCACGCTGTGTTTTCTTGCTTTGCCCGTTCCAATCCGAGTCGAGTGGGATGCTCCGAGCGTGCGCGGGTCCCGCTTGG
>BMAC01000105.1:765289-785401 GCA_014905375.1 Phtheirospermum japonicum | reverse complement strand
CTTGAACTTAATTAAACTTAATGACTCAAACTAAACCTAGTTACCAACCTTAATTAAATTAATACTACTAACTAAAAAGGCTTGTAAATTTAAAGACTAAAAAGGAGGGAAAGTCAAACTTGATTTCAAAAGAGGTCAAAGCATTTAATAGGTAAAAGTCAAAAGTCTTAAAAATGGAAATCTACTAACAACTTTCAAACCTCCAAAGTTTGTTTGAACAAAATGAGTAAAAAGCTTCAACATGAAGCTTCAATGGAGATTTTACTACAAGAAGAAGAACAAACTAGAAATTGGAAAGAACTTTGAAAATGGCAAGAGAACCACAACAACATCTAAAAATAAACCACTACAAACACATACCAACAACAAACTACACAAGAACAACACCAAATAAGGGTAAGATTACTACCTATATTGCATTCCAACCAAAAGCTTCAAATGTAGAGTACAATCTTCAAAACACCAAGTTCAACTTCATAAAGTACAACCCACAAATGAGAGAGATGTCACCTTCTCCAACACTTATGAACAACTACTAACTAACTAATTAACTAAGCTAAATTAAAGGAGCTAACTAAGGATTATATCTAGGATTTGCAATGGAATAGTGAAAATGAGCTTTGAAGAGATTGAATGGGGTTCAAAATCAACCAAGGAAGGATAAGGTAAGTGAAGGAGAGTGATAGCCTATTTATACAAAAATGCAGGGGCAAAAATGTCAAAACCGGTCAAAAATCTACGTGTCAGTCGATCGACTGAGAACCAGTCGATCGACTAAGAACCTGTCGATCGACAGGAATGCCCAAAATCATAAAACACACTACCCGCCAGTCAATTTCATCATCCCAGTCGGTCCTTCAGTCAATCGACTGACAGGAAGCTCCGGCTCATTTTCTCGTTTCCGCTCTAATCGTCCGTCGGTTGTCGCTCCTCGTTCACGCTGTGTTTTCTTGCTTTGCCCGTTCCAATCCGAGTCGAGTGGGATGCTCCGAGCGTGCGCGGGTCCCGCTTGGTCATCCTACGGCCAAAAATACGAAAAAGGGTAAAATTGTACGAAAAACTACTAAAAATCGCACAAAAGTTATAAAAACCTAAAACTAATAAAATCGACCAAAATGACTCCTAATACACATAAAAGCACGCAAAACACATGCACGCGCGACACAAAACGGTAACAAAAATACGTACAAAAATATGCAAATCAACCACCCCACACTTAGAATGATTGCTTGTCCTCAAGCAAAACTAATATGAAATTACAAAACTACCCCCGGACAATGAACTAATGCACCAAACCTAATTTGAGACATCGTATACTACAATGCTTGTTAGCTCGGCTAAAAGGACGACAATGATGCGTTGACTAAGAAAGTTTAGATCGACTACCGAAACCTAAAAGTACTAAGTAACCCTCCAAGTCGGTCCCCTCGTCCCTGCCCCGGCTAAGGTCTATCCACGCTCGAACCGTTAATCGGCTCCCTACTAGCCTCGATTATCTATGACTCTCTTTACACACAAAATCTACAACAGAAAGTAAAAAGTACAAGAATTGCACATTTATTGCGTAAGCACTTCAAGGATTTATAATGTATCCTTGTCTATTCAACACCATCTTGTTTTTTTTGGTACCATGAACGTGAGGTACTTAAATAATATGTAAAATACAACGAGCGTTCAAAGACTCCGATCATTCGGTGCTACTAGCAACTTACAATTTATTTTTTGATCGAGCACATGGAGCAATTGACGACTTCAACATACAAAGTAGCATCCTATAGAGAGTATTCGATAACAAGGCTAATTGAGGCACTAGTTCAAAATTGAGCACAAGGATAGCACGAAGCTAAAGCTGGACAAAGTTCCCAACAAGTCAAATTCCCTAAGTACACTAAATCCGATCGACAATCTAAACTTCTTAAACAAATAATCAAAACCGCGTCATTTCGCCAAGGTTCCAAACAAACGTAACACACACGCTACTCAAATCATCACAAGCAAGCATACAAGAAATCAGAATCCTAAGACGAACCCTAACCACCCCACACTTAAAACCTAGCAATGACCTCATTGCATATTAAGCTTAAAGAAAATGGTAAAAAGTGTAAGGAAAAGAGAACGCCCCTAGTTCCAAGCTTGTGCCGACACGGTCGTGCATAGCCCTCTCCGGGAGTCGAGGCAAGCTATCTACAAGAAATGAACAAATAGGGGTGGGGGTTGCAAAAACAAGTGATAGAATATACAAAAAGCAAAAATCTTTTTGGGTTTTTTCGATATTTTTTTTTTAATTTGTTTGGATTTTTCAAGAGTTAGATAAGAAGTAAAAGAACATAATCGAATCAAAATGAAACAAACGAAAATAACATGCCAAGTGTACGAAAACAAAATGAAAAGGATAATCGGAGAATCAATGACGTCTCCTACGTCGGGCTTGGAGGTTCKCCTCCTCGTCCTCTTCTTCTTCTTCCTCCTCTACCTCATTTCCATCTCCTTCTCCGTCGCTCTCCTTCTCGTCCTGGGCCAATCGAGTCTCGATCAACAAGAGGCGGCTATGGAGGGCGCGGTGTTCTCGTTCATTTCTTTTTTGCCCGGCCCTCAACTCCTCCATGCCGGTGTCGAGCCAGTCGAATCGGGCGAACACTTGGCGTTGGAACTCGTGCCAACCCATGTTGGGACCCAGTCCGGTGCTCGGGCCTCCCTCGCCATGCGGGATTGCCGCGTGGCTTGTGCTTGCTCCAAAGTGTTGCCCCGATCCAGTGTTCGGGGCATTCTCGGGCTCGACACCCCTCTCGTGCCGTCTCTCTAAATCGGCCTCCCCTTCGTTTGCCTCTTGCATTTGCTCGTGGGCTTGGCGGCATCATGGGCCGATCGGGACCTTGGGAGTTTTCAACATGAGCTCGACCGGCTCGATTCTTTCAAGATTTTCCGCCTCGGGGTCGAAACCAAAGTGCCGGCGAGCAAGGTGATCATGGGCCCCATCCCGACCCGAGCGACACTCCCAGCCCTCGTCTTTCGGATCCCAAGAATCCCGGCCCAGAGAAAGGGATAGGCGGCGAATCGACAGCCGGTGTGAAGGCACCAAAGCATGTAAACCTCATCCTGGGTGAGGTTGGTGCTCTCGTGCTTGCCCATGAGGACGTGGGCGAAGAACTTATAAATCCCGAGCAATACCAAGTCGGTGATTGCCGAGGCCTGGAAATGCGGAGTTCCCCGTCCGCCCGTGATAGATGCCCAAAATTGATGCAGCGCAAACCCTCCTCGTCGCTCTTCCCACAAAACTTGACAATCCAACCCGAGCACCGTTTGAAGCACGTCTCGGGTGATCCGGCATTCGACTCCACGAAAAAGAACGGTGAACTCCCCGCTCTCGTGGCTCTCATAGGTCGAGAAGAATTCGAGCATTAGCTCCGGGTATGCCGGTGCACGGAGAGATGCGAAATGACATCCGCTCAAGGCATCGATGAATTGGAACGTCCGTGCCCCAAAATGCTCGTGGTCCCCATTTGCCATCCACCCTTGTAGGCGTTCGATATCGAAGAAACGTGGGTGGGCGTATTGCCTTTGGGCGAGGCTTTGATACACCTCCCCTTCGGCTTCGGAGTAAATTGGGAACGGAGCTCCATAGATGTGGGCGAGATCGGGGCGATGGACTTCGTCAAACTCATCGTCGGAAAAATTAGCCATAAGTATTATACGAAGTGAATCACGAGGGGAATACGAAGATTTTGGTAAAGGAATCGAAAGGAATTGACACGATGGAAAAACGAAGGATTTTTAGTTAAAAGTACTCATTGGGGCATTTCATCGAACACTTGGTGCGCAGGGTTTTCAATTGAGGAATTTTTTGAGAAAATTGGAACAAGATCCGACACAAAACCCAACCAATCACAAATACGAATAACAAGGGTCGAGTTTCCAGCGAATTAACTCAATGAATGGCTCGAAAATGAGCCTAGAACCGCAAAGCGACCCCCACCCCTATGTTTCGAAATTGGGAGAAATTTGAAGAGAACAAGGAGGAATTGGTGAGATGTTCGAGTCTAGGCGAAGTGGGATGGAGATTACCAGGATAAGAAGGAAGTTTGAGTCAAATCGACTAGCACTTGAAAATTGTCGGGCTCCCTCGTCCGTCCTCTCCTTTTTTTGTGTTTGAATTTTCTGACTGTCTCTGAGTCGATCTCCTTTTAAAAGAACGCCGCGACACTGTAGCAGTCGATCGACTGCGAATCAGTCGATCGACTGGCAGTCGATCGACAGGTCCTCAGTCGATCGACTGAACTTGCAAAACTCGAAAACTTACTGCCTCTCAGTCGATTTCGCCCTTCCAGTCGATCGGTCAGTCGATCGACTGCAACTCAGTCGATCGACTGACAGGCAGCTCCGGCTCGTTTTCTCGTCTCCGCTCTAATCGTCCGCCGGTTGTCGCTCCTCGTTCACGCTGTGTTTTCTTGCTTTGCCCGTTCCAATCCGAGTCGAGTGGGATGCTCCGAGCGTGCGCGGGTCCCGCTTGGTCATCCTACGGCCAAAAATACGAAAAAGGGTAAAATTGTACGAAAAACTACTAAAAACCGCACAAAAGTTATAAAAACCTAAAACTAATAAAATTGGCCAAAACGACTCCTAATACACATAAAAGCACGCAAAATACATGCAAACGCGACACAAAACGGTAACAAAAATACGTACAAAAACATGCAAATCACTGATGAGGTCGATGTTGCTCTCCATGTTGATTCCTCTATACCAACATCACATCATTCACCGTCTGTTTCGTCCTCCAGTGCTGCCTCTGTTCCGATTGCTTCTCGTGCTCCCACACCGACTTCTTCAGATGCTTGCGCTCACTCTCAGTCCTCCACGGGTACTCCCTCTTAGACCCCTGAGCTTGAGGATATGGTGCCTTTTTCGGAGAAATTTCTGACCGCCGAGGCTGCCGAGTTGTTTGCCGCCCACCAGACGCATCACATGATCGCCGAGCGTCATGTCCCGGTTGAGTTATTTGAGAAACACAATCTGATTGCCTATATTCAACATAATGGTATGTATTCCATTGTTTCCACGGCAATGCCTTTTGTACGAGATGTCGTTGTCGAGTTTTTTCCCAATCTTTTGCCCTCTGTGGTTGATTTGGAGTCTGTCAATTATAGCAAAGTATATGTCCGTGGCAAAGTGTTCTCTTTCACCCCTGCTTTTATTGATGAGTTGTTTGGCACTGAGCCATACCGGGGTGACTCAACGGTTGATGATATGAATGAGGTGGTTTCGTTTTTGTCTGGTGGTCTGGTTAGTGCCTGGTTTGAACAGCTACCTAGTACTCGTCTTTCGTCTCTTTACTCTATTCTGCATAAACTTGCTATTTGTAATTGGGTTCCCTCCAAGAACACCACGTGTGTTACGCGGCCTCAGGCCCAGTTCTTGTATAGGCTTGGGAGAGGAATCAAATTTAGTTTTGGCCAGCATGTTTTTGATATAATTGCTAAGTTTGCTACCACGAAGTCCGCGGCCTCGTTGTGCTTTCCTTCTTTGATTTTCAGCTTGCTGGAAAACCAAGGTTTGGCACTTCGTCCCGATGATGTGCTCACGGGTGAAGCAGATTGGTTTGCTTTGCGAGGCCAGCATACTGTGGGTGCTAGAGTTATTGATCTGCCGTGGCAAGCCCCTTTTCGGGCTAATGTTGCTAGTGATATTGGGAGGGACGTTCCCAACATGGTCCACATTTCTGCGCAGGTCCTCCGTGCACATGTGGCTCCTATTGATTTGCAGAAGACTCAGCTGAAGGCTCTTCGTAGCTCTCTCTTGAAAGCCCTTTCGCTTTCTGGTCAGAAAGGGGGAGAAGATGTTGATGACGTGGTTAACGAAGCTATTGATGAAGATGCTGCTGGAGATAATGTTGGTGGTGAAGATGCTGTTGCTGCCGAAAACTTGGCCAGTCTTGCTCAGGAAAAGCGAAGGAAGCGAATTCGCTCTCGCAATAAGGCTTTGAGAAAAATGAAGAGAATGCAGAAGAAGAAGAGGAGGAAGGATAGGGGTGAAGGAACTTCGACATCCCCTCGTCGTTCGAAGAGGGTTCGAAGTCAATAAGTTCATTTATTCTGTTTTGTTTTGTTAAGTGATATTTTGAACACTGTTGATTTGTAATGTTGGTTTGAATTTTTAACAACATTATGTTTTTTATTTAGGGGGAGTTTTCTAACTTAGGGGGAGTTAGTATTTTTATATTTTTGCGTCGTAGTGTTTTGTCCAGAAAGGTAAAAGGGGGAGATTATTAAGGAATTTATTCTTGGCAATAATTCATATTTTGTTATTTGTCTTTCTTGGGCACAAAATAAGTTAGGAAATAAGTTTTAGGAGTATATTGTGTTTCCTAATTTATGTAAGACTTTATTAGTTTCCTATATTGTGTTTAGGATTTGTTTTGTCTTATTTACCAAGTTTAGGATTTTAGGATTGTCTATTTAAGACAAGAGAATCATAAAGCTTCACACGCATTATTTACGCACGGGATTTTGAAGAACACGATGCACAGCAACGCAAGACGCAAGTAAGATAAAGAACACGAAGACTACTTGGAGCCATTGATCGAGATCGACAAATTTTTTCGAAGTTGCGTGACCAATGGAGAAGAGCTTGTTCAACCTAGGCGACAAGTACTTAGTATCATGTGTTTTGATACTTTAGTTTTCATATATTACTTAATATTTTTGTATTGATCGAAAAATAAGAAAGTAATATAGTTTACGGGTTTGTACACCCAACTTCACAAGTACTTTTACTTGTCAACTGAATTTGTTATATCGTGTTCTTAAGTTTTTATTTCCGCTGCATAAGTTTTATTTTACTCTAGTCGATGTTGGTAGTCAATGTTGTTTAATATTGATAACAACATCGTAAATCTGAGATTTATTTTTAAAATCATAGACCTTCAAGTTTCACACCACAGTTCATATATATGAATGTTAGTATTGAAATTTTCTTTTTTTTTTATTCTAATTCACCTAAGAGGACGTTGAATATCGTCTCGAATTTATTTTTTTATAAGCGAGACAGTTGTGATAAGCGCATCTCACTCTGTAAATGCTTTTATCATAGACGTCTTGATACATTTATATAATTTACCACCTATGAGTAAGGACTAATTTGTGACTTCAAAGAACTATATTATTTTATTAATTTTACTTAAAATATATATTAATTATTTAATTTTCCTTGATTTTAATTTTCAAGTTTTTATTTACAAACGTGTGGTTTTTTACGGGACCACTTTTTTTTTTTTTTTTAATTCCTCTCACCCCAATTAGTAATGGTAGGAAAATTGCAAGTTTGCACTGATTGAGCTCATAAAACTACCAGATTACTATTTTCTTGTTTTGACCGAAAAACAAATAGCATTAATATTGATAAGAAGTAAACAATAATGACCATCGAATTAAGATAAGTGGCCGGATATTGGCACCCCAAAATTTGATAAGTTGATCATATTATTTTTTGGTGAAAAATAGATATGTTTGAAAAGACAAAAATAACCCTCTTATAAAATTAATTTAAACATTTAAAAATATAAATCTTCTTCCTCTCAAAACCTTCAAGAGCCACCTCCAAACAAAACCCAATAATGAAGGATTTTAGTATAAACAAAATGAATGATATAAATTTTATCTATAATTTTCAGTGTTACAATACTCAAATTGCTATTTTAGTGCGTTTTTTTATCACTTTTTTGTCATAAATTGGTTTATTAGGGTTCATTGCCGTGGTTGTGTTCGAACTGGTAATGATGAACATAAATAGGTTGTTCGAAAAAAAAATTTGAACATAACATAATTTCGGTTAAAAAACAGACTGTTCGAACCAAATTTTCGAACATGGATTTCATGTTCGGAAATTTGCTCTGAACAGTATGTTTTTTACCCAAAAACGGAGTGTTCTAAAAAAAATTCGAACAGTTTACATTTGTTTTATAAAGATTTTCGAACATTACACATTTATTCTAAAAAAAAATTCGAACATTACACATTTGTTCAAAAAAAAGTTCGAACATTACACATTTGTTCAAAAAAAAGTTCGAACACTGCTTCATTGTTCGTGAAACCAAGGTCGATTCCTACGGTAGTCCAGGTTTATTTTTTTCAGTTTTTTTTTTTTTGAGGAACACCAGTTTTTACATGCAAGAGACTTACCCTAGATGATTGATTGCTTATTATGATACTCCTACATCTTATTGTTGTTGCTTTTTCAAAATATCTCGGAATAAACTCTTCATCTTTCCCATTTTTTTCTTCTCTTTTCTTCTTCATTTTTTTCCCTTTCTTTTCTTATGACTTTTCTGCGTTTTCTTCATTGTTTTTCCTTTGTTCTATTTTATAATTTCTTTTTATTTATATTATATATTAGATTATGACTTTTCTGCGTTTTCTTCATTGTTTTTCCTTTGTTCTATTTTATAATTTCTTTTTATTTATATTATATATTAGATCAGGAGTAAAGTAGGGAGTTTATGTGGTTGATTTAGTAAAATTTTAATATATTTAAAATATTATTTGGGTGTTCTCGTCCATGTCCATATAGTCAACTCATCAAATTTTGGAGTGCAACTATCCGCTCCCTTGAGATAATTAAATTTAATAATAAGATTTATCAGAAGAATTTATCGGACATACAAATATTGATGAAGAATTTAATGAAGGACCATCAACATTGATTACATTTAAACATAGGCACAATGACTCAATCTTAGAGGGATTTCTTCTTTGGTGTGGATCGATTTTAACCACATTTTGATTATTCTTTATAGATTGATATGGAAAATATGGTGAAATAGTTTCTAGGAATATTCTAGAGAACAAAACCGTGTCCCATGACCAATACAGCCGTGTGTAAAAAGGGGCTTCCACACGGATTTTTTTTATTTTTTTATTTTTATTTTTTTTTTATAATTTGACATAAAGATCTTCTCGCCCTCCAAACTACCCAATATAAATAAAGCATTTCAAGCACTTCTCTTTGCCTTCACATCAATATATTTCATCCAAAGTTGTAGAAGAGAGAGAGAGACACTACCATAGAAAATGTCAGCTGTAGCTGATTTGTGCATGGAAGAAATAACAAAGCTAAGAGCAAAGATGAGAGCCAGAAATCCATTCATTGCAATATGCAGGAAAAGGGATGATGCTAATGAAGTTGAAGAAAGCAAAGAACCAAACCAAGATTCTTCTTCTTCTTCACCAAGCCTCAACTCAACTGCCAAGGCCCGAAGCCCGGAGACGACAATGTCCGAAACGACGGTGTTCCTACTCATGGACCGGTTCGCGCCGGGCTGAATTCGGTTAAATGACATAAGCTATCCTCATCATACAAAAATTCAATTATCCTGTATTTATTTTTAACTTTGTAAATTTGAAATAATTATATAGAGGGCATTTGTAATTTTGAAAGACAGCTGGATTTTCTTGGAATTAGATTTATTCACAAGGATATTTTCTTGTAATTAACCATCAAGAAACCATATAATCTAGAGGAAATGATATCAATATCTATGTATCTGTAAATATAAAATGTATCTTCCTAGATTTGTATAAGAATGTCTATATTACAAAATGTTGTCTAATCTTATTATTTGAACTGATCGACAATATATACAGTTAACTCGGCGGATCAACTTAACAGTTGAAACAAAAATGCACTAAATTTAATTAAACTACTCTGTGTTGTGTGTGAAAACTTCCTATACAAGTGTTTTTACAAAATAATAATGTCTAATCTTATTATTTGAACTAACCAACAAGAATATCTACACTTGATTTGGCAGATTAACTCAACAGTGGGGAAAAAATAGCAGCACTCTAACTCAAAACTAATATGTGTTGTGTGCGAAAATTTCCTATACAGATGTGCTAGGCTCCATGCTCTCACTAGACCATTCATTCATACTCACAGTTTGTATCTCATCACTCCACTTCAAAATCTCCCTACAGTATTTCAGTGCTCTGTCGACACTATCGGGCTCCAATCCCGTAGCCCGTGACACAAACAGCTTCCGTTCCGTTAGGGCCTTAAACAGCCTTTTGAACTTCACGGCGATGTAATGGAAAGCCCGTTGGGCCAACGGCGTGTTGTTGTTGCTGCTGCTCCCGCTGTGTGGATGATGGCTCATCACGGGATTGAAATCCTCGAACCAAATGCACTGCGATAGTGGGACCCGGTCGATCATTTCTTCTAGAAGATCGAATTTGTTGAGGACGAGAAGGAACTCTTTGTGGGCGAGGGTTTGATGCGTGACGATGCTCTCGAAGAGCTTCTTGGCCGCCAGCATCTTGTTCGTGCGGACCCCGTTTATGTCCTCGTGATACTCGTCGTAATCTGTTAAGGAAACACAGTAGACGACTAGGTCAACGTCTTCGAACATCGTCAGCCACTTGCAGTTTTCTCCGAGGCTGTTCGCGTGAACTCTGATGAGTTGATAGCTGCAGGGGCAAAAAGATAAAACGATAATATACTGGTAAGGAAAAAAAATGTCTTGAAATTACAAATAACCCAATTCGTTAATAAGAGCTGTCAAAATGTCGGGCCGGGCCAAAAAATTGGGGTGCCGCCCGGCCCGGCCCATGGGATAGAGTACAGAACAAAAATGCCTCGGGTTACCAGGAAACCCCATCGGGCCAATGGATTGGGCCATAAAAGCCCGATCCTTTTCGATTTGAAGAAATCCCAGTCCAGGCCTAAACAAATGCCGGTCCAGGCCAAAAATTGATAGCTCTATCATTAATATCGATTGGAGAAACAAAAAACAAAGTGTCTTCCAAATCTACAAATAACCCTTATGGTATAACAAACAATCTGTTGAGGTTTGTATTTTCCTATCATTTTAAACCGAGTGCAATTTGAAAAATAAAAACAAATATCAGGGTAGTATTTATATTTGAAAGATAGCTGGGATTTTTACATATAGACTAGAGCTCGAGAGTATTTTTGTAATTAACCACAACATATATGCCTTTCTAGGTTAAAAGAAAATTGTAGGACCATGTCTTTTTGTAATTAACCAGTATTAAAGTTCTCTATTTTATCAAATTTCATACTTCACTTGGTATTTTTGGGCAAAATTATACTAAAAATGTTCTTATAGACACACTGGTTTTTCATCAAAATGTTATAAATAAGACTAATGATGCAAGACTAGAGAACTAACCATATCGGTGGGCCGTTGTCATCCGAAGATTCCATGTATCCATCTCGAGACGGCTCCGGAAAATAAAATTCCATAGACGCCACCCCATTAGAAGAAGTAATACCCTCGGCATACAAGATATCCAAATCCGAAGGCTCGTAGTCTATTCGTGATATCTCAACAGCCTTTTCCGAAAAAAGAAAAAGAAGACGCAAATGAATATTCGACAAATGCAATTAGCAGGAAAAAAAAAAAAAGCATTATAGAGGCATATCTTACTCGATCCAAGAAATAATTAGCAACTCTAGGTAACGCATTCAGCTCGTTTCTCCGTTTATAAGTGGCTTGAAAAGCTTTATCCTTCCATAATTCCTCGACTAAAGGCGAATATTCTCGTGTAGCGGCTGGAAAAATGACCTCCAAATTGCCTGATATCATAACTTGGAGTAGCCAATCCGAGAATGCTTTCAATCTCGGAGTAAATGAATATATATTACTTTCGTCAACCTGTTCTGAATAATCTGGCCAGCAATAAATGCCTATTAGCATCTGATTATGAGATTTGCTCGTATCTAGTAAATAAAAGATATTAAATATTATTATATGTAATATACCAGAAGGACCAGGCTCCTCAGCACGTTGTCGCCTCATTTCGATCAAAAATTCTTCTTCGAAACGGGCATGCCCCTCGAGAAGTATACAGAGATAGTGATACACGTTTCTTTGGATCACGAATTTGATGTTTTGCTTCTCATCGACTGAGAACGGGACACCA
Organism: Phtheirospermum japonicum; assembly: GCA_014905375.1. Lineage (NCBI taxonomy): Eukaryota > Viridiplantae > Streptophyta > Magnoliopsida > Lamiales > Orobanchaceae > Phtheirospermum > Phtheirospermum japonicum. Next base: position 773,465 of record BMAC01000105.1, on the reverse strand, counting down.
TACACAGTTTTGGCCTGAGCTCAAGAAATATTCGAGCACAATCATTAAATAAAATGAAGTTTCTATTTATTATATTCTAGTTGTATAAATTTTACAAAGCAAAATATTTCTAAAAGGCCCTGCTTGAAATTAATTTCTTCTTCTTCTTCTTCTTCTTCTTCTTCTTCTTCTTCTTCTTCTTCTACTTATTATTATTATTATTATTATTATTATTATTATTATTATTATTATTATTATTATCATTATTATTACTATTATTATTTACCAGTTGATAAGGAGCAATCATGAACCTATGAATTATTTATCCAAAAGATACATTTTAACGAAGCACACTGAATTTTAAATCAAATTGCAATACATAAATCTACTTGGGAATATATTTATATTAGTACCTGTTTAAATATGGTGCTTGTTCCAGATTGATCACAACCAACAAGGAGAATTTTATTCATCATTTTATGTTCTGGCATATTTTTAATAACTTTGTCCGAGTCATTATCAACATCTCCACCACCAGAATTTGAGGTACGTGAAGGAGGATATGGCAAACGCAGAGCAGCACACAGCAACTTCACTCTTTTCTGTAGACAAAATTTTCAGCATCTTAAGTGTCCAAAAAAAAAGTGATTATCAGCTTTTTGCTTAAAATAGAATTATTGTTGTTTTAATGTCTTCAATTGTCAACTTCTGCTTCTGAATTCTGATTCTCATCTGCATAATTAAATTAGAATAATCTATTTCCGATTCTGCTTCTGGTTTGACTTTTACAGATAAGTAAAACGCTTATGAAACTTATTCACCAAACACTCTTTTTTAACTTATTCAACTCAATGCATTATAACTTACCCTCTCCCATAAGTTGCCCAACACATTTTTCATGCCTTCATGCTGACAAGATCCATCCGCAGTAACCCAAAAGTGCGGGTTTCCCTCACAATTTATTCCAGCAGCCTGCAAAAATGTTCAACAAATGTCCAAGGTTCATACTCTCAATAATACGCAAAAACATATAATAAACAAGAAAATTCAAGAACAATAAAATAACCTTTAACATCCGGAGCTCGGGTTTAGTTATCTCCCGATTATTTATCACCACATTCGTATCACCATTGCTAGCGCCTTGCATAATTTGATAACCAAGCGCCAGCTGAGGACTTATAATCTGGCTTGGTTTCTCCCCATCCTGCTCGATCAAGCCAAAATTATTCATTTTTATTTTTATTTTGAAATATATTAATAATGATTAAAAAATAAATAAATATATTTCTCACCTTTCCCCAGAATCCAGAAACTTTGTCATACCAATATTTTCCAGGTTTAAGCTTCTTAGGAGGATTTGGACAGCTCTGCAAACTAACCAACTCCTCAATAGACAAAGGCTTGCCATTCACATATATCAGATGAGGTGGCAGCTGATTTACTTCACATGACACCTCAGCACTCATAATTCTCTTCATCACATCATCATTAAGCAATTCCTTAAGCATTCTTGAACACTTCCCGAGCGATCCCCTCTTCGACTCGTCAATCCGATAACCGATACACGTAATACACTTTCTCCCTTGCGGCATACACCCCATCGCTCTGAAAACACATTTCCTACAATACTTAGCGCCACAGACAATGCAAAATTCCTTTTCCGAAAACCGATTCGTCTTACCGCATCTGTAGCACAACCCTTTTTTACCGTCATTCGGAACCACGGGCCTCTCCGGGTACATTTCGGGCCCCTCGTTGAAATCGCTCTCGTCGTCGCTCGACGGCATATCGCGGAAAGTGACCACCGACGTCCGATTGCCTCGGTTAGAAGACTCGTCGGCCACACGATCGTCCGACGATGAGATTTCGGAGGATAGCTCTCGAGGCCTTGATTTCGTACAACTAAAATACGAGTTACTTTCATCATCCAAATCCTCTACATCACGGTGCAGTACACCGGATTTAGATTCGTCGTCCAAGCTCGCCGAATCAGCGCGACAATCGAAAAATCCCGATGTGCCGGAACTAGTGGAATTTTGAGCCCCGTTCTCCGATTTTCTGGAATAAACCCGAACCGAGCAGCCGAGATTACTAAAATGCCCTCCGGAATCTGAATCCAACTCACCTGAATATCTCTTGCTAGACTGATCACTTTTGACTATGGGCTGGATTATTGGTAGTGAGAAATTCTTCACCGCCACAGCACTAGAAGCAATGGATGCAGTTGGGATGCGGCGCACGTCAATCGGGACGACTTGGGGAATATCACGGCTAACTGGAGGGCCATTATACTCGATGGCAAAAGAGTAATCTACGTTATAATCGTCATCGACACCCTCGGTTCTTGCGGATGAAGCGGGTAAAATACTTCTCAACACAGTAGCCATGTTAACCTAGAAAATAGAACACGGTTTCTGGAAAAATTGATCTAATTGCCCACAGTTGTGTTTCTTTGATTCTTGAAGCTCAAGCTAAGAAACATAACAGGGGTTTTTTCAACAAGTGAGTCATTTGAGGAAGGCCCTTTTTGTATTTAGCTATGTATGAGAGCAAACATTTAAACAAACAACATCAATAGCTACTTTTTACTCCTTGATCTTTGTTTGATTGCTATGAATAAACAGAGTGATATTAAAAATAAAAAATAAAAAAAAAATTGATGATAGTGGTTATCTGGGTCTTGGCTTATCAGTGGGGGCAATAAAGATGGAGACTTTTTTTACGCCTTTGTGAACTTAGACTCAAAGAGTAGACTAGTAGACTTTGATACAGGAAGACTAATTCTTGAGGAACGCGTTTGGGGAAATTTAACAAGCAGTTGGTGGGAAAGATGGGAAGTTTCGTTATTTAAATACTCCAGAGACCAAAGCAATCTTTGTCAAAACTTAAATAATAAAATAAATTTGGACCAGCAGCCTTCTGTTTTATGACTTTTGACTGCTGCTTAAAAAAACTACTGTAAACTAGAATACTACTTCTCTTTTTATGGTGTACTGTTGGTTTAATAATAGAATAGTTTATGTACACACAAAATTAGAAAGGTAGTAAGAAAAAACTGTATATATAAAAAGAACAAAAAAATCGCCCGCCCTTTTCGGTTAAATTTCAACTCGCTGAGTTGATGGAATATCCTATCCTTTTAGTTCCCTTGACATTTTGTTACATTACAATGATTTATAGAATCCAATTATGTGAGGAATATGACATTGTTTCTTTATCATTTTATTTTTTCTACTTTATCTCTTGCACGTAAAGGTGGCAATTTGGGTCAACTTCGTGTTAGAATTGTGGTTTGTGAGATGGACTGTGATACAAAATTTGTGTTGTATTTTTGTGTGGAGTATAAAAGAGGGAAAAACAATTGTTGTCCAATTCTTTCTTCTTCATTTCATTCCGACGAAATCCTTAAAATAACTCCCGCTTCAATGAGATTCTGTGTTAGAGCCTAGTGTCCGACGTTCCAATTAGAATGAATTTCATTCTACTTATATAATAATTTTATTAGGAATTATATTAATGGGAAGTTCTACGGTACAGTCAATGTATCATTCCTCATCTAATTGTAACCATTGGATTATTTCAGTTTTTAAATAGTGAAACAGATCAATGGATTACAATGTAGGAGGTATGATACGTTGAATGTACCGTATAGTTTTCCTATATTAATAAAGGCATTTTCTTTTACAATGTAGGAGGTATGATACGTTGAATGTACCGTATAGTTTTTCCTATATTAATAAAGGCATTTTTCTGTATGTTATCCGATAAGGAGAGTATGATACGTTGAATGTACCGTATAGTTTTCCTATATTAAAAAGGCATTTTCTTTATGTTATCGATAACATAAAGAAAATGCCTTTATTAATATAGAAAAACTATACGGTACATTCAACGTATCATACCTCCTACATTGTAATCCATTGATCTGTTTCACTATTTAAAAACTGAATTAAATCCGATGGTTACAATTAAGATGAGAAATGATACATTGACTGTATCGTAGAACTTCCCATTAAATATAATTCCTAATAAAATTGTTATAAGCCAATAATCCTTCCTCAGCCCATTTAATTAAACCGGCCCGCCACCCGACTCCTTCAACTCCAGCCCGTACCCATTTTCTTTGACCAACCCGTTCAACCTCATAGCCACGTCCACCGTTCGGGTCAACCTCCAAAGATCCCCCTTTTCCTTCTTTTCCATCCGATTTAGGGTTTACCCCTTTCTTCTTCTCAATTTCCACCTCCGAAAGTCCACAGTTCAGCACAATACCTTCCCCTTCAATTGATCCTTGACCCCAAGGATCAAAGTTCGAAAATTTCCTTTTTATAAATTTGACGTCCTCCCAAGTAGCCTCTTGCGGTGTGGCGTTTGTCCACTGAATTAATAGTTGTGGGACAGCGGTTCCATTGCGATTGACGGATCTGGTGGCCAAAGCGGCAAGAGGAGCAACCGGAAATTCTCCCCTCCGGTGTGGTAACGGGCAATTCGAGGGTGGTAGATATGTCCGGCCCGACCCTACGTTTGAGCATAGAGACGTGAAAAGACAGGGTGTATGTGAGCTTCCTCCGGAAGATCCAAACAGAGGAATATGGTTTATCATATTATCTACTTTATAACTGCACTATAAGTTGTTATGTTGTATTAAGAAGTTCCTCTTGTTCGGTTTTTTTGTGTCAGTCTTAATCCATAAAAATTATCACTTTTGCACGAATAATAGTCACTTTTGGCACTTAAATGCGTCACTTTTCCAAGGTAATTTAAAAATATAACAGTGTCACTTTTTGCACTAAAAGTGTCCACCTTTTCAATTAATATTAACCACTTTTAACAAATAAATATCACTTTTACAACATATTATATTATAATCAAGCTTTTAACATAAAATATAATATTGTCACTTTTCGCAATTAAAACTATCACATTTGAATCAAAACGTGTCACTTTTCACAATAGGAAGTTACTTAAAACATTATAATGTAATCAAATATTTAACTTATATGTGTCACTTTTTTCAATATAATGTGTCAATTTTGCACTAAAAATTATCACTTTTACAATAAAATGTGTCAATAATGAAATTGTCACTTTTACAATAAAATGTGTCAATAATGAAATTGTCCACTTTTACAATAAAATGTGTCAATAATGAAATTGTCACTTTTACATATTACAAGTATAAAAACTTAAAAAAAAAAAAAAACAATGGAACACCTTGCACTAAAATAAGTCATTTTATTACTTAAAAGATCCACTTTTACATATTATATTGTAATTAAATATTTAACTTAATAGATAACATTGCTAGTTTTTCAAACAATTAATATTGTCATTTTTCCAGATTAAAATGTCACTTGTGCACTAAATATGGTAACTTTTACATATTATATTTGTAATCAAATACTTAACTTAAAATATATTATTATCACTTTTTCCAATTTGTTAGTGTCACTTTTATCTCTAAAAGTGTCCGCTTTCTGTTTCACATACATTTTCTGTTTCATATATAAACCAATAACAACTACAATCAACCTAAAGAGAAATATTCCACACTTTAAAGAAGACACATATAAAAGTCTGTTTCACATACATTTTATCTTTCTATATAAACCAATAACAACTACAATCAACCTAAAGAGAAATATTCCACACTTTAAAGAAGACACATATAAAAGTGCATTGCCCAAAACTTTGCCATAACTAGTATCACTTTTGGATCTAAATGTGTCACTTTTGACTTTAAAAGTGTCACTTTCTTGCTTCAAAATACTTTTTTTTATCTTTCTATATAAATCAATTACAATCTCAATCAAACTAAAATAGTAACGTTCCATACTTTAAATTATATTGAAGAAGATTTACATAAAAGCGCATTGCTTAAAACCGTTATATTTAAGTATTATGATTGAGTATAATATAATGTATAAAAGTGACACCTTTTAGTGAAAAGTGACAATAATAAATGGAAAAGTGACACATTGCAGCACAAGTAACAATATTTATTCATAAAGAGTACAAAAAACGAGTCTTATAATATGCACAAGTGATACTTTTTAGTGGAAATTGATAGTTTTTTTTAGAGAAAACACAATTTGTGGTACAAAGAAAACACAAAGAACTCTGAGTTTAAAAACACAAGAATTTGTGGAGTAATTCAGGTGAGACTTAAGAATGCTTTTTGTGAAAAAACAAAGAAATAACATAATCCCAACTTATAAATAGCATTGATCAGAATTTCCTATTTCACACAACTTTGGTAAACTATATAATGGTCTAACATCCTTATGTGAGAAGAGGCAAAAATGTAAATAAGAAGAAATGAAAATCGAAATTATAAAATGTTCTAACATGCTCCTTTAACATTTTGAAATACTTTAGCCTGGACCTTCACTATTTTCTTATTTTCAGTAGCATTTTTCTGATTTTGTTCAATTTCTTTCATATTTTCTCTGCTTGATCCTTTACTAGTTCAGGCTTTCTCTTGTGGTGCATCGTTTGTTGCTGTCCCAACTGCCATACACATACAAATTGAAATGAGTGAAATATTCGATGATATAGTTAACCAATGTCTAGTCCTAATGAGTCCACGTTCATATTCTGATTGTTAAGTACTACCCCGCTCGTCATTCTAGGATGTGTTTACAACATTCTCAAGTTGTGTTTTTCTCTGTCTTTTGTTATGTCCAGAAAGACACCTGCAACAACTCTGTTTTCCTTCATCAAACTCTTTAAGAATATGAACATGCACATATAATAATGTTGTACTAATCGATGGTCCTACGATTGAATTCCAACTAATATTAAAACCATATCTAATCAAAATTCTAAATGCAAAGCACCAATTAAAAAAACATAAAAACTTAAAATTTTGTAATAATTAAAATTACATAAAAAAAGGGTGACTTGTTACAGGTTTGGCAAACCTCTGTATAATATTTCCTACTAAAGCAGTGGTAGCCTTAGAATGCACATCACTTACTTTATGTCGTCGGTGATAATATTTTGCACTACTCAAATGAACTTTGTAATCGTCTACTTGAAAAACATCACGACTTGATATTCCACCGACTACTTTGATCTTTGTACTACAATTACCCTTTACATCATTTTCATCTATAACAGGAGAAACTTGTCCACCTAGATTCAGATTAAGTGATCCAGTCTCTTCAACCCTTCTAAATCTCTATTCTCCTGCTCGTTCCCATTAATATCACTTCATATGAACCCGATGCGAACAATTTAAAGTGGGCACCCCCATTACTCATTAGAAAGATGTGTGCTCTAACAATATGATGGTGTGGGATTAAGAGGTAGCCATAAACAAATCACCATCCCATCTCTAGTTATTTAAATCCCATTCCATACTGATATTTTTCTTCCCTACTTACGGAGCATAGAAGTTATGCGGCATTCCACCAAATGTAGTCTCCATTTTATGAGAATTTTACATAATCACAAATTGAACATTCAAATAAAAATTAGATTCCAAATTATTTTTCATTTCAAACAATAATAATAATGTTTGTAGGCCCCAAACGAACATTACACGATAGCATGAAACATAGTTCAAGAGTATGATATGAACTCAATGCCAGATAAATCCTAAATCTTCACTTTCAGAGAAACTAAATCCTTAAGGCGAAATAGAAAGAAATGATTATACGGACAAACCTTCGAGGCGAGAAGATGAGAGATAGTGAGAAATTTAATCAACGTCTCCATGGCAAAAGGCGGTGGTACCGCGAACTCTGATGCCTGATTTTACATACAACAGTTTTCTCGGTGGTAAAGAAAAATCAAGGAAAAGAAACAGGAAAGATGGATGGAGAGAGGTAAAGATTTTATACGATGGAGGCACAGTGGGGGTTGGCTGAATTTTCCGTCTAGGGTTTCGGTTGGGGTCGATTGAGAAAATGAAGAAGAAATATGGGGCGTAACATTTTTTTGTCACTTTTATATGGTATCCAAATTGTTGGGACGAATTCAGGTTTTGGGGTAGATTTAGGCTCAGTCACTGAGTAGAGGACCCATGTGGTTGTCACTAGAGGTGTTGATGTGGTTGGCGGTTAACCGCCGGTTGTAATCGTGTTGACCGGTTACGGTTAACCGTTAACCGGCGGTCACGGTTAAAACCGTAACCGTCAATCGGTTCCCGGCGGTTAGGTTACGGTTAACCAAACCGTTAACCTTAACCGCC
>BMAC01000105.1:742425-753649 GCA_014905375.1 Phtheirospermum japonicum | reverse complement strand
TAAATAACAAAATAGAAAAAAATCCAAAAAATAGTAAAAAATAGAAACAAAACCCAAAGAATCACGACCGCGACGGGGAGGGGTGCGCCTAAGCGTCCCGGAAATAAATCCTATTTTGTATTATTTTTTTCTATTTTTTACGATTTTAATTTTTTTTAATTTTTTTAAAAAAATTAATTAAATTCCAAGGGAATACAATTTCCCTCGGAATAATTTCGAGGGAAATTATATTCCCTCGGAAATTTAATTATTTTTTTAAAAAAAATAATAAATAAAACCGAGGGAATCTAATACCCTCGGTTTTCCGATGGACTACTTCCCTCGGAAAACCACCCGTCGGTCATTCCTCGGTTTTTCGTTCGGTAAACATGGGGGGAACATTTGGCGCCCTGATGTCCGAGGGATTTTCCGAGGGAACGTAATTCCCTCGGAAAAAACCGAGGGATTTTTATTTCCCTCGGTGTTCCCTCGGAAAATTTCGAGGGAATTTCGATCCCTCGGAAAATCCCTCGGGAATTTGCTGTTTTTTTGTAGTGTATGACTCTGTAAGTTTGTGTGTGAATTAGTTTTTCTTAATACAAAATTAGGGTTTTTAAATATTGGATTGGTGGTCAATTCAATTATCGGGATGAAGATAGCGAGTCATTAATAGGTTTTGATGAGGATACCCAATCTGACGAACCTCACAATCATCAGCATCTACTTCATGACAAATAAAACGCTAATTACTATTGACCCCCAACTCTACTCAGGTGAAACTCCAAAAGTGATTAATTAAAAAAATCAACTATTAAAGATAACTTTTTGACAAGGGTATCACTACCACGAGCTTGTAGCTCAAGTGGTATCACTAACCCTTTATAAGGGTGTTGACAAGGGTTCGAACCCTATACCTCTCAAGTTATTTGAGATTTATTTTATACTTTTCAACCACTTGACCCAACTTATTAAAAAAAAAAAAGATAACTTTTTGAATGGCGGAAAGTGAAAGAGGGGGAAGGGGGAGTAAAGCATTAGTATGGGATATGCAGGATATTGCGCCACAATATATATGATTCCTTTATGATATATACTCTTTACTAGTCGTTTCTGGATGGTACAACTTCAAGCTCTTGAGCATGGTAAACATCCAATCGCTCATTCTCAAATGTTCTAGTCATATATGTATTGTGATGTGAGAAGCCACTTTCGTATTTTGATTTCGATGTATTTGCCATGCTTGTTATGGTTATAATCACATTGGCTCTCTCATTGTTGTTGTGTGTATAATTGATATGTATATTTGATCGTGTAATGAATTTAGGTTCAACTTGCTTTAATTTGTAGTTTTGTTTTTATTTTATTTCATGAATTACCATTTCTAGATTGACACAATATCAAAATTGAATCACAATAATTTTGTAAACCTGCTTGGATATTGTATTGGAGAGGAGCCTTTCTTGAGGATTTAGTAAACGGATCTGAACACTTGGACTAGCCAATGAAATTAAGAATATCAATGGGAATTGCATACTGCCTGGATCATTTCTTAAATGAGATAAGTTAATTTTAGAGAGAGAGAAAAAAAAAAGAGATGCTCTGTGATAATTGTCACAGTCTCTGTATTATAATTCTTAAAAGCATTTATACTCATTTCTTCTCAATTTTGTGTTTATGTATGGCAGATGGGATAGCACGAGGTGGTGCACGAGAGCATTTCATAAAAAAGGGAACATTGTGATACAACTCACCTAATTGATAATCTTTAGTCAAGGTCTTCTTTGGATCCCCAGACTTTTGCACCACAAAGAATGAACGATTACATGCATTTTGATGCGTGACTTAATAAGTGTAGGATTATAGTAAAACCTAATTGATATGTGAAATAAGTAGAGGATACTATTATTATTTCTTATTACCTTAGAATATGTAAAATTTCTCGTTCTTTCACTTGTTGGTTTGAGTTTTACATTATTTAGTTGAGATAAATGACAAGTGTTATTTTTGTGAAACCTTTTATTGTAATTTTCTTTGATGAGAAAATATTATCTTGCAGTTAGATAGAGAATAATGTTGGTAGCTACCTTTTTTTTTTGATAATTTATATTTGTTTGTTTTATTATAGCTATGTAATTGGTAGTTTTAATGTTGCTTTCAATTGTTATCACTTTACATTTTTGGTGTATGTTTGTACTATTTACTACCGTTGTGTTCTAGGACTTATGTATTGCTTAGGATGTTCGAATGTTTATGTCTTCTTTGTGAGGAAATATTATCACTTTGCCACTAGAGTTTATCACTTTTGCACTAAAAAATGTTACTTTTACATATTATAAGATTCACTTTTGCACTAAAATGTTCACTTTTGTGAACTCTTTATGAAGAAATATTTTTATTTCTGGACTAAAATGTGTCACTTTTCACATAATATTGTCACTTTTCTAATAAAAATGTGTCACTTTTACACATTATATTATACTTAGTCATTTAACTTAGAATATAATAATATGAGCCAAAAATCATTGTTATTTTGGTTGTTAATGTTAGTAGCTTTGTCATGAAATAATTAGCATAATGGATTTTTCTATAAGTGCTAGGTTGCTTGATTTTTATATGGAAAAACTGTCACATTTGCACCAAAATGTGTTAAATTTTGGCAGAAAAGTGTCATTTTTTGCAAAAACATATCACTGTACAAATTATAAAAATCAAGTTAGTATTTCACATATATGTGCCACTTTTTTCAATTAAATTGTAAACCAAGATTTAGGTCACCTTTTTAATTAATACTTATCTACCAAAAAATATCAAGTGTCACCTTTTACACTACAAACAATCACTTTTGCACTGAAAACAACCACTTTTGCACTAAAAGCAGTCACTTTTTGCAAAATGTGTCATTGTACAAAATATAGTATTCAAGATACCATTCACATATGTGCAACCTTTTCAATTAAATTGTAACCAAGAATTGAAGTTAATTTTTCAATAAAAACTTTTACCAACAAATATTAGATGTCACTTTTACACTTGAGATTGTCTCTTTTGTACTAAAAGCAGCCACTTTTGCACTTAAAACAGTCACTTTTGCATATCACCAAGTAAATTCAATACATATACATCAAATACAATTATCAAGTAATATGACTGCCTAACACATTTCATAACATCATAACCGGACCAACTCACTTATAACATGATCAATCATAATAAGATAAGTAAAATATAAATCTCAAAACATAATAGTGTCACTTTTTCAGATAATATTGCCAATTATCACTAAAAAGTTTCACTTTTTTAAAACAATATCAAAAGTAATTATTTTACAAAGAATATACAAATGTAGCAAGATAACAAAGAAAACTGTACAAGTGAAAATCAATCCCGATCCTTCTCACCACTTTACAGTTACAAGAAAACAAAGAAAACGTGTAAATCTCCACTGATATGCAGCCATCTCTGTTACTCTACTCATATATGCGTTGATTTATGATGATCATCATAAATGTAGTTTTGTTAAGCATTTACGGTCGATCCGGCTCGTGGGATTAAAATGGATGGAAAGTCCTTGATTTTATATCTGTTGTCCCAGAATGAGGCAAGACAAAGGCATGTGCGTGAGAGAAAGTGAAAGTAATAATACATCATAGAGAAACAAGATATAGACAAGAAAATAAAAATACAAATCAGCTATAACAAATTGTAAGTGTTGAACTCGATCCCTGATAGATATTGGAGCCTCAACCATTCCTCAATTGTATTATCCAAAATCTCTTAAACATGTCTCTAGAAAAAATAAAAATAAATAAAATCATAGAATATGATGTATACATCACACTTTTCCAATGATGAGATTACTGTTATGCATGTAATTGTGGTGTTTTTCTTGTGTTTTTAATTAGAGTTTAATGTTGTTTATAGTAGTTTTGAGTCGAGTTTCGTTAGGTTGTTAGGTTATTTTCTTATTTTTGTTATTTTGAACCTTATGTATACGATATTGGTGATGTTTGGGTGATTCTTGGGTTTGTACGTTCAAAATTCTTATTTCATAGGAGGCTTAATGAATTAGATTCATGCCAAGATGTGTCGGCATGCGCCTAGGTTCAAGTCAAGGCATTGAGGCCCAAAACCCGTGCCAAAACGAGAGAACCGATCCCAAAAGCAACCCGAATTGACTGCCAAATCGACTGAGAACAGCCAAATCGACTGCTCGACAAAGGCTGACCCATTTCAACAGCCACGGAGTCGATCGATGGACATGCAGTCGATCGACAGCCACACCAATCGATCGATTGAGAACAGCCAGAATCGACTGCTCGACAGAGACTGAGCCACTTGAACACAAGGCAGTTGATCGACTGCCATCCAGTTGATCGAGAGGCAGTCGATCGATTGAAACACTTTCGATCGACTGCGTCGCAGGGAATTTCAAAATTTTTGGCATTTTTGACGATTTTGCCCCTGTGAACATCTATATAAACCCCACATCTTTCACCAACAAAGGCATACACTCTCCTCCCAACTCTTGCATGAGTTTGAGATTTATTTTCTCTCTCTAATTTTTAGATTTATTTTCTCTCTCTAGGTTTTAGATTTAATTTCAAACTTTTCCTTGGATTTGTAAGCTCAAGAAGAATTCAAGTCATCATTTGGATTTTATTTTGGATTGTTATTTCATTCAAGTCTGTTATTCCTTTCCTTAATTTAAATAAGATTTTCATTATCTTCTTCCTTGTTCTTCAATTTCAAGCTTGTTCTTCAATTTATGCATTTTGCCTTAACTCTTAGATTTATTGTTAGATTTGTGATTTGGTTTATAGAATCTAGGTGAGTGACACACCATGATCATAGATCGGGTCTTGGATCATTTTTATTTCAAGTATTTCATATGCTTTATTTTGGTTTTTATTCTCATGCATGGTTTTATATTGAATCCTAGATCTACTCTTTGTTTCTTGTTATTTTTTGAAAAGATTTAAACTTTCACGTCAACTTTTATTACTCTTTCTATTGGTGCTTTCAATTTTTGTTGATTTTCTCTATTTAGAACTTTATGATCATGCATGCATAGTTGAACTTTAGGTTTTCATGCTTGTACCTTGTTATTTCCTTGATTTTTATTGCTTATTTTGATTATTGCTTGCAATTTCAATATTGCATACGCACGAGGCATCCAAAATACTTGCATTAACTTTCATAGATCTTCATAGTTAATCATTTATTTTCGTTTATTTCTATTTATTTTTGCTTTCCTTCAATTTCTCAAAGCTAAAAACACATAGATCCCTACGAAAAATCGAATCCCGATAATACCAAGCCACAGAAACTCTTATCTATACTACACCACCAAAAACTTTCTCAACAAAATGGCGCCGTTGCGACTCGGCTTGGTTAAGGTTTTCGATTTGCTTGTAGATTATTTGGATTTTTAGCTTTCTTTTGTATTTGACATTTTTCTTAAGTGTATGCACGGACGGAGAACACTTGGGAATGATTTGACTCCTTATATTTTGCTACTACTCAAGACATGGCAAATTTTCTTCAACACACCGGCCCGTTGTTTCTCAGTCCCAACAGGGAGTCTCCACAGGCCCGTGATCCTCAAAGCTCTAGTACTCCCGATCTCGTTGTTCATGTTGAGTCTTCCACACCAAGTGATAAGCCCGGGATTTCGACTCCCAACCCAAAAAGCCCTCCCGACCGCGCTCTAAGAAATCAAGGGAGTGGTTTCACCACTCATGGACACGACATGGGCCTACACCAAGGTACCGCATCCCTTCATAACCTTTTTAATGCTTTCATTTCTAATACTTATGGAAATGGAGGCTACATTCCTAACATGGGAGGGCATGGTGCAAACCGTTTTGGGAATGGGATGTATAATAACAGTTTTGGCAATGTAGGAGGGCATGGTGCAAATCATGTTGCCAATGGTGGAATCGACTATGGTCAACCCAACATGGGAGGGCATGGTTCAAACATGTTGGGTCTAACGGCTTCATGGGTACAAATGGTATGTATGGAGGTTATGGTTCTCCCAATCACTTTCTGAATTTGCAAACTCTGAATTCTAGTCCGTATGGAGGTTATGGTGCTCCTGATCAATTTCTGAATATGCAAAGTCCAAATCCCGGCCCGTATGGAGTTCCTCACGCTTATAATTTCAATCATGCTACGAATGGAAATTTTAACGGTAATGGTGGTGTTCCGGGTTATGGAGGTGCCGACAATAATGTTCATGACTGCACTCCCGATTCATTTGCTTTGTTTGGAGGTATGAGCCTAATGCCCAACATGCTCCTCCCATTCTCTGTAACACCCCAAATAAAATACTACCTTAATAGTAAATAAATAAATAAATAAAATAAACTCTCGCCATAAATTCGCTTTCATAAACATAAAACACATAAAAGGAAGTCGACAAAACAAAGCTCTAGACGAGTCAGTCTTCACCTTGAAAATCAAAGTCAACTTCATTCGCATTATCGTCGATATCTGTATAGTTTGGTTTTAAAACAAACGAGAGCGTGAGCTCAGTGAGGTCAAGCACATGAAATTGAAAATTTTCTTTTGAAATATAAAACTGACAAGAGTTTAAGAAAATAATTTTCATAATATAATCAAAGCACTTGGTGTGCAAAACTATTCTCATATGTTTTATAAAATTCTAGCCAGCAACTTCAAAATTAAAATATTTTAAATTTAAATAAATAATAGATTTTCTCAAAACTAACCAATTATCACATTTAGAACAAACAGATAATGTTAATTTGTTTTTAAGAAATCAATTAAAACAATTAACAGTTGAACAGACAGGAAAATCTATCTCGTTCTAGAACAGACAGTCCAATTAGTGAGTGTCCGGGTATGGAACTCTAGAGGTGGCTTCCACGCGTAGCACTTAGCTCCCGAAGGACTCTGCAGGTGGCTCCCACGCGTAGCACTTAGCTTCCGAGCCAGATTAACTCACATAAACGTAGAATCAATGTCGATCAAACATGACCCATACGTTTCTGCTCACCATGAAAGGTGACACTCCAGGCCGAAGCCTTAATCTCCTTATCCCTCCCAGTAGGCTAGACGTCCCTTTAGCTATGGGATTCAAACCCAGGGTACGTCATATTCTGGAATATACCAAATCTACGAACCAAATCCTACCGTCGTCTCCAACCCGACCAGGAAAAATGGGAATAGGTACCACGAGTAGTCAAGCAAGAATCACAGGCAACCTGTTCGATTGATTTCCCAAACTACTCGTGCCTGACAGACAGTAACAATGACAGCCGGACAGTAACAATCGATAACAGACCGTCAACAACAATAGTCGAGTTCAAACGATAACTTTGATATAAAATCATATAATTGAACTTATGATTAAGCACATGGGCAATGCACACTTGCATATTTTCCCTCAAAATACTATTTTTCAAAAGACTATACCAACATAAAAATATGTTTAAGCAACAAGTGCTTCTTGATTTGGAAAGTCTCAAACTTTCCATTTAAAAATAGTTTACTCGCAGATAAGCACAAACAACGCATTATAATTTGAGAATTTTCAAACTCCCCAGTTTAAGAAAGTTTTACTCACCTTCTTTGAAGTTCTTTCCAGAATCAGGCATATAACTACGATGGCTTTACAAGGTTCCCGATCTAGTACATGAAATGCCTCGTCACTTCCAGATAAAAGCCCATGTACAGTCCTAAAATATAATATAACTATATTAAAGTAATGTATATAAGGTCCTAAGACACTTGGAAATGAAACTAATACAATTGGAAGCGAAATAGTACAATAAAGGCGTTTGGCCTCGATTCTTGAACTTAGAAGTTCAAATGGTAAAGTTATAATTCTGGATACTTGTTACATAGGGGGATGTTATAGCAAAGCTATGGTTTGAATTTGAAATCATTTGGAAGTCGTTTGAACCATTTCGGCTCAAAAATAAGAAAGTTATATGGTTTTGAAAAATTAATAAATTAATTGGGGTCAAAATATAATTTTAAGAACTTTTAAAAGTTTGTGGGGTCAATCTGCAGTTTCAAACAATCAGATTTAGGGTCAATTCAGAATAAATCAAAATTTAATTTAGGAGGACTAAATTTAGACTTTGAAGGGTCAAATTGAAGTTTATAAAATTTTCAATTGGGTCTAAATCTATATCTAATTCTCAAAAGCATATCCCTCAACTTTTGACCCATTTCATTTCTACCCCAACACTTTGTACCCCCGTCCACCACCACTTTCCACACCTCTCCACTAGCCAAACACCCTCATACGACACCACTGCTCCATCCGCCATCATGAACACACTAAATACACGCTACACGTTACCAACACACAACACCCATTCTCCCAAGCACAAACGACACACAAACACAGTACACACACTTCACAGAGCTACAAAATTACTTATCGGAAATCAAAATCTGAGTATAAGAACATGTAGCTCGTGACAAGAGCTTTCAAATAGTGTATGGTTCGTAGAATTCCGATATTTCAAGTGGCCAAAATGGGGTTTGCCGGCATCCGGCGGTTCGAGGCTTCGTCACTACTTCTTTGGCAACGGTTCTCAAAAATAAATATATTAGCAAGTACTATTCATCGATACGAACAAATAAATATATAAAACAATAATTTTCGACCTTTGATTCGCCGGAAAATAGTTGTCGAAGTTCGGCAACGCCGTATGGAGTCGTGGCAGCGCCCAGGAGATTCGCTGGCATTTTGCCAATGATCCAGAGCTCCGATCGTTGATCCGGATGTGGCGTTGGAAACCTTATGAAGTTGGATATCCATTATAAACATTTCGTGAAAATCTAATGGTTGGATTTTTCTCACGAGTCCGACGAAACTTACTGCCAAAGGTGGTGGTTTTGGAGGAAAATGAGAGAAACTCTCTAATGGTGTTTGTCTTATGTTTGATCAAATGCCACAAAGAATAAACCATGATGCTGCAGTAATAATAAGAGTAATGAGGCGGTTTGGAATGGGCTTGGCTTTGGGCTCAGTATATGGGCTCAAGTCATTGGGCTGGGCTCAATGGTTTGGGCCTATTTAATTGAATAGGTTTAAAAGATTTTGAGCCCGATTTAACACAATGAGTTAAAAAAAATAAAAAAAATACTGTGTATATTTATTTTTGCTACAAAATTAAATAAATAGAAATAAAAATTTCATAATATCCAATATATATTCCAATAAAATATTATTGTAATAAAACATTTCAATTGAAATGAAATAAAATAAATAGTAATATAAAGGAATAATAAAATTTATTTAAATAAATTATAAGAGTAAATAGACGGGGCTTCACATTCTCGCTATGAGAGAAGTTAGCAAAGCCTTTGTGGGAGCGACTATTTCATCGTGCGTATCTCTTCCTCCCAAGGTTATGGCTATTGATATACGATCCCTCGATTTTGCTCGGCTTCCGATATTTCAAGGGTTTTCTAAAGAGGATCCTCTCTAACTTCTCTAATAATTCTTGTGGCAAGTCTCGAGTTTTCATCGTCTGAATATGATGAGTCTAGAGCATCTTCAACTCTGGTGTTTTTCAGATGCTCTTCAAGATAAGGCGTTGTCATAGTTTATGGGTATCCCTTCCAATTCTATTCATACATGGGACGAGCTTCCTACAATATTCTTGGATCATTATTATTCCGATGAAAAGACGGTCGAGTTGAGCATCAAGATTATCTCATTTAAGCAAATGAAGAATCATTTCACTCGGCTTGGGCTCATTTCCAAGATCTTCTCACGAGTTGTCCACATCATCATATGGCAAATGAGCTCTTAATCTAAACTTTCTATGAGGCGTTGGACCCACATTTCCAATACATGGTGGACAAGTCGGGGGGGGGGGGGGGGGGGGGGGGTGGTTCATAAGATTTTCACCACTCTAGCCGAAAATTCTCAATAAAAGTCTTCTCGAGCGACGTATTCAAGTGCCAATGAAGTGTGTGACGCTTCTTCCCTAGGGAGCTTGAGTTTGAAAAGAAAATAGCGGCTATGGAGGCTCAAATTGCTAAGTTGTCTAGCCCAATCCCGGATCCCCCGTGTGCGTCGTGCGGAATTTTTAGTCATGATACCACGACATGTCCTTCTAATCTCTCTTTCTATATGTCAATGCCTCAGTCGGAGGAAGTATGTGGGGTTCAAGGGTATCAAGCCGGACCCAGCGTTGGTAAGCTACTTTTTGCCTCGTCCGCCAAATTACAATCCTCCTTATCATCTTAGCAACCGCATGCATCCGAGTTTTAGCTATGCCAATCCAAATGCGGTGTTAATCCTCACGTGGGTCCATCTCATCCGCCTATCTGTCACGCCCCATTTTCGAAAAGTGTAAATTTTGATTATTTATAAATAAAACTTCCAAAATAAAGGGCGTGAGTTTTCAGTAAACCACAATCACAATAAATTTGAGCGGAAGCGTGAATAAAACTTAAAATTCATTTAAAAATAGGAGATTCACTTAATGAATCAAAATAGTGGTACTCGACTATTCAAGGGCATTTAAAATAGAAACACAAGTCTCAAACTTTATTTTGTAATTGGACATAAAATTAAAGATACCAATCCATGGAAATGGAAAATAAAATAGCGTGGAAGTAACATCTTCGCATCCCACACTGTCATTGTTTTAGCTCGAAAGCTACTATGGAATGTTGCATTGAGACATAGATAATTCATATAATTGCATTTAACATAGACAAACATAGTTTTGAAAAGAGTTTAGAATCACCCACCTTTAAATGCATTTCGTGGAAAATTGAATGTAGATGCTCGTGCTTGAAAATCCTAGTTTCGAGAACCCTCGTTTCCTACATTGAATATAATAGCTTAACTTAGAACTTGGATTTAAAAATTAATTTGGAATATTTGAAAAGATAATGAATTCGTAACCTTGATTTGAACGCCCGGCCATGGAATTTAAATGAAATGGTAGATATGGATTGCTTTTGGTAGTGTTCATGAAGTTGGTGGGCTGGAATAAAAATAATTTGAAAGTTCTATTGGCTGTGATGGAATCTCTTGTAAACTTGGGGGCTGAACCTTGGGTTTGGATAAAATTGGTGACTCAATCGAACAAAGATAAAAGATCTTGGGGGTCAATTGAAATGGATTAGAAAGCTGGGGGACTAAATTGCAATTTCTGAAAAAAGAATTGGATTAAAAGGGTTTTCAACCCTAATCCTTCAGCCCGTCCGTCCTTTTTCTTCTTCCTTCTTTCTTTCTCTCGGT
>BMAC01000105.1:687347-733452 GCA_014905375.1 Phtheirospermum japonicum | reverse complement strand
TATATATATTATTGTGCTCTCTCCTTTTTTTAGAGAATCCCACTAGTTCCTACCCTGCAATCATCATATCTCATTAACCATAAATAAAACTCTCATCACAAATTTAAATGAAATAAGAGCTGCAATAATGCTCGTGGCTAACAAAGAAATAGAATTAAGGCTCGAAGGGGCTCATTAGGATTTATGAATAAGGCCGGAAACGGGTTTTATATGTGCCTATCGTAATTTTCAAGACCCAATGTACACATGCGATTAAGAGACTGATTTACGTAGATTTGTCCTTATTTTATTAGCTTTTTAGTTCGTTTTTCTATTTGTTTTTGGTATAAGTTGGATGATTTAAGCGTAATTTTGTATTTTTATAGTTCCAGCTTATTTTACCGTATTTTGATTGTAATTGATGCAAATAGGTGATATTTCGTTGTTTTTCACCTTACAGCTAAGTAACCGGAAGAGTTCAGCGCGTAATTAGATGAAGTTGATGTTCAAGAAATAGAGAACGAGCTTTCCAGTGAACGAGTAGCAAAAAGATCGATAAAAATGAGACAGACGCTCTTTCGCGTCGATCGATGCGAGCGTCGACGCGAGGCATGATCCGCGACGATCGACGCATAGCCGACGCAACATTCTGAAGCGTCGATCCTAGACGCGTCGGTCGACGCAAGGCCGACGTAACTTTCTGAAGCGTCATTCAAGACCGCGTCAGTCGACGCACCCGCCCAGCCGACGCGAGCACCCAGGCCGCGTCGACGCCGAGAACCAGCGCGCATCGATCGACGCAGCGTCGACGTGGCTGCCCAGATTTGCAATTTTAGGGTTTCTTGTGCGCCAAGACTTGTTATATCTATAAATACCCTTCATATTTCAGATTTTTGCAGAACACACGACCTCCTAGGGTATTTTAGCTTAGAATAAACATATTTCCACATCTTATAACAAGTTTTGAAGATCGAGATCAAGGATCGAAGAATAACGAGTTCAAAGCATCAAATTCAAGTTCGGGGGTTCAATCTTCGTCCAAGATCAACGTTCGACTCCGGAATAGCTGGATATTTTCATTGCTTTTATTAGTTCTAATAATTATTCTAAACTCTTAGTTAATTTCGTAGTTAATTGCTTAGTTAAATTCTTAGTTAATTCTAGAACTAGTTTAATTAGTTTAATCGTTTCATGCTTGGATATTGGATTTATTTAGTTTATTTATGCGATTTGATTTATGCTTAGTTATCCATTTTTAGATTCGTATGATACAATTGCTTCATGGTAGTTTCTTATATTCATGTTCTTAGATTCGTTAATTAGATATAAATCTTCGTAGCGTTTTATTGATAATTTAATTATTGCTCGTAGTTGATAATATAGTTTAGAATAATTAGTTTAATTATCCTTAGTTTAATTATTACTTTAGCTTTAATGATCATTTCAAAATCTTTTAAAACCCCAAATGTACATGTATTTTATTCTAGTTTGTAAATTGAGAAAAACATTCTAAAGACCAAACAGTTGTTTCCTCGAGAGATACGACTCGAGTCAAACTCATCACCGTACAAGTTCCTCGTACTCTTGCGAGCAAATTTAAGTGTTTTAATTTAAATATCTATAATTGGGGTGCACAAAATTTTGGTTCAAAATTCTGGCGCCGTTGTCGGGGAAGCAACGAGTAGGAATATAGGATGTTTTTCGTTTTAAGTTATTAGTTTCTTTTTATTTACTTTTTTTTTCGCACTTGGTCTTTGCCATTTGGTACGTTGATGTGTTGTTGAGTTTATGCAAGGAAGGCGATCACTTCAACGCTACCTTGCACCTTTCATTGACAACATCCACCGTTCAAATCCACCGAGACCAAAACCCATCTTTATTCCCGAGAACGATTCTTCAGCAGCAACTGATTTTATTTGCGACCAAGTTCCCAACACAATGTTAGGAGCACATTCRATTCGAAAYGRCGATTMDSYACYAAGATCACCTCCACGCCCAATTCGAAATGGGTATGGGAGTGAGCCAATCGTGTTGCAAGGACAACCACTACCGCGAGCTTATTGGGCTAATTATCAGCAAAACGTGGAGGATGGAAGACAAGATGCGGGGAGGAACGAAGGAGTGAACCAGCAGCACAACGTAGTCAATCACCAACCCAACATGGCGAATATGAGGCAAAACAAAGAGATGAACGACAATGTCATGCGTCAACACAATATCGAGAACGTGGCATTTAGGAATGAGGATCTTCTACAGCGTAACGCAAATATTGACAATCAGAGGCACGTAAACGCTTGGTTGGAGAATCAAGATCATGGTTACGAGCAAAAAAATTTCGGAAGAAGATACGAGCGCGAGAACCATTACGCATATGACGACCACTACGAGAGAGCTAATGACCGAGTTATGGAACCAAGGGGAGATCGAGCACCTAGACAGCGCAATTTGGCGCGACCGAAGGTTGTACCTTTTAGGTCAGCAATTATGCTCGGACCAACCGCAAGGGAAGTGGAGATCAAACCGCACCAACTTAATTTACTCCCGACTTTTCACGGAGGTGCTCATGAAGACCCTCTGGCATTTTTGAACTATTTCGTTGATGAGGTTGGAAGATTTGTGGTTCATGGCCTTAATCAAGAAGAGGTACAAATGATTTGTTTCCCGTATAGCATGAAGGACAAGGCAAAGTCATGGCTACTATTCCTAGAGCCTGGCTCGTTGACTGACTGGGATATGATCAGCGAGAAATTCTTAAATCAATACTATTCGGCCCAAACTACAGGGCATCTTCGGAGGCAAATTGCCACCTTTGAACAGTTGGATGGAGAGCTATTTCATGAAACGTGGGAACATTACAAGATATTTTTGCAGGCTTGCCCCCACCACAACTATTCTCCGGAGATGACTAACCAATTTTTCTTTGATGGATTATTGGACCATGGGAAACGAGAGGTAGAGATAGCAGCAACGGGAGATTTTGGAGATTTGACAGCCACCGAGGCGAGACGGGTGTTGGAGAAGCAAAGCGAAAAATCTAGACAAACCAACTCTCGGCCTTGTAAAATGAAGGTTAATGAGATCTCCATCCCCGATCCTGATTTAGATGACGGTAAGTTAGTCAAAGCGAAATATGAGGAGATATTTGACGAGAAATTAGCAGCTTGGAAAGCCGAGCGGGCGAGCAAGGCCGCTGCACGGAAGATGACTGTAACTTGTAACCAGTGTGGATCCCCCCAGCATTTAGCAAACGTGTGTCCAAACAACATTGAGCAGCAAGAGGACGTTAACGCGATCCAAAATTATTCAAGTCAAAAGAAGTACACACCGCAACGTGATAATCCTCTCTTCAAGTGGGGCCCAGGAAACCCAAATCATATGCCACCTGATCCGCAATATCCTCCACCACAATAAGCTCAAGCATCATTGCCGCCTCCAAAAAATAATTCGCAAGGGCAGGTGCCTACAACATTTTAGTCAACAGATCAGCTATTGGTTTGGCAGCAGAATCAAGTGGCCGAGACTCTTAAAAATCGAGATGGACTCGTTGAAGTTAAAAACGAGATCACTGACATGAAGAAGGCTATATCTGAGAATACGGCTGGGCAGAGGAAGCTTGAAGCAGCAATAGGCCAATTATCAACTCACTTAGCCAAACTCTCAGACGAAAAAGGTAAACTTCCAAGCCAAGCAGAACAGGCATCGGCAGTTCATGTCCTTCGCAGTGGGAAGAAAATCAACAATGGCATAGTGGACCAGGATGAGGAAATTGTCTCTACACCAATAGACAAGCTACATAAATCCACCAATAGATATGTTCCTGGATCCATTCAAGGGACGATTCCGAACAACACCCTTGGCAAAGACGAACCATCATTGCCGAAGCAATCAACAACGCAAATTAAGGATGTTGTTCCTTTTCCGAGCCGGTTGTGTCCAGCAAAGGAGAACAAGAGGTTCATGGAGCTATACAACCTCTTGAAGAATGTCAATATCAACCTACCACTTTTGGAGGTAATCAAAATAATGCCCGCCTACGTTAAGTTTTTCAAAGAACTTGCTTCGAAAGAGAGACGTTTGGCAACGAATCAATATGTAACATTTTCGAAGGAAGTTAGTGCGGTTTTCAAGAAGCCATTACCACCTAAATAACGCGATCCTGGAAGTTTCTGCATCACCATTTCTTTGTCTGATGGACAAAAGGCAGTAGGAATGTTAGATCTTGGAGCAGAAGTGAATCTACTGCCGTATGCGCTTTATCAAGAATTTGATCTTGGACCTCTAAAGTCGACGACCATGCGTCTACAATTGGCCAATCGCTCAACCCGACTACCCTTGGGAATAGTTGAGGATGTTCTAGTACGAGTTGGAGAGCTAGTAATTCCGGTTGATTTTGTGGTTCTGGACGTAGGCGAAGTACTAGCTGAGAGCACTGGGCATACCATTTTATTGGGCCGCCCGTTTATGTCTACCTCCCATACGATAATTGATGTTCACAAGGGGAGGATGACCATGACCATTTTGGGCGAGCAAGTGACATTTTCTCTAAAGGATATTCAAAATACTCCTACCCTTGCCATGATAGATGACTGTTCGTTCATTGATCCCGTTACATCATGCATTCACGAGCTTATGGGAGTCGCGGTTATAGACGATTTAGGCATCGGGGACGACACCGGATTTTGGAGGAAGGAGGAGGATACTCAAGAAGATGACTTCGTTGAGGAGTTTGATGAGTTTGACAATGAGAAGCAGTTGAGTGGAAAAGATTTGATCGAGTTACTAGGTATCGACATGAGTGATATTATTAAAGAATTTCAAGATGAATTAGATGTGGAGTCGAAGCCACCAATAATTCGTTCAATGTATGACCCCCTGGACCCCATCAAAAAAATTTCACGTACAAAGAACACGGGCGAGGCGTTCAACAATACTTGGATACTGAAAACGAAGAATTTGAAGGAGGTTCGCTCAAGGGAGATCAAAAACTTGCAGTATGAGGTTGGAGAATTAGTGCTGTATAATCACGAACGCAAGTTCAATCCAGCTGATTTAGAGGTTGCATGGAGCGGACCGTTCTCGATAAAAGAATTAGACGAGTATGGAGTAGCCACGTTGTATGATGAGGTCGAAAATTCATCCTTTCAAGTTACAAGCACAGGTTGAAGCCTTATCATGATGGAAGAAAGAAGAATTGAGATCACGAGTTGGTGGAGTTGGGAGATCCACCACACGGTTGGAATTAAACGAACAAGATAGCGTCGAGCAAGCGACGTTAAAATTTGCGCTTCTCGGGAGGCAACCTGAGTGTTTTGTATCCTTTTGTATTTTATTTTCATTTTATTTAATGTTTTATGTTGGTTTTTAATTGTTTAGAACAGATAGAAGAACTCGAACGAGGAGAATCGATCAAACAAGCAAAGGAAAAACCGACCTAGAATGCCGCCCGCGTCGACGCCGAAACTGCTCGCGTCAGTCGATGCGTCACCGACGCACCTGCCAAGAATTTCTTTTTGTCGCGTCGATTGGGCTCGCGTCGGTCGATGTAGCGTCGACGCGACCCTGTACCCGGCCCAGAAACATTTAAAAACCGGATTTTGACCCGCCAAACCCGACCCATGCATCTTGACCCGCGGGAGCAGCCCTGGAAACTGCTTTTAAAACACCGAAAGCAACCCCCTCCCCCTCTTCTTATTACTTTCTTCTTCTTCTTCTCAACTCAAATTCTCAAAATTCTTGTTTCCTTCCAAATTCTTACCTTCTTCAAATACTCCTTTCACTACAAACCCAGAAAATACACACCACAAACTCAGAAATTTCCACATAACAAACTTCCAATCGGGCGAATTCTTCAAACGGGCAAGGTAGACTTGGAGCAATTCCGGGGCAAGTTGAAAAATTTCCGACACGAAGTTCGTGTGACGTTGAGGTACTTCGCTTATAATCTCTTGGGACCATATTACTGTTGTTGGTTGTGTATTGGGAAGTTGTTGGTGCAAGGATTACTCAAAATTCTAGTTGGTTGAACACGCACGCCAAGTGTTCGACAAAATTCCCCAAAGAAGCAAAGAGGTTTATTTTTAAGGTTTTTCATTCCCGTTCGCTTTCGTATTGTTTGATTATGTCTCGAGCGGGTGAACGAAAAGATATCTCGGGAAAATACGGAGCACTGTTCCCAATTTACGACAAAAAGGAAGGGGACGTTTTTAAAAATATTCGAAAATGGGGTTTCTGAAGAAAAGGATGGGTTTATATAGATTTCCCCAAAAATAACCGCCAAAACCGCCTTAGCGTCGACCGACGCGGGCCGAGGGTGTGCGTGTCGACTGGGCATTGCATCGGCCGACGCGAGCACGGGTCAACGCAACAGAGAGTTTGTGTTGACCAAGTGTCGACCGACGTGGGCGGCATGGGCGTCGACGTGTGCTAAGGCTGCGGGCGCCGACAACGCGCGTCACGTCGCTCGTCCCGTCTTCTTCGTCTCGAGCTGAAACACGAAAATAAATCAAAATTAGACTATTCTTATAAAATAAAGTAGAAAAACATTAAACACGAAATGAAATGAAAAACATCAAAAGGAAGAAAAACGAGAAAAAGATTAACATAAAAACCCTAAAAGCAAACAACACACGATGCAAAATTATACGAAAATCACATATAAATATGTACAAATCAAATTGATTGGATGCTTAAGTGGACCCCCCACCGAGCTCGATCAAAACTCGCTCGATTAAGGAAGCTTCTATCTCACCCTCTTTTTACTTGATTTTCATTAAAATGCAATAAGGGTATCGCATGGTCTAAGTGTGAGGTGGGTAGGTGATTAGGGTCCGAGTTTTACAAAGCATGATTTGTCTTTCTTAACTAATTGAGCCTAATTTATAAATAATTATAAATTAAACCCTAAAACACCCTAATTGCATAAATGAATACTAACTACCTAATTAGTCCTAATTTATACAAACAAATAATCAAATCCAATTTATAATAATTATAAATTAAACCCTACAATAAACTCTAATTGCACAAATGGACTCTAAACCTAAAATCATTCACAATTGCATAAATCAAGCCTAAATTCCAAAATTGAACCCCAGTTAAATTTATGAATACCTAATTCCTAAAATCAAATCAAATCAAAACCCTAAATTAAAAAAAAAACCATTAAATTTGAATTAAAAGGCAAACATACCTTAATATGTGATTGTGACGGTGCTCCGGCGGACGGTGGCTCTTCTCCCAAACGGCGACGAACGACTCTTCTCTCCTTTTTTTTGGCCGCTGTGGTTCTGTTTTAACAAGTTTACCGACGGACCTATTTCCATCGGTAAATCCGCCGGTAAAATAAATCTGGCATTTCCGACAGACAGAGTTCGTCCGTAAATGCATTCGGCATTGCCGACGGCTACCTGTCCGTCGACAAATAAAAATTTGGTTATCTACTTATCTGGCGGCAAATAAATGTCAGATTATTATTTTATTATATTGTCGACGCCTACATTTCCGTCGTCAAGTAAAAAATCGATTATTTTTTTAATTAAAAATTGCCGACGGACCTTTTCCGTCGGCATTATGGGCGGGCTAAATTGCCGCCAACTTCCTGAAAACTTACCGACGGACTACTCTAGCGAGGGGTGGCATCCGTCGGTAATTTCTGTCGTCGTTGGTGTTGTCAGTAAGATCGGTCATTTACCGACGGATTATTTTCCGTGTTAATGTCCGTCGACATTGTCGTGTTCTTTTGTAGTGATAATAATATTATTTTTTATGTGTCATTCTCTTTTTTTACCGATTTAACTTGACCTTTACATAATTAAATATAGAATTGTGTGCTTTTGAAACAAAAACAAAAATAGAAAATGTCATAACTTTTTTTTAATCATCCCTAACTACATGGTAAATGCATGTGTCAATGAGTATTTGAGCGATATTTGCAAGCAAATCAGGTCGCTCGTGAGCTATTCGGATCTTGACTCGTAAAGTTTGTTCTTACTCATTTAAAGAGTCTGGTTAGACTATAGAAATCAAACTCAAGCTTAGAAGCATTTGACTTGTTATCGTGAGCGGGATCGTATATATTACACTAATAACTTTATTTTAATTGATGTGTTTCTTATGACAAATATAAAAATATTTGAATAAACTTATTTATTTAAAGATTCTAGTAAATATATTGTTTAAAAGTATTTATTTTATTAAAAAATAATTTAATTTATTGTTCGTGTTTAGATTCGATTAAACTCGAAAAAATTAGTGAACTTCATCTCGATAATAGACAAATCAAGTTCAAAAAACTCACCTGGTCTCGATTCGATTGCAAACCTATCCATTGGCATATATACTTTATAAAATTTGAAAAAAAAAATCTAAAATCTAAAATCTGAATGTGATATGCCATTCGCTAATACAAACATAGGACCTTAATGTTGACGATGCTTTTGAAAATGTTGACGGACCTTAATGTTAACTAGAAATAAACCCGCGCTACGCTGCGAGATGAATATTTTTAATATTTTCTTAGATTAATATATTTAATATTTTTATAAGATATTAGTTTTTAAAAAAAAAATTATATACTAATAACTTTCACTATAAATTAGTACCACATATTTTATTAACACAAAAATTATGTGGCATGATAACTTTCTTGTGTAACAAATATCCATACTTTTGAGGGTAAAGTTATATTTTTCAAAACAAAGTAAATAATTATTTTTCAAAATTTGAAAAATATGAATTAATATTAGATTGCCGCGTGAAATTGATGACCATACAACACGAAATTAATTATCACATATCAGACCTATTTGATAGATAATATCAATTGAAAAAAAAAATTACACTAATTGAATAGATCTTTAGAATAATAATTTTTTAGATTAAATTTATTGAAATAAAACAAAAAGAGAAGAAAAATGAACAGGAATAAGAACAGGAAGAGATGAAAGGAAAAAAAGAAGTCTACTTATATTTCGTCACCTCCATATTTTGTTTTAAAACTAAATATATTTAAAAAAAAACAAAAAAAATAAAACAAAAGCAAAAAAATAAATTAATTAAAAACTACCGAAAGAAAAAAAGGAATGAAAACTATGAAAGTTAAACAAAAAATCCACTCATATGTCAAATTGGGCTAGTTAATTCAAATGGGTCAACACAAATACAAAATGAGCCCAAATAAAATTAAATGAAAAAAAAAAAAGACAAATAAAATGAGAACATATGGCGTGCTCAAACCCCTGGAGACCAACTTTAATATAAAGGTATAGATGGACTCATTTATTAGGATGAACTTGGATATCCAACAAAAGCCCAAATAAAAGCCTCAATTCGCGAATTGCTTGGGCGCGTTACAGGCGATCAGCACCCATTTCTTCTTCCTCAAGAATTCCACTGACTGCTCACTGCTCAGAGAAAGCTAGCTGAACAATCACGAATTGCCTCGCAAAAACAAGAAGGCGTAAATTAAACTAATGGAGTTTCATCTCGAAGAAGGAAAGAAATCAAACCCTAAATGCTCGACTTTGATTCTGGTTCGTTTTAGGGTTTCAGAGTTTTTCTTCTTTCAAAATCGCGGTTGTCCTAATCTTCTCATTTAGGTATGGAGGTTTTTACTTGTGTTAATCTCGATCTTCTTTGAATATCTCAGCCGGCTTTATCGATCGGAAATGTGGGGCAGCTCGCCGTGGATCTATTAATCTCGTCGCTTAAAGCGGACAAAATCGGCTGTTTGGACGATCCTAACGTGCTTCCTTGTGTTGGCAATGATGCTTATTCCCCATCGCCTCTCGGAAAATTGGCTCTCCCTCTCGAAGGTACTTTCCCGGAATTTGTTTTAATTTTAATTCTATTTACTACTTTCGGGTTTAACAGGGAATGTGCGTGCATGTGTTTCTCTTGTGAATTTGTTCTTGATTTTGTGAAAGTAAAAATATTTGATTGAACTTCGCAGCTTATGAATCATCTTCTAGTGCCTTGACACTTGTTCAACAGCGGTCTCCAGTTATTAAGGTGGGGTTTATATTTTGGTTAGTTCATTTATAAGGAAATATCCAATTTCTGCTTATGCTACTTGTTGGATCTTCAAACTAAAGCTAATTGCTCCATGCAATTAGATCATTGGGCAACTCTCAAGTGCAGGTTATAGATAATCTTTAACTCACCATAGTTACTGTAACTCATAATGATCGTGAAACAGGGTATGACGATCGAATATGCCAAGAACATGGCAAATTTTGCGGCTGCTAATGAAAAGAAGCACGTTGTCATACTCTCCAGTTTGGATTTTGGGCGATGGAGAAACATCAATATGTCGAGGTATTGACTCCAGTGAAATTCAACTAATATATCAATTGTAGAATACTCTTTGCTAGTGTATCTCCTGATATTGGTTCTGGCGACATGCGTTCAAACATTTTGAGGCCCTTATGTGCAATTGTTGACTTCTTGTAGAATATTTAAAGCAGCAGTTACTATAATTAATGAAAATTGCAAATGGCACTGTCAAAAGCAAAGCATTTATGTGTTCTGAATTTTTCGACAAGAAATTTAATTTAATTTTACCTGGTTGATATGAAATAATATAAAACCATAAATCACGCTTATTCACAATTTAATCCCGATTAGTTTTTCAAACCTTACATGTACTAGCTTCATATACGTTTTTTTTGTTTGTTTGTTTGTTTGTTTGTTTGTTTTTACTTTTTAGTTTGATTGGCAGTAGCGAGGCATGTGAGCGATGAGTCGGATGACACTCAAATCGTAACATATTTTCCAATTAACTTTTCTTCAAATGAAAATTTGTATAACTCCTTACTCACTGGTGATACATAACAGTGGTTTGCAGATATATTACTTATCTAGTTCAAATGTGGATGGAACTGACTCTGAGTGTGAAAGCCTTGGGTGGAATAGACTGCAAGATTACGATCCTGCTCAAAGAACATGGAAACATCTCGATGCATTAGCTGAAGAAGGGTCCATGCCTGATGAAGATTTTCCAATCGAGGAACTTGGAGATGAAGATTACTATCCAAGTTTGCCTTTTGCTGCACTTTTTTCCTGCTTTAAGGTGATTATTTGTTGCACTCTCAGTTCTCAGTTCTATGTGGCACGTGAAAGATCTTCTGGTGTACATTCATTTGTATGATCCAGCTTCTGAAACTTTATTTCAGCGGAACACACACACACACACACACACGAAATATCCTAAATTTATTTTGGTGCCACAAATCTTTTTATTTCTGGAACTTTATGTTTGTGGGGATCATTTGGAAATGAGAACTCCAGGAATATTCATTGAGGAGTTCGTGCTGGTTTTTGACATTTCTTATGTTTAAATAGGCTAAAGGTTTAAAAGTTACTTGCTTACTGTGTTACTGCTCCGAGGGAGACAACATACCTGAAGCTTTCTCTATGGCTGAGGCAGCGAGCAGACTTACTGGGTTGAGCGATAATGGGTTCAAAGGTGAGATTATTCTTCACCCGCAACAACCGTTTTATTGTCCTTCTCAACTATCATTTTTTCCCCCTTTGTTAATGTGTTATTGTATTTGTTAACCAATATTTTAATGTTACACACACACGGAAGACACCTCTATGTGCACACCTATAGTGTATACAGTACCAAAAATACACATATTTTGGATAGGTGTATGGAAAATTAAAGTACATTTCTATATCTTTAAATGCATTTCTTCTTATTAGCATGTCTCATTTGATAATTTTTATTTTAGCACCCGACCTATTTTCTCAAAATTACAAACCACATTACATTTTTTTTCTTGTTTACAAACCACATTACATTTGTTAACTACAAAACTGGAGGGGGTGTTTGTGTAACACTTTATATGGTTTTTTGTAATTATTATTATGTTAAGACTATCTGTAATTACCTTTAAAATCTCGTTAAATGAGACACTTCAGTTTTCATCAGAATCTAATTTGATCTAGCAACTAATATTTTCTGTCGTAATTTGTTCAGGCAATGGTGCTGGTAGATGGATCACACCCTTCTCGTGGCAGAGCGTGTACGGTCCCCCAGCAGATATGAGTCTTTTTTAAGTAGCCTTGGATTGTTTTGAGAACTAGGAGGTTGATTTGTATAACTTTTTCTTGTCTTGGTTTTCATACTCCTGGGCGTCTAAGAATTGTATACTTGAAGAAAACGGTGATTGGGTAAGATTTATTTAGTTTTCCTTCAGTACTGAGAAATCCTTGTTGATAACAAAACTAATTGAGAAAAGTTTCAAGTTAGTAATTTGCCCACTATTATGGGAGTGTTTGGAAGAATCACTTAAAAAAAGTGATTGTTAGCTAATGAAAAAAAAAGAACTTTTATTGTTTTCAAACGAGACACTTGTGCTTATGATTCTGCATATGTTAATCAGAATCTCATAGTCGTGAGAGGGGTGCTTTAGATTTCTAGGTAGAATTATCATAAACCCTGAATTTTAGAAGCGTAAGAACTTCAATTACTTTACAGATACATGAACATGGACAAACTTAAATAGTTTCTGAGCACAAACTTAAACCCTGAATTTAGTCTTCTTCCCCATTTTGATGCTGATTTTACTGTTTAATTCCTTTGGCTTCTGCATAAAGCTGAATAATGCAATCCTGCCGATGTTAAAAATTACGTCAGAGTTACTTGTCGCTATTCATAAGGGAGAAACGGGAAGCAATGTAGTATTAAGGTAAGAAAATATATCCAAACTACTCAAATCAAGGCCGGATTGACAAAAGCTCGTTTGAAGTCAAGTTCAGCTTGAACTCTCGACTTTTGAAAAAAGAATAGCATGTGTAAATATATCAAGCCACTTGGCCCGATTTGTGTCCAGTTCGACTAATAAACAGTAATTTGTTTGGCCTGACCCAATTCATCTCACACTTAGTAGTGAACATCGGCCTGACTCAATTCGTTCTGCACTTCTTAGTAGTGAACATTTTCTTTTATCAGACACCTATGTAAGGCTTTAAAGAGACATATTTCAACGTGCTAGATTCTCGGCAATAAAGTCACGTTACTTGCATACCTTATAATACTTGTATAACTGTGGTCTCTTAAGTTTAAATGTCGGAGTGATTAGATCGCGATCAATGTCGAAAGGAACTGGTTCCAAATGAACTGCTCTTAACATTTCAAAACCGCGAAGCTGAGGAGAATGTAAGTTTAGAGCATATGAGGAGTAACTATTGGAGCGCACAAGACTAGGAGAAAAAATGGAAAACTCTTCTTACATTATGTCTTTTAGCAGTGTTGTTGAGCTCATCTAATATGTACTTTTTCGCCTTTGCGTTGCTGCACAAAGACTGGAAATCGCCTTTCTCTTGATAATTTGCTGCCCAATTCTCAAGCGCCTTTTTCTCCGGCACCACCACGGCCACCAGAAATGACTCGAAACTGTCCCCATAGACCCAAACCTACAGAGTCATTCAGTTTGTATTGTAGTTACGTATGCTAAGTGATCTTTCTCGGTTATCATGTCATGTTTTAATACAAATATACATGTGAATTATGAAAAACACCCCTGAAGTTCAGTTTAAGCACAACAGAAGCCAGATATCTTTCAAAATTACAATCAAATTGTAGTTTACTCTCATATTTACTCACTGATGCTGCAAGGGGGGACTGTGAGTATACGCTTTCGATGCTTTCAACAGCAACGTATTCCCCTTGTGACAGCTTGAAAATATTCTTTTTCCGGTCGATAATTTTCATGACTCCATTAGGCTGCCACTCCCCAACATCACCTGCAATCATAATCATATAGTGTTGAGTCACATAGGAAGAGACTCGATCATTATAACCTTAGATGAGACGACGCACCTGTGTGAAACCATCCATCCACAACGACTTCTTCCGTAAGATCGGGGCGTTTATAGTATCCTGAGAACAAGGTTGTTCCTCTTATACAAATTTCACCTCGAGGAACGCTAGAAAGTGCATCGTATCCCATCTCCGGGATCGATTCCAGCCTGGCCTCAATGGTTGGCATAGGGACACCGACCGTTCCCATCATCGGGTGCACATCGGCTATCGAAGTGAAGCATCCGGCGCAACTTTCTGTCAGCCCTGAAAGTTACATGTGGACACATTAAATTTCATTGAAGATGTCAAGTATAATTATAGATAAATTCTACATACCATATCCTTGCGAAAACAGACAGCAGCACGCCACTCTCAGAAACTCCTCCACGTGCTGAGGTAACGGTGCAGCTCCGGAAAACATAAGACGAACTCGCCCTCCAAGTCCTTGTTTAATCTACAATCACAGGCCACTGACGCTTCATACCGACACAAGTCGAAAAGTCTACGATAATTCACTAACCTTATCAAAGACCAGCTTGTCCGATAGAGGAGATGCTTCTTCGAGCTTCAGTCCGTTCTGCAGATTCCTTAATTTGCTGTCCATAAATAACTTGTTTATCTTATTACTATTACAGAGCGACAGAATAATGGTTGTATTGTAATGAGGGTTAGGGTAATAAGACACACTGGTAATATGCAAGCTTGAATAGTGACTTTTTTAGTAGACCACCATCCGAGATTTTATCCATTATGCCTGCAAAGATTGCCAACATTATAAAAAAGGTGATTGTCAAGCTCTTGGGTCCAAAAGAGAATTAGTCTTTATTTGCAAACATTACCATCTTCTAACTTTCAACTATTTTCACTTCTGCTACAAATCTACAATAAATTCAATCGATACCTGTGTGTATTCGCTCAAAAACTCTCGGAACTCCACAAAATATAGTTGGCCTCAACACAAGAAGATCCTCGATCAAAAGTTTAACATCCTGCCAGTTGAACAAAAGAACGTAACATTGTATATACATTACAAATACGAAAACAAAATCATGTCTCATTAACAAATCCAATAGAACTAAACAATTAATCTTACCCCCTGCCAGTATCCAATGGAAGAGCCCCGGTAAATTAAGTAGGCCTCGATAGTCTGGTCAAATATGTGCGCTAATGGAAGGAACGAAAAGTACACATCGTCTCCTTTACACTAAACGACAAAATGCTTTACTTATCCGATGAAAAAACAACAACAAAGAAACCGTTTTTGTAAATATAGAATATTTCACCTCATCGTTATTCACTCGAAGAAGTTGATCGATCGACAAGACTTGTGCCATGAAAGCACCATTACTTAGCACGACGCCTTTGGGTTCACCCGTTGTTCCACTTGTATACATAATCGTGCATGCCCCATTCCTCTTTTTCGGAGGAAGATTATCATCCAGATTTCCCTTGAAAAACAAATGTATTAAAGATGATACTATAACATTAGCACCTAATTAAAATGTTCAAACACTCGCTATGTGCTACATTGTTATATATTGATTGGTTGATGGCAGATTTTTACCAATAGAGTAAATTCGTCCCATGAGAAGCAAGCTACACCTAGTTCCTCAGCTGCGGTCTTTTGGTCGTCGGATATCTTTCCGAAGCTGACGATGGCTTAACCAAGAAAACAACGCCAAATTAATTACTACAATGTAAACTTAAACTAATTAAGGAGCAAGAAAATAATAATAATAATAATGACATTAGAATAGACAAGTGTACTTACTTTTTAGATGTGATGTACACTTAGCTAGACATGTTAGCATCTGTAAGAATGATACAGTCATTATTAGATCCACTTTATGAAAATTTTCTATTTTCTAACCAAGGACTAGATCCACTTTATGAAAATTTTCTATTTTCTAACCAAGGACAGTCAAAGTCATTATAAAATATTAAGGATAATTTTACTTCAAGTTTAGCCTAATAACCAAATAATAAATAAATATTATATATATACACATATTAATAAAAGAGTATTTTGGAATTTCAATTGATAACTGTTTTTTTTTTTTTTTTTTTTTTTTTTTGTAACTAGGCTAAGTTTTGAGGGGTAGTTTTTGAAATGATAACCTCTAAAGTATTTAAATATTAGGCTACAGAAAGGAATTTTGTAATCACTTCACATAACCAAAAAAGAAAAAGAAAAAAAGAGCACATACAGATGGTAGCTTGGTTTCTTGAACAAAAGCTATGGAAATTTCAGCATGGTTTATTATAAATTCTACTGCATTTGCACCTGCATTGCATTTCAGAGTCACACAAGGAAAAAACTACTACTAAATATACATTATATTAGTCATAATAACAGGACAAATTATTTCGAAACAAAATTACATACCAAGAGTGTCATATAGTGGTACATAAGTGATGGCGTGACTATTACAAGCCTGTAAAGCAATAAATAACAATCATTTTAAGGTAATTAATCTCAAACAAATGCAAAAGACAGCTAATTAAATCTTTAACCTGCAGTGCTATGATCCATTCCGGACAGTTAGCTCCGTATATGCCACATTTATCGCCCTAATGATATCAACGTTGCGCGTTAGTATGAATATACAAACAAAATTTTGATTTAATATTTAAAAAGTATTATATCTAAATATAAAAAAACATCACATCATTATATAAGAAATAGTAGAAGTAGAACTAACAGGATTGACACCACGGCTTCGGATAGCAGAACCAATGGTTAGGGCTGCATCGTAAACTTGTTGGTAGGTCATCCAACTGTATGCATTAGCCTGCCAATTCTTTTGGATTTAGTATTGCTGTTCATTTTATTGTTAGGAAATTGCAATTGGCATTAAGAGTATATCTTGGGGTGATTTCTAGGGGTAGAAATGTATTTTACTTTTTATTATTAATAATTGTGATAGAGAAGTGTCCGTGTGGACCTACCTTTCCATCAATTATTTGACGGCGGCCCAGCATCCGGCTTGCTGGGTTTGTTTTGTAAGAATTACTGTAATATATATATTAACAAAGAACATAACAACAATGGCCCATTAGCTCAGTTGGTTAGAGCGTCGTGCTAATAACGCGAAGGTCGCAGGTTCGAGACCTGCATGGGCCAGTTTTCTTACATTTACTTTTTTTTTTTCTTTGAAAGAAAACGCAAAATTAAACCTGAAAAAGTCCCAAGCAGACTCCAATCCATCTGGGATCTCCAAAAGCCCATCTTTTGCATAAATGCAGCGGTAAACTGGGCCTGATGATGGCTTTCCATTGCCTGCTGCCCTTCCTTCCTCGACTTTCACTGCATACTCTTCCATTTCCAAAAGTTAATGTTTTTTTTTTTTGGTTGCGGTGATGGAGTAAGAATAATGTTATGTTGGGGCCTTTTTATTTTGGTGATGGCGGGTAGTACGATGCTTTTACAGGTGAGAAACTAACAAAATTCATTTATGTTGGTGGTTGAAAAAACCATCTGTGAGATTATTTACGTGTGGGTTTCTTAGTTGGTTGGTGGGGTTCATATTTTCTCACCGGTTTTAGTTTTACTTGTTCTAAACTTCTTTTTCTTGTCAACAATATGGGGTGATTGACTGTGCTTAATTTAAAGAGACTGTAATCGGTAAACATTAAATATCATCACATACACACATTAATTTGAGATAGTGAACTAATTATTTGGGGGTCCACCCAGTCATAGATAAAATTGGGCTCAAACTACAACTCAAATTCCAGCCCAAATTGCAACTTCTTACACAAGACATGGTAGGCCCAAATAAACTCCTCGCCTACAAATCTAAGCAAGCCGATAAAAGAGGGGCTAGGGTTTACAGATCATTCTTCTGGGTGGAGAGAGAAAGAAGAGCAAGAAAATGTTTCCCGGAATGTTTATGCGGAAGCCGGACAAAGCGGAGGCGCTGAAACAGCTAAAGAGCAATGTGGCTGTGATCGGAGTTTGGGTCGCCGTCGTGCGCGCCACTCCCTATATTCTCCATTACTTCTCAGATCAAAAACAACTCATGCTTGAGCTTTAATCGGGCTCTTTCTCACCCCCCCTCCAATTTTGCTCTCTATGTATGCCCTAATTTTGGCTTAACCAGTTTTACTGGAACGGCTAATTGTTCCTAGTTATTTTTCTTTATTTGAAGAAACCAATGGTTGTGTTCTGAGTAAACTTGTGGAGGTTAGCTATAGAATTCAATTTTCTCCTTTTTCTCTTTTAATGAAATAAATTTGCAATTGCATCGTACAGATTTAATTTCCATTCACCATTCTGCCTCATATATGTTTGTTGTATGCTCGGTTGTAGATTGCCATTGCTATTGGTAGTTGATTTTTATGTTGTGACTGGAAATTGACATGCTATCTTTGTAATGTTTGTTATTCCTATCATCTTTGTGAGATAGGAATGTTTGTTGTTTTGCAGTCATTTTAAGTTTGTTTCCAACCCGATGCTGAATTTTGGTGTACACTAATAATTAATTGAGCGTTCTTATAGCATCTTATTATGCATTTTTGTTGTACCAACTTAGAACAAAGAAATTGGAGGTGGTTTTTGATTGACCTTCTTGGTCTATGTAATTATATATAATTATATTTCTCTTTGATTTCCATTGTTATGGAAAGAATCATGTATGAATCATGTATGGGTTCCCTTAATGATGTTGAATATTGGAGATTTCTATTTTTCTGTAATTGGAGAAGTTTCATATCTATATGTAGGTACCGCACTTTTGGGCATGTGATTCATTCAATCTTCTAATGATATCTTTCAATATTAGCTATTGATGAGAAGAAAATATTAAATATTTATAATTTAGGCCAATTCATAAAAAAATACCCAATTTTGAAAAGCAACACTCTTTTATACCAAAAGATATTTTATACCAATTGTTGAGGAGAAAAAAGCTAAAATACCCTTACTTATAAAATAAGAAGGAAAAATGCTTTAAAGACCTCAAAAATTTGAAAATACTAACAGAATCCCATAAACTTTTACAAACTCACACTTTATCCCAAAATTATATGGAACAATTATTCTGGACACCCCAAAAATTCGAAAATGCTACTAGGATCCCAGAATTTTTTACAAATTTACGTTTCACCCCGAAATTGTATTTTAAAATACACTAATTTTAAGATATGTCCAAGTTTATCGGCCGAAAACTTGACATGACCTATCGTAATATGATAAGCCTCTGAATGGAGTCAAGGGTTTAAGTAGGTTTAACAATGCCACAAATGAAGTCATATCTCTTAAAACTAATAATTAATTTTAATTTTACAAAGTTTCCCAAAAGTTGTGCTATTCTCACAAAATGGTATCAGAGACTAGGTTTATTAAAAACTAATAAGAAAATTTATTATAATCATGTAATTAACCTTTGGTGAGGAGATTTATCTCTAAAAAATGGATTCGGACGAGTGTTCGTGATGACCACAAGGACAAGGTAGCATATTTGGATAACCAATATGTTTAACGAAGACTCGCAGGACTCGATAGGGAAACCTTGAGACAGTGCGAGATACAAAAGACGTACCATCTGAGTTATCTTTGGGTGAATCAGATACTGAAAACGGATCTCATGTACCATAGGGATGCAACTCATGAATCCCATCAGTAGATCTAACTGCATCGAGTTATCCGATTCCTCTAAAAATCTTAGAGAAGTTCAGAGGATGATACAAGATATCGACCACCAGATCCAGGTGAAGATGAAGGAGGTGATTGAACATAAAAAAGAAACGCGAGAAATTCTAATTGATGTTCAAAAACGAGTCTAATCCCTTGAAGCCAAGCCAAGCACATCCGGAGGAAGACGACGTATAACTTTTGGAACGGAACCCCTTTTACATCAAAAGGGGAAACCGATTGAGGTTACACGACAACCGACGGAAGAAGAGAGGATGATGGCAATAATCAAGGGAGTTCCATTACAACCCAAGAAGTAATGGAAAAAATCAACATGGAGGATCTACATGACCTTATTGAATCCTTCACGGGATTATGTATTGTAGATCTAAAAATGAACTCAGGAGATTCTTCGGCCTTAGTACCAAGAAGTACTCCTGCACCAACACCAACGAGTTTTCATCAAGGCGAAAGTTCTGCTTCACCTGAACCAGCGCCCGATGTACCAATGCCACATGTCGGGGACTTCACCATAAAAGGAGATCCTACAGATATAGTAGGCACCAGGCAACGTTCCCGGAGGCCCAATATTCTCAACATGCCATACAGAAAGTCTCAACTGGATCCCTTACATTCATATGGGCTAATGTTGAATTTGGATGTCCCAAACTTTAAGAACCGAGAAATACTGATAGATGATTGGGCATCTGCAATGCGAGTCGCAGCCGGAACTCTCGGTTTAGAAAAGGAAGTGTTCATTTTACTTCTTGAAATGAGCCTTGAAGGATCTGTAAAGATCGCATGGGACTTAACAAGAGCGGATATAAAACTATAAGTTATATCTGGTGAATCACTAAAAGGAATCGTCGATAATATGGCCAAACTATTCAAAATCTATTTTATCGGGCACAGGGTATTTTGAGGGAATGGAAGAGGAAAAACAGAAAAAATATCGACAAGCCCTCTATTGCCTTGAGTTACGAGATATTTGTCATGTGGACGAATATATCCAACTATTCACCGAATACCGATGAAAATCCAAGGTGAATGATGGAGATGCGGCCCAACTTTTCTTTGCGAAAATACCAAGTCTGTGGAGAGAAATGTTGATCCAAGAGTACAAGCCAGCAACTGACATAGATACGGTCGCTAGAAGGATGTCGTTCCTAAAAGCGAAATTAGCAGAATGGTGCCACCAGGCGGCACTCCATAAAAATTACAAGAAACTAAGAGGAATTAATAAATCAGTTCTAATATGTTGTGCCGAGAATGACGTCCCAAGAATAGTGGGAGGTCAACCGCAGAGACATAAGCGGAAGAAAGAAAGAAATCACTCTTATGCTCGAAGTAACAAGAAAAGGTTTCCTTGAAAACCAAGAAGGTTCTGGTCAAAACAAAAGGCCAGAAACTATAAATCAGAACAAAGGGCGGGGCCAAGTCGAAGCCGAGACTTGTTCACGAACCAAGGAAGCACCAGTAGGACGCCGACTAAGAGAACTTTCAGACGAGCTCATACCAGGGCTAATGAAAGTTTTAAGGATTGCAACTGCTGGACGTGCGGAGTCAGAGGGCATATTTCTACAAACTGCCATAAGAATCAAAGAAGAGGAGTTAGACAGTTCGAGACAACTCAAGAGTTTGAAGAAGCTATCTATTACCAAGACCTAGTGCAGGTGTATCAATTTGAGGATATACCCTCAGATGAAAGCATCTATGAAGAAAAAATCTACTCTAAAGATGGAGTGAATCATATTCAGAATCAGAGTGAAGAGGAGTTTCTTCAACGAGTGGTTAAAGAGGATATGTCAGGACTCCTCTCACATACAACGGTTTCTCATAAGACTCTTATGAGAATAATGAAAGAAGATATAAAGCTCCAGATGTATGAAGGATTTACAATAGGAGCAATGGAAAAGGCGATGGATAAGTTGGGTTTAAAAAATCGAAAACACCAAATTATCCATAGGGTTTCCACAGGAGAATTCGCAATACCAACGGAATACCAGATCGAGATGCAGCTAATCCCTTATCGAGAAATCCAAGAGATTAAAAGCACACTCAGGAGATAAATGGCAAATACACTCTCGTGGATCCACATCGGAGCCATCCGAGTAATTATAAAATCAACTTTCAAAAAAGGAGTTGATTCGCCATTAAATCTAGCCCTCTTTGATAAAAATTTTTCAAATATTAAAGATTCTTGTCTGGGAGCAATCACAGGAAACTTATACAAAGGAAAACTAGCATTCAATGTCTACCCACGAATTGCGTATAATTTGGCAGATCGAGACTTCAGTAGAGTTCTTACCCTTCATCAATATTTCAAAAGACCAGACCTGATGACGGAAGAAAATAGACCCTACTCAATCACATACAAGATTTCCTATGCGCTCTCGAATACTCATCATTCAGAAGTATTCTTGAGAAAAGAGTTCATAGAAATACCAAGGATCTTTGAAGACGTGGCAAATGCAGTCTTACCAGAGATCATGCAATCTCCAACAATAAGAGAGATTGATATGAGAATTCAAGATCGTCCAGTTCTTAACAAAGGAAAGAACTCATGATCGAGCCGAGAAGAATGTCGTTCCAACAAGACCGAATGATCAGCGGATTTCAATGGGAAGGCCCAAGAACCAGCCAAAGCACTTGAGCTCATGAAGTATTCAAAACTAACGGAGAATTGAAGTGCCCAGAAGGATGGAGAGGTGTGGAAGTAATATTCGACATCACTCAAAAGGATAACATCTTCCCTTGTGATGCATTGTATCACTTGCAACAACCTTCCCTGGGAAGATATCAAGGAGTCCTCAAGATTGGATAAATTGAAACAACCGTCGGAGCAACTAACTCTAGGGATAGAGTTTCTCGAGGATCAGAAACCTTGGGAAAGATTAAGAGATGGAATGGAGTTTACAGTGGGCGAAAAAAGATATAGAATTAAATGAGCACCAGCCCATTCTCCATATACATTCCCGTTGGAATGATATATTCAAGATATCGTGCAGAATATTTTGCAGCCTACATTGATTCAGGCGCAGGAATCTGAACGACTAAACCATAAGTCTTCCCCAAAGAAACGGAAGAAGAATTATCTCCAATAGCGGGAAGAGATTTCTCTAAAAGGATCCTAGTCCTTAAAAGAGGGATCAAGCAAGCGGAAATGATGATAGGAGGGGCAAACGGTACCCCGTGGTACAAAGTTAAAACTCCACCCATTTATTTCAATGATATGGGAGCGAACATTCTGTTAAGAAACAATTTTCTACAGACATTCAAAGGTTTACACAAGAAAACGAGACTAGAAGACTTATTTTCACAACACCTTGTGATCATAAGGTCATAGTTCAACGATTAAGAGAGGCATTCCATAGAAAAATGTCAATCAATTTTCGCAGCAAGCGTGTTGATGAAGGAAAACTTCGACACCCGAAAATGAAAGATCGAAGAAGGTATGGAGAAGAAATTCTCCAACTACGGAACGAGAGCGTAGGTGGCCGAAAGGAAGAGAGGATTAAACCACAAACGATTGAACTCCTCAAAGCCAGCCTAGACACAAAGGCACAACCAGACACCACCATGGAAGAACAAATTTCACTGGAGGACATCAAAAGAAAAATTCAGAAGAATTTCAACGAAGATACTCTAGCATGGTGGGACAAGAATGAGCTCAGAGCATCTTTGAAGGTGAAAGCCGAAAAAGAGAATGAGTTTGTAAGATATAAGCCTATCCTGATGAATCAAGAAGATCGGAAGGATATGCTGCAAATGCCTAAGGAACACATAAACCTTACACTACAAGAAAAACTGTAAATTAGAGATGGATTCTTAGAGACAGATTGTTCCGTTGCTAATAGAGACGGAATAGCAACCGATATTTTCAATAATTTTTTTAAAAAATATATTTAATTAATTTAGCAACGGAATTAATATCTGTCTCTAATTAGCAACGGAAGTATGATCCGTCTCTAATTAGCAACGAAATAGCAACCGATAAATCAGTTGGTAAAATATTTCCCCACTTTTCTTATTTATTTATTTATTTATTTTAGAGACGGAATATATATCGGTCTCTAAATATTATCAATTTTAGAGACGGAATATATATCCGTCTCTAAATTATTTTTCCCAAATTGATAGATTGACCGTCATTTTGATTGAACAAAAACTACACAAATCCATTTTTTATTTATCAAATAGAGACGGAATATGTATCTGTCTCTAATTAGAGATGGAAATATGTATCCGTCTCTAATTATTTTTCCCAAATTAATAGATTCACCATCATTTTGTTTGAACTGAAACAAATCTGCAATTCGGCCGATCCCCAAATTTCCAACTTTGAAATCATYCACTCCTTGACTCCTCGACTTGGYGKCCCGGTGGTCTCAAATCCGGTGAGYGGGATGCTCAACTTCCCGGCGTCATCGTGCAGCAGTGGCGATGGTCAGGCGAYGCTCCAAYTCCAGGCRTCAACAGTAATGATGCGGAACAACTTCAGTGGCTGTGCAGCGCCAGAAACGACGGC
Organism: Phtheirospermum japonicum; assembly: GCA_014905375.1. Classification (NCBI taxonomy): domain Eukaryota; kingdom Viridiplantae; phylum Streptophyta; class Magnoliopsida; order Lamiales; family Orobanchaceae; genus Phtheirospermum; species Phtheirospermum japonicum. Next base: position 709,503 of record BMAC01000105.1, on the reverse strand, counting down.
RCGGCGCTGGGTTGAGGAAGACGATGGAATTGAGTGCTACAATTCCTCGGCTGAGTCCAGGTTGGACGTTTTCCCCACGATTTTTGTAAAAAGTAATCCGAAAACCCTATCTGGACACCATTTTCACACACATTCTCCAGATACGTGTGTATTATTCTTTGTTTTGCCGTAAAATTCTGTGAAATTAATTTGTTTGGAAAACTCAATTCCTTCTGGAAGAACTGAAATTAACACGTCGGCGCCTTTCGAGTCGGTTAAGGAGGCGGTGAACCGGTTCGGCGGGATGGGTTTCTGGAACCCATTTCTCACAAGTCTTCTTCCGAATTTGCCCCTGAGGTAATTGTCTGAGCTCGCATTGTCATTTTCCTCTCTCTCTCTCTCTCTGTGTGTGTGTGTGTGTGTTTGTGTGTTTTTGGTGATAATTGGTATAGTGTGCCTTTTTTTGGATTTTTTTTTTGTATGTGTGTGTGCGCTATTTTATTTGGACAGTGATTTACTATTGTTTAGTGCTTCATTCAGAGTTAAAATTTCTTGAAGATATCATTTTTCCCGTCAAATGTGTGAACTGTGAAGGTCTTGAGATTGAAGTTTTTAGTATCTGTCTGAGTAATGTGTGAGTCATAATTTACATGGACGTGGTAAAATATTTGAATCGAGTCCATTTTGACACTTACTTAGCAAAATGTCATCCTTCTAGAATAAATATAACTACGGGATTTTGTCATCAAATGGAGACAAACATAGAAAACGGCAACTGGTGACATTAAAGTCCAATTGTATAACTCTCCAAGTTGACAAATAGATTAACAACTAGGGCCTCATTTAGTTTCCAGGACCGGATAGGATACAATGCCATAGCCACATTAACGTGCAATGGGCCGGATTTAAAAAAAAAGAAAAATTAAATAAGTCTAGACAGACGCGAGATTTTTAGGGAGGGGAAGCGAAGTAGGGAAGTTTAAGTAAAGAAGTAATGTATAAGGATACCGGGTTGCAAACATGCATTCAGCGGTACACATCGTTTAATTTTTTATACGCTTAATTTATTTTATTTTTCATTACTATCTTAGTTATTTAATGTCTTGTATCTGATAAAGACTCACATTTATCAGAAACTTTTGTAAATATAGCATCTAGCATAGTACCTGTAAACTCAAAAGGTTACAATTTATTTTACTTTTGGTAAGGAGACTACATTTATTTTACTTAGTATTACATTTAATTCTATTACATTATTTTAAAATCTTTTGATATTAAAAAAAAATGAAGAAATATTATTAATGATCAATTCACTGATGGTACTTCCCTCGTTAATAATAACAAAGGCAATTCTGCTCTCCTTATTGTGCAATTTTTTTTGTAATGATGTTCGATTGTATGCATACTTCAATCAGTTCAATTTTGATAATTCTATTCGGTTCAGTCAGCAAACCGACCGGGCATAACCCTTGGCACTATACGCTAAGACGGCTTGTATTCACTTTGAAGTTGTGACATTACAATTTATCACATGATGTTATTAAATATTATTAGTATCATATTTAAATAGTATGCAGGACGGGATGAATTGGCTGATGACATCTCCAGAACAGTCACTTGTTATGATGTTTTTAAAGAAACAGGGCACCAAATGCACTACGTCGGCCATTCTATGGTAATTACTATCGGGCAGCCTTTTGAATTACTATAATTGTCTATTTAATTTGAACAGTGTACTAATTAATTAGTTAATCATCAACAGGGAACTTTGGTAGCTTTGGTTTTATTATCTGAAGGCAAACTTGAGAATGTTAAATCTGCTGCTTTCTTATGCCCAATTGCCTACCTCTCTCATGTCACAAGCCCAGTGGCTCTTGCCGGCGCAAGATTTTTTATTGGTGAAGTAAGCAATTTTTTTTTAATTTCTTTTTTAGTTTTACATCTTTACCTTTTTAATATCACAAGAACTTTTGTAAATATAGCATCTAGCATCTAACAGGTTACTCAAAAGGTTATAATTTTGGTTCACATGAGCTTTACATGAGCTTTGCAGTGCTGTGATGTTAAAAAAATATATATAAAGATGTGATTAATCCCAGAGTAGACAATTTTATGTTGACTTGAAATGATACTCGAATAATATCAAGCAGGCTTCTATGGCATGGGCATTAGGTCATGTACAATCAACTGACATCATGAATGGTTTACGGGATCCTTCACGACCAATATGGAGAATTTTTTGTTACCAGTTATGGTTTTTTGGAGTGCTCTCTTGTTCAATTTTAACTCGATTAACACAATAGCTTTATAATTCTAGACTTGAATATAATTTTCGTTTCCCAGGCAATAGGATATGGATTGTGAACACGACTCAGCTGCAGACACTTGAAAATCTTTTGATTTTGATAAAGGGGCTCTAACTGTTTGTTTTGCTAATTTTTGTTAGTAAAAATAAAAATAAAATAAATAAACAAATAGATTAGTAAATATAAATATTTTACTCTAACTGAGTATGTCCAAATGCACGTTGCCGAATCAATTCAATTTGCTGGAAAAGCTATCAGAGTTCTTCGAAATCCAAGTCCTATTGTCCAATTACAGGGTGCACCATCTCACCGGCACATACAAAAAGGATCCCAAAGGTTCCAAGGATCTTTGGGAAGGCTTTCTGTGACCTGTCCAAGCCATATTGGCTGGAGAAGAATTACTTCCACAATCCGAGGCCGACAAAATTGAATCTATGCTTCAAGAATCGAAGGTCTTAATATTTATATGGGTCATTGCTTGTCGTTTTGCATTTCGGATGTTGTCATTTTATCTTTTGGCATTATAGATATTGTGACTTTTCATTTGACATTATTTTTGTTTGTCATTTTATATTTTGGATATGTTGTGACTTTTCCGTTTGATAATATTTTATTTGTCATTTCGTGTTTTTGGATTGAGTTAAATATGAGGTATTTTCTAGTTTATTTGGTCATTTAGTATTTGTTTAAAAAAATACTTGAGTACATGGAAAAATATAAAATTAGCAACGGATAATCCATTCTGTTCCTAAAAATGGTGTTTCTATTTTAGCAACGGATTTATTCTGTTGCTAAAAAGCCAAATTAGAGACATAGTTTCTGTCACTATTTAGAAACGGACTTATTCTGTTGCTAAATAACTAAATTAGAGACAGAATTTCCGTCTCTATTTAGCAACGGACTTATTTCTGTTGCTAAATAGCAACGAATTAGAGACAGATATTTCTGTCGCTATTTAGCAACGGAAATATTTTCGTCTCTAATTTTAGCAACAGACATTATTTCCGTTGCTAATATTTAGCGACGAGTATTATAGCAACGGATTTTGTCGGTTGCTAATCTGTTGCTAATTTGAATTTAGTAACGGAAATAACTTATTAGCAACGGAAAAATCTGTTGCTAATTTCCAGTTTTCTTGTTGTGTTAAGTTGATTGAAGCCGGTGTCTCTCCATACAGTAGCCCAGGATTCCTGGTCAGCAACCATGGAGAAATAAAAAGAGGAAAATCAAGATTGGTGATTAATTACAAAGGAATCAATAATATCTTGGAATTCGACGAATATTATATTCCAAGCAGAGAACATTTGGTAAGTTGCATTAAGAATGCAAAAGTGTTCTCTAAATTTGACTGCAAATCTGGGTTTTACCAAATTAAGATGGAAGAAGGAAGCAAGAAGTTCACAGCCTTCTCCACACCACATGGACACTATATCTGGAATGTTATGTCGATGGGGCTAGCAAATGCACCCCAGATATATCAAAGGAAAATGGATAATCTCTTTAAAGATTATTTCAGCTTCATGTTCGTATACATTGATGATATACTCATCGCCTCAAAGAACATGAAGGAGCATCTGGAACATTTGGAAACCTTTTCAGATGTTTTCCATAAGGAAGGATTAGTGCTTTCAGAAAAGAAGGCGGTAATTGCTACAGGAAAGATCGAGTTCCTTGGAATAGAGATCGATGAGTCTGGAATCATTCTACAGAATCATATTGTAGAAAAGATACAGGGATTTCCAGACACACTCAAGGATAAGAAATAACTTCAAAGTTTCTTGGAAGTTGTTAATTTCGTCAGGATGTTCATAAATAACCTGGCACATTACAGAAAGGTGTTCAGTTCTCTACTGAAAAAGGACGCTGATTTCAAGTGGGAAAAAGAACACTATGAGGGAACTAAACAACTTAAAGAAGTTTGCAAACAACTTCCCAAGCTAGAGACCCCGAATGAAGAGGATGAACTGGTTCTATATACGAATGCCAGTGATTATTGGTGGGCAGCAGTTCTCACGAAACTAACACCCAAAGGAGAGATGCCATGTAGATATTTCAGCGGGCTATTTTCAAATAGCGAAGCGAGTCGATGTCATATAAATGAGAAGGAGTTTTTCGCAGTCATAAAGGCGTTTAAAAAATGGCCATTATTTCTATTCACCTTAAAAATTGATAATTCGAGCGTAAAAGTCTTTTTGAAAAATAAAATTAAATCTAAACCCGAAAAGGTTAGACTACTTAGATAGCAAGCTGAATGCCAATATTATGATTTTATATTGTCATTATAAATTCTCATGAAAATGTTCTTGTAGATTTTTTAACTCGAGATGGAGGGACACGTTGCTGACGACACCCTCGAAAGGCTAAGGCATCTCAGGGTAAACCTCGAGATCCTTGAACGAGATTCTGGGACGCTATGTTTTAATGCAGAGGTCGCAGGACGACTTCAACAGGCCGATTGGGAATCCGTTTCTGATCAAATACGAGCATGCCAGCTGACACAGTGTCAACTATTTTCAGCTTTGCGAAGGCCTCTCCTCCAGACCGCATCTCCAACGGTGCAAAAAGGGGTACTTCGAGAACGGGTCTCTAACCCGGAGGTTATGGATTGAAATACCATTATCACGAGTGTTGTAGATGATGCATTCCCCGAGAATGTACAAGGTACAAAAAATGTTGAGACCCTGGTGTCAGTACCGGAGACCTCAAGTCAACCCACCACCTCTGGGTCAGAGAGGGAGTGTTGAATCTTAGGCCACAGACGGGAAACTCTAAGGTTCAAGCTGACGAGACAAAAATTTCTCCTGTGCAGGTTTACCAAAGACAGTGGGAGAAGTTAGCCACGAGAAGAGGTATCAACCCTGACAAAACAATAGTTGATATCTTTGGAAAATATCCGCGAGTTTGAATGAAGATAGGAAGCCATCCAAATGAAGTACAAGAGTGGTATAATTTTGGAGCTCTAGCTTCAGTTTATACCATTGCGTCAGGCTTTCCCGAGATCTCCAAGTTACCAAAATGGATCGGGGAAGCAGTTCACGAGACTTGGGACAATAATCCACATTTGGCCAGAGGAGACGTTTTGGAGCTGTATTTTATCAGTGCAGCGCCGGAGCCAGCAAAAAAGGGCTTCAATGAAGCTTTTCTTTTCATCAAGCTAAGGAGACCGGATGGGAACACTTTGAGATATATCAAGTCTGCCTCACCGGAGGACGCTCCAATAATAGTAGGGGCAATTTGCGAAGATGATGCCTCTACAAGACGAGCATGGGGATTATGGATTTGTCTAAAGGAAATGGACAAAGTCAAATACCCATTCAAATTCTTCCAAAATTCAGCAAATGGATCATTCCTCCTGAATTCTATGACAGGAGCCACAACGAGCTTTGCTGAAAAACTTTTCGAAACAAAGAGGAGTTCTCTGGGAAAACAGGATTCCGGTAAGCAAAGACACATATCGAAAATTTTACAACATGGCGCATGTCGGTCGATAGATTGACCGGATCTGTCAGGCATGCCCGGAGCAAAAAGAGCCCGAGTTCGGAAAAGGCTTTCGGCCTAAACCGGACCGACAAGAAAGTACGGTTGAAAAGGACAAGAGACCAGCTAGTTTTAAAAAAGTGCGGGGACCACGCACCATGTGAAGAATGCACCATGTGAAAAGATTCTCGACAATACAAGACTGGCTGAGTTATGAGAGACCAACAATAAAGGAGGACGGTGGACACAAAACCCACTAACCCACAATAATAGAAGAAAGATGTAAGAAAAAAGACACGTCTTTTATCAACAGACTTTGGAGTCCGGATTTGAAATTCGGAAATCTAATCTATAAATAGAGAGCATTTGAGGAAGTAGGGATCAACGAAAATTCTCTTCTATTTTCTCATAATCAAATAAAATAAAGAGAGAGAGAGAGAGAGAGAAATAATAAATATTGTGATTGTCTGTAATAATAAGCTTATGTATTCACGAGTGCGAGCTTTCTCCATGAGAGGTTAAACGGTTATCTCCTCCCAAAAGGAGGTTACTGATGTAATAATATTTTCTTTTAGTTCTTAATAAAATAAAGGCTTTCGCTTTCACTCATGTTCAGTACTTTTAATTTATCTCTACAATGAAAATATCTCGTACGCCTGTAGTAGGAAACGAACCAAGGCTGTGCTGATCGGTTTCTGAAGGAGTTGAATAACTTGTAGCTCAACTTCCTCGAAAGGAAGTTAGGCGGTGAGGAACCGTCCGTAAAACGAGTTAGGGGCGGTGATTTTTCAGCTGGTGGCGTCGCAACCCATCTCACCCGGTATCGACTCGGTCAAAAAGAGGTATGAAGATTATTGAGACATTTTAATTTACGAAAGCATGATTGGTCTGATATGGTCGTAATGGACTATTTCCATTTTTAAGGATAACACAACTTCAAAATTAAAAATAATAATAATAATAATAAATATAAAAATAAAATAAAATGAAATTAAAAATCGGGTAATAAGCTTTCTAGAACAGATAAAAAATAAAAAGTTTGGGGCGAGCAGCTCAGAAAGTTTGGGACGAGCAGTTCTGTTTGGGGCGAGTAGTTCAATTTAAAGTTTAGGACGAGCAGTTCAATAAAATTTGGGGCGAGTAGTTCAAAATTTGGGCCAGGATATTTTGGTCTTTTTCTTTAGTACAAAATGGGCATAAAATAAATTTTATTGATAAGTGAGTAAAAGAGTTTGACATTAGTTGAAGGAGTAAAAAAGAAGCGGCTCTATAATCTATGTATAATGAAAACAAAATAAATATTTTATGGTCTACTTTTTTTCTTGGGACTCCAAGAGTCTTGGGGTACACTTTACAAGCATGGTTTACCCATAATTCTGAAAGCGGGCCATGGTTGATGGTTTATGCCGTGTTGTAATAGATAGATGAAAATTACATGTCAGCTAACCAGAGTCACGTTTTCCTTCACTTATTTGCTAAAAATGTTGCTTTACATTTTAAATTAAAAGATTATCACTTTTTTGTTTTTTTGATAAATATCCCTTGTGGTTTTAGAAATATCATTTGCATTTCAAATGAAAATTGTTAATTTCTTTTTGAAAAGTGTCACACTATTAAAAGAAAAACTAAAATCATCACACGGATTAAGATTTGTGGGACGGTTGATCGTAGTTCTCATGAACACTGTATTTCGCTTTAATCGGATGAGACTGTTTGGCACAGCCACACACTCATAGGCAAACAATATGTCGGCAGAGCTGATGGAGGAGGAGAATGTTAAATAATGAAGTGGTTGGTTCCAAACTTCACACCTAACGAAGACAAGATTGATAGCAATGTAATATCTGTAGCATTCTAAACTTGAACAAGGAAAATGAAATGTCGAATCCAACATACAAATTACAATGACCACAAACATCAAAGCATTTGCAATCAGCAACACCATTCAACTATATATAAATCCCACTTTAAAAGCTTTGAGGACAAATCCCAACCACCCATGTATAGAAAAAGTAATCAAAAACAGAATAGAAGAAGAGACAAGCATCGCAATAAAGTAATCAATCAATCCTCTGCACTTTATGCCATCACAACCAACCTTCTTTTCATCCAAACATCGCTCAAACCTCATCAAAATCAGATACGGAAATGAAGAAACGGGCAATGCGGTTCTTGATTAATTTCCTCAAGTGTTTTGCGGTGGCAAAGATGTGAAATTGGATAATTAATTGCAAACAATATTCGGATGTATATTGATCCTGAGTAATAACGGTTGCAGCTATGAAAAATGTTCCAGGCTCTATAGGAAGCAGTACTAGCCTTGCTTTAAGATTGGGCCAAGCCATTTTCGCTTCCTCGTCTATTTTCTTCATGTCTTTAGGAGCTGGGTTCTATAGCTATACAGCCTTCTGGTAAAGTTTCTCCAACACTCTGATTCTGGTCTGTCTCTTATACACATCTAGATGTGTATAAGAGACAGCTCCAACACTCTGATTCTGGTACTGCATCGTAAGAAGAGATAATTACCAAAAAAAAAAAAAAAACCCTTTAATGTAATACAATTACATTATTGAGGTTGGTGCAATTGTAAAACAGAAATGAACGCGCTTGCACTTACGACAAGTAATTAAGTTTACATTTTTGGTCTGAGCCGAAATGGCAGTTAAATGTTTCGAAGTGACTAATGGAGTAAATTTCAATTTCTATATTTTGATCTCACAGCTTTTTGGTGACAATTATGGGCTTAGTCATTCCATGGAGTCTCACTTTGGCCATACTTGATGGATATTCGATTGTGGCCAAGTTTAACATACGTCAATCAGGAGTATTGCAAGTCATCATTATCGGGGACTCGGTAATACCTATTCTTCGATCCGCATATAAAATGGGGTTAATTACAAATACATTTTTAATTGCAGAAAAAAAAACACTCAACTATCTTTCAAAACTACTAGTAAAAGTACTTGTTAAGAAAATACAAACCTCAAGGAGGCGTTTGTATTACTATTTCTTAAAGGGTATTTATAAAACTGAAAGGTAATTAATTGTATTTTTATATTAATGGCAAAACCTCATGGATAGTTTTTTTTGTAATTAACCCACAAAGATATAAAAGTTCATGGGGGGTAACAAAATTGATGTTCATAGGTGTTATCGATTCTCACATTAGCAGCAGCGAGCTCAACCGCAAGCATTGTTGATCTTCTACTCAAAGCCGATGTCTCCTTTTGTCCTCAAAAGCTCTGTCGTAATTATCAGATTTCAGCTGCAACGGCTTTCTCATCATGGTTACTTTTGTCGACCTCATTACTTTCCAATCTCTGGCTACTTCCCTCATTGGAGGCTGATTAACTTTTAGGTTAAATTACAAAAACTACCCTTGAGAATTCAGACTAATTACAAAAACAATCCAGTTTATCTTTCAGAATCACAATACAAATATTTACCCCATTGATTTTTATTTCTATTTTACAAACTGAACCATTAATGGAGGGATACACGTTAAGAAAGTGAAAACATTACTTTAAAGGGGTATTTGTAATTTTGAACGATAACTGTTTTTTTTTTTTTCTGTAATTAGGTCAAACCTCAGGGTCTAAATTTTATCAATGCCGAAACTGCATCAGTTTATGTGTAGACAGAAGATTATCATATCTTACCACAAGTTTCCCTGCAACAAAACTCAGGCCATATAAGAAGACACCAAAGAAGCACAGTACAATGAAGCATGAAGACAAATATGTGTGTGTGTGTGTACAAATGTGTATAGGGATATTAAAATTTTCTGTAAGCATGGGCGACTCAATTGTATACAACAAACACACAATATAGTCGATGTTGATAAAAAGTCGCTTTTCGAAATCTAATAACCCATATGGGAAACAAACAAACAATAAATAAGAACCAAGAATCAATGATTTAGACTGCATGAAAATTAGTAAACTTGGTAGATTTACAGAAGAAAAACAATGTGAAAATGATATATAATAAACTAGCAGGTCCGTCTAAGAAGCTATAATACTGATAAAAGTTTGTATAACGAAGTTAGAAGCTCAAGTATATCTCAACTCAAGATAAATAGGAAAATGTATAAATATGAGACATCACAAAACAGTTGGAGATAGTAAATCATAAATGTCGGCCAGTCAAAATAAGTTACCTTGAACATCCAGTAGAAAAAGAGTAGTCCACCGAGCATCTAGTATCTCTCTCTGACCCTTAGGAAGTTTCATATCACAGAAAATCCAGAAAAATCTTAAAAACCCGAAATAATTTTACAATAATGAAGTTGTTCGTTTACAGATCATTTCTTTCCTCAATTTACTCGCCATCATTTCATTCCCATCTTTCACATATCCATCAATAAACGCATCATATATCTCCGAATCCGGCTCAAACCCTCTCACCGCCATCTCCGCCTGAAGCTTTAAAGCCTCTTCCATATTTCCATCCCGACACAAACCCCTAATCAAATTTAGGTAATTGCCCTTCTCCAGAACAGCCCCATTCCTCTTCACGGCCAACCTCCAAAACTCAATTGCAGTAGAAATCTCATCCTTATCACAAAGTGACCTAATCATAACATTAACAGTCGAACTCTCGGGATTAAAGTTTTTCCTGCACATATCCATATACACCATCATTGCAGAATCATGACCCCCAATTTTACAATACCCGTTTATAAGATGCTCGAAAGTAATACAAGTACTCTCCACGCCCTTCATCACCATCTCCCCATAAATCTCCTCGGCCCTTAAAACCTCTCCGGCTCTGCAAAAACCACCAATAACCGTATTATACGTCACCACATCATAATTCAAGCCTTTATCTTTCATTTCCCTCCATACCCTCATCACGTACTCCAGTTTCCCGCCATCACAATACGCAGCCATTAACACGTTAAAACTATACACATTCGGCGCACAGCCAATTCTAATAAATTCTTCCCATAATTCCTCGACTTTATTTATAAAACCTTCTCTGTAAAAACCAATCATAACCACATTCAACGTATTTGCATTCGGAAAATTACCCTTACCACATATCTCATTTCTGTCCAAAATATCCCTATATAAATCGTAGCCGGCGAAGCAACCCCGACTCTTTGAAACCAATTCGATTAAGGAGTTGCAAGTGCTAGTTTTCAATAATACATTCTTAGACTTCAGAACTGAATAGATTTCGACAGCACGATCAATCTTTTTCGACTCCAAACAGGCTATGATCAATAGATCAAACACAAAGGGCGCAGAATCACAAGCTCTATATGTTTTTATCAGCGCCTCGAGAATTGCTACAGCGGCTTCAGAAAATGCACACATGGCTGATTTGATTACATCTAGGGCTTGAGACTTACGCCTAGAGCGAGAGAGGATGTGGACGACGGTGGCATAGGAGGAGAGAGAGTGGGAGGAGAGAGAGTGATGGAGAGTGAAGTGAAAGAAACGGAGGACTAAGTGGGGATTGTTCCGGAGCTTAAGGGAGATATCTGAGAATTGGGATGGGGTGGTTTTGGTGGTGGCGAGGAGAGAGCGGAGGTGGGACCACCGGGATTTTGAGCGGTGGTGCTTGAGGATTGAGACGGCGGCGGACACTAAAGCGTCACCGGAGTTTGGTGGTGGTGAAGATGGTGATGAGGAGAATGAGAGGGTCTTTGGTAATAGTGAGAAGAAGAGAATGGAGTTTCGGGAATTGGATGAAACGCCATTGATGTCTGTGGGGAATTTCATCGAACAGAATGTGTGCCCGAAGTTTTCGAAATGGGAGTTTGAAGGTGGTGGGTGTAATTGGGTGGGCTCGGCCTCTTCCAATGCCCAGACATGCATCAACATACTTATAGGCTTTTAGATTGTGTGGGCTGGGCCTCTTTTTAAGATCCTGACATGCATTGAATATAATAAGTCTGGTCCTTATATTGGGTGAGCCGGTGGTCTTAATTTTGGGCAAACTATTAGCTCACAACTGTGTGCACGCCGTGCCAATACACTCATGTTGGGAAGACATTGTGATAATATTCATTTTCATGATGATAGATATCCATATTCGGCGTTGCGATAAATATTTATCTTCCTTCTGTTAAATTACTTTTATGAACACGTAACCAAAAAAGAAAATGTTCCTACTTATTCTTATAAAAATATTCATTTTCATTATAATAAATATCAATATCCATTCGAATAAATAATATATCAAAACATTCATCAATATGATATCGACCTATGTGTATAAATGTATAGTTCTCATAATGGAGGGGAACACGTAACATAGGTACGGCCAATTGTATAGATGTACATCTCCATTGTGATAGGTGCTCATCTCCATTATGATAAGTGTTAATTTTCATTGCACGTGTGTGATACAATCCGGTACGACCAAGATATTAATGAGAGTTATCAGTTCAGATCGGAGTGGGCGATGCAGATCGTGATAATTGGAAAATGGAGCCAAATATCACAAGTTAGAACTGGTGAAGGAATTGGACCTCTTGCTCCAAATCCACGAGGAGAAGTCGAACTAAGTTCATGAAGGATTGGGGAAGATGAGTGGTGGTACTACACCATGGCTGTCAGAAAGCGACGAAGGGCGGGCAACGACCTGGTCTTGCCGAGTCACAAATCACGGGGTCGAGCGTGGAATTGCATGGTGAAGCAAGATCACAATCGATCAGAGATGGATGACGCTCGATTGAATCCCGTTTTGAGTGTTGGTACTAAGTTGTGGTCGGTGGAGCAACGACGGATGTCGTGAGGCATGGTCGGTTTTGATTAGGAACTTCAATTGCTTCACCGACTCATTGTCCGAAATTTTTTTTATTAGCTAATTTTGGCTCCTCAAGTTGTTTTAGTTCATCGCTATCTTCATCTCCAATCAACAATAGAAAATAAACACCAATCTCATTGGTTATGACCAATAACAAACAATTAATTTTGCACATGTGATTGGAGCTTAGTAATTGATCTAAATTTAAACGGAAAGCCTTCTCTCGATAATCATGCATTTTGGGGGTAGAGCTGTACCGAATTGGAAGCTGCAATGTCCACTGCAAACTTGGTAATGCCATGATTTGCTTTTTAGTGCTTAACCCATGTGATGCACGAAATGAATTGAAATGAACGGTGTAAATTTATTCGATATAAGTGTAATATTATTTATTTATTAGTATAATATAACAACCTAAAATACCTAAGCCACGGTTGTTGTTCAACAGAAACGAATTTAAAATAAATCAAATTATACTCCACATTATTATGAAATAACTTTTTGTAAACTACATTATGCGTCTAATTATAATTTAACTTGTCATCATCACATATCAATAGTTTCAAACTCTCCCGATTAGTTAGTTTGCAATAATCGTATTAGACACTTTTATTAATATTTCAAAATTTTAATATAAAGAATATCCAGATCACTGGGCGCATCATGTTGTTTAGTTTTTGTATTTAAAGACAAAGTGAATATCTTATAACAATTTTTTTTGTTGTATATTAACATGTAATATAACGTCAGGAAAATGTTCAAATCATAAATATTTGTCCTCCCAAAAAAAATTAAATGCACATAAACAAAATTAATTATGTAATTTAGATTTTTATTTTTTGATGATGTAATTTAGAAAATTAAGAAACAAAATAACCTAATTATATATTTTGATTCAAATATTTTTACACCTATTAAAAATACACGTTGAATTGTTTAAAACTTTTAAGACTCTATAGTGTTCATTTAATAATTATCGACAAAGAAATGGAGTTGTTTCAATTAAAACATATAGCTCTAAATAATTGCAATATATGTTAAATAACTTTTATTTTATTTAAAACAGTAGAGTATAAAAGTTGGACGTTTTTTACTTTCTTCATCAAAGTCATATTAATATTAAAAAAAAGTGAATTTCATTGAATAAATTGTGTCATTCGATTATATTTTAATTCATAAAAAAAGCTCACCCTTTCTATGTACAAATGGATCGATTTGGAACCAAACCCTACCAAGCCAGTCAAATGAACATCTTCGCAAGGCAAATGAGCCTGTTTGGACTAAACTAATTAGAAAATATCAACTAACTCAACCAAACTTATTTATGAGAATTTAGTGAGATTGAAACATATGAATCAAAACAAATTATTACATTATTTTCTTAAATAGTGATATGTTTAATCCACCAATTGAATATAGACAATCAATTGAAAATGAGAATCACATAACTTATTAAATGTTACAAAATAAGATATATTCTTTTATTAATATTGATTGACGTGAGCTAAAAAAGGATCAAGCCAACAACAAAAAAATTGTAAATCAAAGTCAAGTGTAAAGTTTATTTTCTAACAAAAATAAATAAAATTAAGTTTGGTGTAAATAATTAATGTAAAAATGAATGTTACCAGATTTGAAAATTTAAATGTACTACGCAAATTGTGATAATGGTTGTAGATAATTTTGTGAATGTAAACTAAAAAAGTTGTGCCATCATGAAATATAAAATAACTCCAAAAAGAAAAATCCCAAGATTAATAGGGGGGTAATTACTTTTTTCTCTCCAAATAATTGTGTTTTTTACAGTGTATCATACATACGGTTATTTATAATAAACTTTTATACAAATTATGCATGATTTGTAGTTTTACCGTCAACAAGGATTTAGTGGTTTTATGACACTTCTTCCAGTTTTGGATGACAAAATATAATTAAATAATTACAATTACTTATTTAATAAATTTGAAAATTAAAAAAAATATAAATAAATCTGAATTTATTTATAAAAAAACTCAATAACTTTTTTTAATTATTTAGAATATTGAAAGACCAAAAAATATAGAAATAACTATTACAAATTATATAAAATAATACTGAAGATAATTTATAAAATCACATAAAAAATAAAAAAACTTATATTAAACTATTTCTTAACTTGGAAAGTTAAAAAAGAAATTATAAAAAATAATAAGAACAAAAAAGAAATTAAAAATAATAAGAATATAAAATAAACCCTAGTATTAGGGGTAATTTTCATAAAATTATATATTAAATCTTTTTATAAATCCTCACATTTATTTCATATTCTCATAAGATTTACTTTCTATTTTTGTATTTTTCAGGTTTCTTATTAAATTTATGTTAATTTTAGTTTGTTACTTTCAGAATTATTAAGATTTTATTTATTGACCTTAAACTTATTTCATAATTTTTATTATACTATTCTTTATTTTCTTAAAAATCTTATTATTACTTCAGATTATTTATTTAACTCTGCATTTTTAATTTTTTTGTATTATTTCTTTTCAGATTTTTCTATAATATTCATTTTTTCTTCTAATTTTTATTTTGTAACTTTGAGAGTTATTCAAATTTATTTAGAGATATAACATTATTTTATAATTTTATAATTTCTTTCCTAGTTTTCTTTAAAAGCTAATTATTACTTCTGGTTTTTTTTATTTATGATTTTGTATTTTATAACTTTCTGAAATCATAATAAAAAAAAATTTAAATAAATAATAAGTATGTATTATTACAAATAGTAAATGTAATGGGCCTGAAGATTTTGAGAAACATATTAAAAAAGTCTAGCCCTGTCAATATATGTGAACCTAGGGACTCATCTTGACCATTAGATTGGATAATCTTAATGGTTGAGAACATGACACGTCAGCAGGGTAATTATGTAAAATATTGCATTAATTTAATAAAAAGRGTATTTTGGACATATATCAACATTCGAAAGAGCACTGCATTTCTCTTTAGAAAGCACACGGGTAAAGAAAAGCACTACGACTGTATACAAAAAAGTATCACAAATTTCGTTTTATAAATAAATGTAATTAAATTTAAAAACTTGAATATTAAAAGTATCGCATATGATTAATTTTAGCACTACAGTACTGTATAAAAAAGCACTGTTAAAAACCTGAATATTAAAAAGTATCGCATGTGATTAATTTTAGCACTACATTACTGTATAAAAAAACACTGTTAAATTACGAGTAAGAATATTGGACTTTTACTATATTTTAGTTCTTTTATAATAACGTAGCAATACTTTTTTTAATATTATTGCAGCGCTATTTTACTACACTATCAATACTTTTTTCGATTGTCGAGGATTCTATGGTTTAAGCTGTCCGAAATCCGAGAACCCGGTTCAGCCCCAAATCACCGGATCCGCAGACGCGCACCACCCGAACAGCACAACAACCCCACAGCTGCAGCCGGGTTTTGCCATAAATCGGCTGCACCAAGAATCTCTCCCGACCAGCTTCCAGGCCCGAACCACAACAATCGTTCCCCCAAGCCAAACCCAAACCCAAACCAACACCAGCCCCAGATTGGATCCAGACCAAGACTCAAATAACTACCCAGCCACGTCAATCCCACGACAGCGGCCCACGTTTCCAACCTCGACAAATACCCGGCTAAAACCCACGTCAAACCCTAACCCAAACAAATCGGACCCCTACCACCGTGTTGCCGACACTCTGTAAGCCGCCTAAACATACCAGTGGCCCCACGAGACCAGCCGAGTCACCTCGCCTGTCGAACGCCGCCGCCCATTTCGCCGAGCCCCATCGTTGCGGTACAGTCGAAATTGAAGGAGGGAAAGATTGGCTGGCCGAATTCTAGAAATTGGAGGAGAAGGTCCACCGCCGCCCAGTAACCACCGCTCAGCGAGAAACGCCGCCGCCTTTCGCCGAGCCACCACCATGGAAGAATCAAGGCAGAGGTCATCGCCGACTTTTGAATTTGGAGAAGGAAAATCCAACGTGCGCATCGGAGATGGTGGAGATAGAACGTCGCCTGAACGCCACCGTCCCATTGGTGCCGCTCCGCCGTCATGTGGCCGGCCGATTCGCCATCACCGTTGCTGCGTCGACTTTCCTGGTTGCGAGTCTTGGAGAAGAAAGGAAAATGAAGAAATAAAGGGTGCAGACGGGTTTGAAGAAAAGAGGCTGAGTTCTAGGGTTGTGATTTGGGGAAGGTATTTAATGTGATTAAAATCTTTGTAAGATTACATAAAGGCCCTTGTCCTTCTATATTTATAATTTAATAAATTTAAAAAATAGAAAAAATTTGATCCACACAAATTATTAGATCTAAGGCCTGGATTGATCCCTAGGTTCGCATATATTGACGTGGGTTTCGTTTGAACCTAATCCATATATATATATATATATATATATATATATATATATATATATATATATATATATAGGATTAGGTTCAAATGAGAACCATGTCCTTATATGTGAACCTAGGGTCAATTATGGGCTTTAGATCTAATTAAATGGATGGATCAGATTTTTTGTGTATTTCCTTATTTGATTAAAAGTATTAGTATTGTATAATAAAAGCACTGCTGGTGTATATAACTAAAATATCAATAAAGCACTGTGATTGTATAATAAAAGCACTAGTTCGCAGGTTCGCATATAATGACATGATTCCCATTTGAACCCACCCTACATATATATATATATATATATATATATATATATATATATATATGGTATGTATGTATGTATGTATATATGTATGTATGTATGTATGTATATATGTATTATTTTGTAAGTTTTAGTGGTGTTAAAAATAAGAGAAAAGTGGGTTCATGGCTTGGTATTATTGGAATTCAATTCGAATGTAAGAATCAAGGGGTTTCTAGCTTGAAATATAAATGAAAATAACGAGTAAATGGAAAATAAACGAGAAACTAAGAAAGTAAATGCAAGTATTTAGTATGCCTCGTGCGTATGCCCAGTGGAAATTGCAAGCAATAATGAAATAAGCAATAACAAGCAATGTTTCACTAAGTACAAGTATGAAAACCTAAGGTACAACTATGCATGCATGATCATAAAAACTTAAATAATTCAAATCAACGAAAATTAAAAGCATCAATGGAAAGAGCAATAAAAGTTAACGTGAAAGTTAAAAACTTTACGAGAAATAACTAAAAACGAAGAGTAGATCTAGGATTTAACGAAAAACCATGCATGAAAATAAAAACTAAAATAAAGCATATGGAATACTCAAAATAAAAATGATCCGAGACTCGATCTATGATCTTGGTGTGTCACTCACCTAGACTCCATAGCCAATTCACAAGATCAAACAACAATTCTAATAGCTAAGGCAAAATGCATAAATTGAAGAACAAGTATAAGCATATGAAATACTCAAAATAAAAATGATCAAGGACTCGATCTATGATCTAGATGTGTCACTCACCTAGATTTCATAGCCAATTCACAAGATCTAACAATAAATCTAAGACGCAAATTTCATAAAATGAAGAACAAGCATGAAAATTAAAGAACAAGGAAGAATAAAGGAAACTTACTTGAATTGAAAAGAGAATCCAAGAGTTTGAATGAAATTACAAAGCAAAATAAAATTTAAGGAAAAGTTTGAAATTAAATCTAAGAACTAGAGAGAGAAAATAGATCTAGAAACTAGAGAGAGAGAAATTTAATCCCAAACCCATGTAAGGGTTGGGAGAATGAGTGATATCCTTCAAAAATAAGAGAAGTGTCCTATTTATACTAGGTTTAAGTGGGGTTAAATGAGTCAAATTAGCCTTATAGGCTTGTATTTTCTGGATTTGACCAAGGTTGACCTGAAATGACCTTACTAGACCCTTGGCTTGAAGTGGCTTGGCAGATGGGCGAGCTTGAGCAGTGTCGGTGTCGACGGGCGTCGATTGACACGGGTCGGAATGACGCAACAGAGAGTTCATGTCGGCATGTGCGTCGATCGACACGGGTCGGATTGACGCAGCAGAGAGTTTATGGCGGCATGTGCATCAACAATGTGTTGATCAGAGCGAGCGGCTCGAGGGCATCGACGGGGAATCAATGCCAGCGTCGATCGACGACTTTGTAGAATATTGGCACGTCGCTCGTCCAGTCTTCGTCGTTTCGAAGCTGAAAAAGAAGATTAAGCGTAATTAGACGGCGATTTACGGAATGAGGGAGAAAAAGTATTAAAAGGGATAAAAATGAAATAACCTACAGAAATACTAAAAAGAAAAAAAAAGAAGAACAGAAGTCTAAAATCCATTATAAACAATATTAAACCTTAATAAAAAATACGAGAAAAACACCACAATCACATGCAAAACATGTATATATATACATACATATATGTATGTATATATATACATACATATATATATATATACATATATATACATATATATATATATATATATATATATATATATATAGATCTATTTGAATACTCTCATTGAAAGCAACAATGATATACTACAGATTCGTATAAGCCCTTTTCGAGTAAGGGTGAACTCTCAAGAAAGAATATTTGGGGCTAGAGAGAGAAAAATAGATCAATTCATTTCACCATTCTAACACTACAAAAAATAGGGAATTACCGAGGGACGATGTTACTAATAGATTTACCGATGAAAAATTCCCTAGGTAATTTGTCAATCTGTAATTCCCTTGGTTTTTCTCGATGTCATTTTTTACTGCCAAAATTACCTAAGAAAATACCAAGGGACTTATATTCCCTCGATAATTCTAGATTGTGTTTTATGAACTTTAACTCTAATTTGATACTTATTGGACCTTAGGATGTGTACTGTATTTGTTGAGATTGTACATTAAACTACTTTTTTCAGAAAAAAAATATTAACTATTTTTTTATATTTAAAATAACTCACAAAAAATATATAATTATTTTTGTATTTAAAAATAATGTGTCCAAATAACTCACGTAATACGCAACGTTATTTACACTGTGCAATGTTGGGACCAAAATACAACACGTTGCGCGATACATATTATAAGACACTGCATTAGACATACAAATATTTTTACATGTCAATCCAAAAACTATATTTATGAAGTCTTTAAAACCAGAACTCATTGTTGCAATTTTTATGTCATATCATTTGATAAATATAAAAGAACGAAGATTAGTGATATCCTTAAACTATATTCCATGTATCTTTCAGACGCCTTAAGAAATAAATGTAACATGTGTTACTCACACATACATAAATGATACAACGTTATGAGTGAATTGCAGTTTTTAAATGTAGTTTTCATGTGCGGTGTGGTTGAAAATGTGTGGAAGTTGTTTTTGTTGGAAGAATAACTATAAATATAACATACTATGAGTCCTCTTGTTGCTCTACTCGTTTATACAAAAACATCATTGACAAACGAGAAATTGCACGCTAATTGACGATTTAATTCCGGTGATTTTATGTGCTTAATATTATCATATATGCTTATTTCTTGTATAATTGTTATTATGAGCAATCAAGCACCAATCGTATATTTCTTCTCTATTTTGCAGTATTTGGTGCTATATTTATCGAAGGATGTCTCACAAGGAAGTAGAGAAACGAGGATTGACGAATCGAGGAGAGAAAAATCAAGAATCAGGATGATGCGTCGATGACGCGTCGATGCCGAGGATGGACCGCGTCAGTCGACGCGATGTGCGGTGTGACGCCGAAGGCTGGCTCGCGTCAATCGACGCCATATCGACGCTCATGTTCTAAAGCATCGATTGGAAGGGAGTCAGTCGACGCTATGTCAACGCTCATGTTCTGAAGCGTCGATTGGAAGGGCGTCAGTCGATGCTATGTCGACGCTCATGTTTTGAAGTGTCGATTGGAAGGGCGTCAGTCGACGCTCATGTTCTGAAGCGTCGATTGGAAGGGCGTCAGTCGGACGCCCATACAGGACGACGTAGGCAGGTGATTCGTGTCGATGCCGAGGGCTGGTTCGCATCAGTCGACGCTCCGTCAACGCCCGACTCGGCAGAATTATTTTAGGAAGAATCTTGGGCGGCAAGAAATAGGAATTCTATATAAATCCCCGACCCTATTTCGTCCCAGAGGCATAATACAACATATCCTAGGGTTCTAAGGAGGTCCAGAGAGGTTCCAACTCGTCCCAAGTCATCCACACGCAAGAGAACTTGAAGATTGACGTTCCAAGACGCAAGATTCAAGTTCAACACATCATCTCTCCTATTTTATCAAGGATTATGTTTGTTTATCTGAACCTTTTCTTTTATTTTCTTAACTCCACAAGTGAGTAAATTTATTATCTAGTTCTAGAGATGTTGAAACCCTCGTGAAACTATGTTTAATTGATTTATGCAATATTGTTGTTCGTTCGTCATATGCGATTGTTTGTGTTGTTCTATTTTCAATTTATGATTGCTTAATTCTTAATTTGGCTTGATCACCTAGATTAGGGATTGGTTATCTATTTCTAGAAATAGGATTGCTTCCCGTGTAATTGTCGTAATTACTATTTCTCTGAAGCAACTAATGATTGTAAATCGTTAGGGACAACACAACATAGGTTGAATGAACCGAGCTTATGCGTTTGTTGCCTAGATTAATCTATTTGCCTAATTATTAATGCTGTTGTTGGGTTGAACCTAGAGAGCTTATTCTAGGTTATTCAATAATTAGATTCAATTAAAGAGCTTATTTTAATTGAGTACACAGTAAGGGTAAATTCGAGTAGCAGAGCTTATTGCTACTTAGGGTTTTTAGTCGCATGTGATGAATGGATTATGATATTGTGGTTGGTTAAATGAGTGAATCGAGGGTGGAAACTGAACTAGAACTAGGCCTTTATTATTATTGAATTCTTCGTTAATTGTTTTCTTGCTAGTTTAATTGCTTGTTTATTTTATTAGTTAAATTAATTCATAATTCCTTACCCCAATTATTTATTTAAATAAAATACGAATCATCACAATCTAACCACACTCCTCGTGGGTTCGACCCTTACTTATCGCTACTACTAGTTAGTGGAGAGAAGCTGAGGAAAATAAATATTTAATTTGACGCTTGACGACGGGCGGTCAAATTTTGGCGCCGTTGCCGGGGAGTGACGCGTTAAATTGTGATTTTTAGTATTTTAGTATTTTATTTTATTTTTAATTTTGTTTGAACGAATTGAACTCTTGTTGAGTGTTTTCTCAGGTGAATGAACTTGAGATCATCCGGGAAGAAGAATTTGCATTATTATCCGGAAATCAACAAGAGAGGCCGTGAGTTGAAGAAGAAGTCGAACTCGGAGCAGGTATTACCCAATTACATATCCGAGGACTCTTCAAGCGAGAGCGAAGAACGAGAAAACGAGACGATGGCTGCTCAAGCGGAACGAACATTGAAGGAGTTGGCAAATCCCGACCTTCCTCAACAACCCTTATGCATTACCTTTCCAACGGTGAACGATGCTACATTCGAGTTACGATCCGGACTAATCCATCACCTACCTTCATTCCATGGACTCACTGGCGAGGATCCGCACAAACACTTGAAAGAGTTCCATGTCATATGCACAAGCATGAAACCCGCTGGAGTCACGGACGAGCAAATCAAGCTAAGGGCATTCCCCTTT